>LR538954.1:909828-1136061 GCA_900536315.3 Caenorhabditis becei | reverse complement strand
TCTTTCGACGATTCCGATAGCTGAGAAGACGGTGATCAGGGCGAGGGAGGTGCAGATTCCGAGGAGAAGTATCGAATTGGCAACTCCGGCGGTTCCGACAATCCAGCCAAGACGAAGGAACACGATGATTCCGAAGATGTTGACCATGACGGTGGCGAAGACGCCATCCCAAGTTCCGAAAAGGACCTTGTCCTTGGTGAGGATCGTTCTGGAAAGTTATTGATAACAAGCATCAAAGGGTGTCGTGAAGATTTGCCCAATTCCCTTACGGTTTGCTCAAATCGGCCGGTATTCTCTGCATTGCTTCAAGTCTCCAACACTAGTTGGCAGAAGGAATTTCAGTGAAAACAAGAGACCGAATAGTAGCTCTCTGGAGGCACACCCAGTGCCGAAATGAATAACAAAAAAGGGAGAAGAGAGGCGGACCCCCAGATTTCATTACTTCGCTTCTTCTCTCGGATAATGAATGTGCGTCCCCGGGTCGTTCTTCTTCTTCTTCTTTCCCTTCTCTCACCTCTGCCACCACGGCGCCTGCGGTCCTTCGGTTGTTTCACCCTGCGAGAAGATCGAATCGGGCGGCTCGACGACGACAGAAGTGGACGGAGCCGTCGAACCCATTCCGCCAGAAAGAGATGGAATCTAATCAATTTCCGGCCTTCTGGAAGGGCTTTATTTTTGGAGATGGGATGGGGGAAAATTGAATAAAACGGCGGGATGAACTGAAGATTGATGAGTGACCAAGAGAGGCAAAATGTGTTGAGAGTTAGTTTTCTGAGGTCGAAGAGAGAGAAAAAGAGAGGGGGAACTTGCAAGAGTTGGCAAATATTCGGACAGGGTTTGTTGGTAGAGACGGAACTTTACGAACTTTTGATAGTTATCACCGATTATTTGTTCGAAGACATGTTAGAAAAACGGTTCGTCTTTATCTGAGTTGCGGGCAAAAAGATCTATCTCGAAATGATGTCAGAATCTCGAAACGTCGAGCTCTCTCTCTCTCCAGCTCCAATCTAGTATTCGCCCGCTTCGAAAACGCATCCGCTGGTGTGCATCGAAGAGGAAACCGCAGCGCTTTGACGAGAAGATTCCCTGTTTTATAAACGTCTTCTTGCCACGTCTTATTGAGTGATTTATGCTCCGGATCCTTCGGAAGTGACGTCCGCTTCTGAATATCCACTAGACCGGAAGTGAGAGCTAGAGGGGGACAACAACGAACACGGCAGGCGTGAGAACCGAACCGATAATTGTGGGAAGAGCCGAAACGGACGGCTCGGTTCTCCAGAATATGTACACATCGGTTTTCAGTTTTTCGAGGGGGGAGAAGCAACGAAACGAAACGAAAATGAGAAAAAGAAATGGAAAACAGAGAAACGAGAAGAGCGACATGGACACTTTATTGATTCGCAGAGCTCACGGCTGTTGGCTTGAAGAGCATGTATGCGTGACGACGGAGAGGCAAGGAGAGGGAGACGAGAGCAGCAGCAAGGGGAAGAAGCTCATGGCCGGCGGCGTTTGATGAGTCGATTTGCCTAATTAGCGATGGGAAAGAAGAAGAAGAAAGTGACGGAAGGAGTGAGTAAACAATGGGAAATGGGGGAAGAGTAGAGAATATTCGGAGGGATTGTCACTGGAGACGATATCCGCATGCAACACCGACTGCACTTCCGAATGATTCACACGAGGCGTCGTTCAAAGTTTTTGTTCCAAGAACTGTCGTTACAGCCACATAAGCAGTTTTCCGGACGGTCATCACTAAAAATTCTGACATTGAGTTTCGAAGAAGCGACACTTCATTCTCACTCTGTTCCGGAAAAGTGAACATTATCTTCTTCGGCCAATGCCCCGTTTCCTGTGGTATAACCATCGGACCATTTGAAACTCTTAAAAAGCAATTAATTTTCAGCTATTCAGTCTTTCTTCTAACTCTGCAGTCGATACTCTCTCCAGTTGTACAGTCTTTCTCTCCATCGATCCAAAAGCCTAGCCATATTTCCACCGAAGGATAGAGTTCCACAAGTCTTTCTAAATCTCTCAGTTTTTTTTCAATTATCGACAAGAGGAACTCACTTTGAAGCCACAGACATTCTTCTACAGATGCAACACCTGTGACTACATGACCTTTCTCACTGCAGAGTTCTTTGGCGGTCTCCAAACTGGAACCTCTCGAAAGTGGGAATCCTTGCATGCACACCACCACATCATCTGCCCTTTCGAATCTTTTCCAGTCTCCTTCGCACTTTTTCAGGGACCATTCATCAGAAGTTCGCAGCCACGTCATCTGCTCCGACTCTATCAGTGACACAAACTTGATCTGTTCATAGGAAACAGGACACGTGTCATCTGGCAGGACAGTCTTAGAATCAGAATCAGGGGAGAGAAGAAGTGAAATCGTACCTTGATACCGACGGTAAAGCCATCGGGAGATGAAGTTTCAACAACTGTGAATTGAGAATAATCTGCATAATCCAGCTGAAGACAGTGTGAATCAGTGTCCATGAATACCAGAATACAGTCTTCCGAGTGGAAACAGTCATCCATACATTCTTCAGAGGACTTCGTCAGCTCATTTTGCAGATCCAAATCCGGTACTTTACCAAAGAGTTTCACCATTGTGACGTCTCCAAAAACAATGTAGGGAACAGCGAAAAGCAGTGGAAAGATCATGCAAAACTTTGCACAAGTGGACATGTTTTTTCAAATGCAAAATGTCTCTGAACTTCTCCAGAGTAGTCATGGAGTTAGTTTAGTGTTATGGCTTTTCGTTCTTTTCATTCTTCTTCGACATTGGTTAGTTTTAGGATTGCTTTAGAGACGTTTATCAGAGTTTTCAAATATCATGCATTCACAATTGAGAAAATTTTTATTGAAGTCAAATCAGGAGAATCAAGTAGGAAGATAATGTCATTATCGTTTGGTTGCCGTTGTTTCGATCTTCTGAAAAAAGGAAGAGGAAACGGAAAATTATATAACTTTCTGAAATTTTCAGTAATTAACTCAGTTTTCCAGAATAAAAATAGAACTCAACCTAACCCAGTTGCCTTAGGGTTTGCCTAGAGTTATCCTAAAAGTTACCTAGCCCAGTTACCTTAGGGCGATCCAAAGAAGTCACCCTAAAACTCAACCTAACCCAGTTGCCTTAGGGTTTGACTAGAAAGTCGCCTAAAGCTTAACCTAACCCAGTTGCCTTAGGGTTTGACTAAAAAGTTACCTAAAGCTTAACCTAACCCAGTTGCCTTAGGGTTTGACTAGAAAGTTAGCTAAAGCTCAACCTAAAGCTCATTCTAAAGCTCAACCTAATCGAGCCTATTCATTTCTAAAAAATGAACTCATCTTCCAACCAGCGATCATCCTCGTTCCGTCCGCAGCGTCGTTTCTCCAGACGCGGCCGCCACTGCTGTTGCCGGTGCCATCTCCTTGTCTCCGTTGCACCACGACCAATCCGAACCGCGGCTATCGGATCCGTTGCCATCGGAGTCGCGGAACCGCATCCACAGGTTGCAGGGGTCCGTCGATTCGTCGTCGTCGCTCGGTTCCATCGTTTCCTCGTCCTCGTCGATCGGCCGTCCCAGGCGAAAGGTGTAGTTGAACTAACAGACTGAGCTTTCGTACCCCTTTTATAGTGATTTCTTATCAGTTTCTCAGATCTACACACCAGTTTCATGTCATCAAAGGCCACGCAACAATTCCAAAATTTGAAAACAACAAATGGAAAATTGAGTCAACAGGGTTTTTAACAGTTTATGTATTGGGGTGCTTGGAAAAATGACATGATAAAAACCGGTTGGTGAATGAGAAGAAGTTAAAAATGTTACGCACAGGATTGAAGAGATCATTGAATTATCGCTTTCAGAGAGTGAATACTTTGCCGATGGACAGATCAGAGTTATCGTCGAATCGGATTCCGTTCTTTTTCGGATTCTCCTTGTTACACTCTCCGATTAACTGGGTATTCTCTGCGAAAGACATGTTCATGTTTCTTCTTTTGTTGGCTTGCTCTTTGCACAGTTGCCGGAAGCTGGAAATCAGAAACGTATCAATTGTTATCGATAGAGAACTCACTTGTAGATGATGCCAAGAATGCAGAGGAAGACGAATCCGGGGAAGATCAGCTGTGGCCAGTGTGTTCTGGTGTCCGCCACGAGTTTTGGTGTCTGTTCTTTTCCATGGGGAAGTTCGCATTGGAAGTGGGACAAAAACGATTTGTCCGAGATAGGATCTCTTGTCATCAGATTGATCGCCCTTCCCGGTAGTTTGTCGCACCACTCACGCATCTGTTCAGTTCCACACGTCGTCTCATCCCACATCAACTCTTCCCCCATTTTGACAAAGTTGTGCGCACTTTTTTCGGATTTGCAGTCGTTCAGCAGCACTACCGAAACAGTGAGATACTCGGGAACGACCCCGTGTTCGAGGTTGATCATGCGATACAGTCTGAAAACTGTTGGTTTTGAAGAAACGCGTGATTGTTCACCTTTCGACCGAAAATTGAGTGAATTCCTCGTGAAGCTGTTCATTGAGATCGTGTCTTGCCGGAAGCGCAGAGGCGATTAGAATTAGTAGAAAAATTCGATATGCTAGTGGGATCATAGTGTTATTGCTGTAACATTGACAATATTTTTTAATCAAAAACACAATTGTTATGAAAATTAGGCAGAAGAAATGACACAAATTCTCTGAAAAAAGTGAAAACAATTTTCGAATTTCATCTTTGAAAATCCTCTTCCATAGTCGGTGGCCTAGAAATCCAAGGAAAAGCTGCGGCGCCAAATTCGAACAAACTTTTATTTTTGGCGCCAGTGATGTTTCTTTCGCCTATTTCTTCTGTTTTTCGACTCATTTTGCATCTGAAAATGCAACTTCTCAACATATCCTTCCTTGTACTAGTTATAGCCGAGCTCTTCCTCTTAATTCTAGCTGCGGCAAACTTTTTTGCTTTGTTTCCGATAAATCTCCATAAATTCGAAGACTTGCCGAAAGAAGTTCGCAAAGATGTGAGAGACAACGTGCAAATTATGTAAGTTTTCCCGCTGCAACACCTAAATATTCTGAATATGTTTACAGTCTCGATGGATACAAAGATTGTGTGGCAAGAAAGGAATGCGCGAAGAAGTCGGGCGACGTCTTCTACCTCCGCTTCCTCGTACAGCGCTGTGAACCGAACGAAAAAGCGCCGACGGCTTTCGAACCGTGGCCCCTCGGATGGGTCCACTACATGTGTGCTTCGCCGGCAATCCTCGACTGGTGCTCCGAGGACATGTTCATGTACAAGACGAGTGAGAAGAAAATGACACTGAACAGTAAACAAGAGTTGCACGTTGGCGTCAGCTGCTACCGGACAAAGGGTTTGTTGCGTATGTTGTCCATGTGTTCACCATTTGAATGCTCACAGAGTTCAACCGACTGCTCCACGACAACGACGAAAATTTCCTCAAGGTCGCCGGCTCCATCTTCCCATTCATCTGCATCATAAAATTGTAAGTTGCAAATGAATTGAATGATTCTATGAACAGTTTGCTTTTTCAGTTTGAAGATGTTCTCCTCCAAAAGCGAAAAAGATGAAGAAGAAAAGGAGTCATCTGAAAAAGATCAGAAGCGGAAAACCGGCGGTGCTATCAATCGTCAAGGAACCAGAGCCAGATCTGTCGATCTCCGAAACAGACGGCGAGGCATCGGGATGCCAATGGAACCAGCAGTGGTGCTACCTCGTAACATTGTCAGTCGACGTGATAACTACAAAAACAGAAGATAATGATTGGCTACCTGTATATTTGTAAGTTTGTGTATCTGTTATTGCTCGTCTATTCTTTTATACCTTGTCCAATGAAGCTTTCTTTCCCAATTTTCTCCGTTTCGTTTTCCTTCTCAATTCTACCTTTTTTCATCGCAATTCGCGTAAAAATGTTCGTTTCATAACTCCCAAAACCAATAACTCTTTTCCGAAACCACCCGCACAGAAAAACTTGAGTAAATGTTTACACGAACTTGTGTTGATTTTCCGTACTTTTCAGTTGACTTTTTCCAAGGATGTCGTGTTTCCTAAAAGCTTCCATCGGTGTCTCCGTTCTCGTGTGGGCCGGTTTATTCATTATCGTTAATATGGCTTGTCGTAGTGGCACGGAAAGCGATCTGAGTCTGCTGACAGCAGAAGTTTTCAACGGCATTCATAATCCGATTTTCTACTGGTGAGTTCAGTTATGCTTGATAAAAGAAACTAAAAATTCTTCAGGACCGACAAAATCGCAGAGCAATCGTTGAAAGGCGACCTGACAGCCCGCATCCAGTTCCTCGACATCAGCATCCGTCCGCAAGACTGTTCCACAAACGAGACGTTCCCACTTGGCCCAGATGATGTTCAGATCAAGCTTCGCGAGAACTTCGAGCAGGGATTCAAGGTAAGCACTTGGAACTTTCTAGTTGATAAAACCTCAATATCACATTCAGATCACCCCGCCCGTGTGCCCTCCGCCAGACGTCAAGCAGTGGTGCGACGAGGCCGTCTTCGGCATGCGCTCCGTCTACTTAGTTCTGAAAGGCAATCAAGCAATCTACCCGCCAGACGTCACTGCCAGTTACTGCTGCCTTGAAACCAATCGTGAGTGTTTGCTATCTGGTTATCATAAACGTTCCTTTTGTTTTCAGGCATCGGCTCGCTGATCTCCCAGCTGCGCCTCAACTTCGGAGCCTTCACTCTTCTCACCTTCATCCTGTACTGTTTCGTTGTCGCTGCCTACCTCTCATGTTGCTTGCTCCGCGATCGAATTTTCAAACAATGGAGACGGAACCGCGGACGTGGAGTCGCCGGAAACGACACCGAAATGGAATTCATGAAATAACTTCACTCACCGTCTATCTAACCATTCACCATGTGCTCATTCCTGTATTATCTTGACACCCTGATACTCTATTCTTGTTTCATGATCTTTTCTGCTCGAAAACAATTTCCATAAACGTGTTCGAAAAGCCGCAAAAAACGCGTGCTGCTGTTTACCCGCTCTTTGTCTTTTCCGTTTCATCCTCATTTGCAATGCCACTTTTTCCAGTTCCCCGGGGAAATTGGGTCGCAATTGAGACAAGAGAAAAAACGTTTTTGTCGCATGCATAGCCACTTCATTCCATCTGCCGGGTCCGCGAATGTTGCTCCTATTCCTTCTCTTCCCGTTTTATTCCTCCGGTTCTGTGGTAATTTTCAATGAGACAGAAGTCACCGGAATCGTTAGATACGATGGAAGGATCATTCCGTTCGAGAATCAGCCTCAGAAGTTTCATTATGTGAGATCATTGAGTTGTCCAAGGGAAGAGGTTAAGAATTCAGGTGAACATTTCGAATCCGGAAGTCGAAATCAAAGTGAGATGTGCCCATTGCAATGCGGAACGATGTCGTCCATTGCCGTTCTGCTACTCGATTCAACACTCCAATGCAGGTAGATCACATAGATTCCGAAGAACATTTCCTCCCATTTCCTTCCCGTTTCCAGTCCGCAGCACGGGTGACTATTGTGCCGACGAAGCCGAAATGTACTCTCTCGTCGGGGCCCAACTCGACGCCACGACGTCTTCTCAACGGAAGCGGCGACGTCTTCATGAATCGTGCCTTCCGTCGATAAACGATGACACTATTCATTATTGTGTTTGCCAAACTTTTGACGATGATGCTTCTTCGTAAGGATAGACAGGCTGGAAAGAATGAGGGAATGCTTGTTTTTCAGAAGAGAGTACGATGCTTTGCGAAGAATCCGAATCTGGAGATATCAAAGTCTCATATTCCATGATGAAGTTCAGAAGGGAAATGGGAAGATAGAGGGATTGATGACAGTGGTACTGATAACAATGATAAGGTGAGTGTACTCAAGAAGCGAGAACAACTGTGCAACGAGTTCATAGGATCTCGGAAGTTTCATAGCAGGTGTTGTGATAAAGAGTGTAATCTTGACACCTTTTGGTTTTTTGTGAATCTTCGGAACCATCGGAGATTGATCTATCGCTCCACGAACCTCTTTCTTATTCCCTGATCCTCCCTTCCCAATTCAAAGACCTCCAGTATCCATTCCTCAACACACAAATCTAAACTCGCTTTCTCAATCCGTGTCTACTGCCTAATTGCCGTCTTCCTCTGCGGATTCGCCCCCCACAAATCACATCTCCTTTCGCAATCAGTGGTCCGCAAGTGGCCCCTGCCAAATGTCACATATCAGATTTGTTGCCTCCTCCTCGGCCGAGGCCCCGCCCATTTTGTGTGTTTCGTCCCGAAAAGAAAAAAGAAAACGCCAAGAAATAAAAGAGATGCTCCCGGGGAGTTGGCGAGTTTCTGGGTGTTGATTTGCTCTTGTTAGGCCTGTTAGTCGCGTTTCCTTTTCCTCTTTTTTCGGATGCTCCCCTCCAATCAGTATTCCTTCCTGTCCGCCAACTAGGATAGTCGCATTCTTCTTCTTCTCTCATGCCGACCAGCCTTCTGTTTCCGTTTCACTTCATTTCCAGTCGCCTCGACACTTTCAATCAGGTCTCTTTTTCGGTTTTTTTTGCATGTTGTGTTCCCTTCCTCTGAAAAAGATATACAAAACAGAGATAGAGAAGGATAGAAGAGTTCGGGGCAGTCCATTCCATTCTAGATTCTAGCATTGAAGACTTCAAGATTCTCTCTAGCTATGCGGAGTTCTCACTTGAACTCCAGTATCAAACTCTACAGTGTCAGTTTGTTTCTTTCAAATCTATCTCCCGCAATGTTAGAGACGCATTGCCCAGTTTGTTCCACGTTCAGCAAACCAGTTTGAGAAGCATGATTACTGTAGCTAGCTAAAACGTTTTTGAGAAAGAACGAGGTTTGATGCATCCATATTCAGGATTCGAAACTTCTACAGTAACCTCTAGAACCTCAGCGCTGTGCTTTTTGAAGCTGTCTGTGTATAAGTTCACCCAGATCTAACCTAGCCATAGGCATCTCTTGGCTGGATTCAGAATACTTCCAACATCAGAAGGCCTTCATTCCCTTCCACAATAACACTTTCCATTTCAGGACATGCTGGAACGCGTGAAGTCGTCGACCTCGCGTCTCTCCTCGGCGACCCGTTCCCCGTGTTTCCTTCGCTGGTCCCCAGTCCTTCTCGGCCTCCTCACCACCGTCTTCATCCTGCTCGGCGCCACGTGCTTCTACCTGTTCGAGCGTGATCCGCACGAGTTGACCGTCCGTAAATGGTACATGAACTTGGCCGTCGAGAGGTTTGTTTTGCGGGAAGAAGCCGTCGGTTATGCGGCCCTCTTGCCTCTCTTGTTCATTCAGCACGTTTTGATCGACGACTCCCTCGGGGAGCCGGCAATCCAATCCGATTTGCTCCTCCACAACACGACTCTCAACTCGATTCGCAGAGTTTTTCGGTGCCTAGGCGATCTGTTTTTTTTGGGAAAAGAGAAGGACGTTGAGAATCCGGAAATAGAAGACGTTTTGTTTCAGAAGATCATTCGCCAAACACATAAGCTCCAGAATCTTCAACGACACTCGCAATCTTCTGATCATCATTGATCGTGAACAAACCGAACGGGTTCAGGTAAGCATGCTCATTGCGATAGTGTCTGTTGCGAAATCGCCGAATTCGTAGTCTCTGAGGCTTCTGGTCTCTCTTCGAACAGAAACAAATGGCTCGTTTCGTTTCATCGCGTCGTAAAGAAACTTGGAAACGTCTTCGAAGACGACTTTGAATTCCGGTCCGAGTCGAGAACGACAATGAAAGAGAAGAGAGGGGAACAATCAAGAAGAGTGCAAACTGAGACGACTAGTTATACAAACTTGCGATGAGCCAGCCTTTGGGGGATGAATTGGGATGCGGCTAAAGGAGGCACTAGGGGGGACTTGAACTGAATGAAGGGAAGTATCTGAAGTGGGGAGTGTCACCTACTGACAGTAGCGCACTGATTGCAAAGTTTCCCTGCCATTCAATCATTTCTAGAATGTTCTGACAAGGCTGAAACTTGGCAGAAGGGTAGGGATACACCTGAATAATAAGGATCCAAAAGCGTTCCCGCCGAAGATTCTCCTGAGGCCTGCTACATGCAAAAAACCGCACCCGGAAGCCTGTTTTTAGGCCTGATTTCCCATAGAAATGAGTAACTTTTCACGTTTTGTGATGGAGATTCAAGATTTGAGACCTGAAAGCAGGCTTCCGAGTTTGGTTTTTGGCATGTAACCGGCCCCAGGAGAGTGTCCGGCGGAAACAATTTTGGATCCTTATTAGTCCGGTGTATCTCTACTCCTCTGCCAAGTTTCAGCCAAATACAACTCACGCACCTCCCTTGTGAGCTAGAATTGAGTATACAATAACTTGTAACAGTTATCACCGAAAGCAGGTCAGATTTCTGAAACTATCAATAACAAGGTTCATGAAAACTGATTTTGCTTTTATAGAGTTCCGGGTCTCACAGCAAAATCACTCCCAACCTGTTTTTCAGTAAGAGCTCCTGCGTCATTCAAAATCCATCTCCAAATCCATCAAATCCGATCTCGGTCTATTTTTCCCAATTTCCTCTCCTAATCTAGTGCCCTCCAATGATTGGATTCGTCACTTTTCCCCTTCTCTCGGAAAGTTTTGACTCTGTCCCCTGAGAGCCTATTGTCGCGTATATCTGTGTGACCCCATCTTTTCGCATATTTTCCGATTCCCGCCAACCCCTCACTTTCATAATGCCAAACACGCGAAGCAAGGGGGCTCTTGTTTATCAAATTCGATTCGCGTTGTCAATGGAAACGGAACAAGAGATAATGGGGAGATGAGAGACGCAGAGAGAGTGGATTAGGGCAAGTGAGGGAAATTGTAGGGTAGAAGAGGGATTAGAAAATGGAATAAGAGGAGGATGACAAGACAGAATCCGTACGTTTCGGGTCACTGGATGTTAGAGAGATGACGTGTACACAACAGAACATTCCAGCAACTCCTGGTCGAATCGCTGAAACGCTACGAGGACAAGCTCTCGATCACCCCGCCGTCGCGTCGGGAATGGTCGTGGGTCAGCAGCTTCAACTTTGCCTATTCGCTTCTTCTGACAGTCGGCGCCGGATTCAAAGTGCCATCGACAATCGGATCACAGGTTCAGTGTGCTTGAGCTGCTTATCATAAAGGTGATATCATCCAGATCTTCGCCGTTTTCTACTGTCTCATCGGAATTCCGTTGTTCTACAGTACCCTCGGACTTATAGTTTATCGTCTGGTTTCTCCTGTTTTGAAGGTGAGACTGAAGAGGATCAGAGAGATGAAAGGGATAGAAGAGAAGAGTCTCGGTGATAATTAATCACGGAGAGATAGGAGATAAAGGGAAAAGAAAAAGAGAAAGCGGCGAGTGTTGAAAGCGAAAAGTGCAACGTTGGTGTCCTGAAAATAGCTGAAGTTGCAAAGTCACTGGAAGATACGCAAAGGTCAAATGTGTCAAGGAAGACAGCAGTGGAGCGCGTTTCCATGTCGAAATAAGCGATGTGTAAATCGTTTTCAAGTTGTTCGGGTTCTCTCATTGTTCATCGGAACTCGAAACTCGCAACTCCCTTCCGAATACTCGAGATGGTTCGGAAGCACGCGATCCGACACACATTCCTCGCATAACAATGTTCTATTTCCAGTGGCCGTCCCTGACGCGAGCCCGTCGTTTCCTGCTCATTCTGGCGGTCTTCGGTCTCTTTGTTCTCTGGACCCTCCTCATCGGCCTTTGTCTCTACTACCAGGTCGGTTCCATTCCGCCGTTCCCATTGTTTCCTTCTCTTTTCCAGGTCCTCAACGACTTCTGGCTCAGCATCTTCAACGCCTTCACTGGATCCCTGACTGTCCAGATCCCCAGTGCCGTCCACATCACCGCCTGCGGAGTCCTCTTCATCAATTTCGCCGCGACCATCTCCGTTTCTCTGCTTCTCCTGATCCTGCTCGTCTCTCTTTCTGTTTTCTTCCCGAAGGAACGTGAGTGATGTCTAGACTACTACATTCCAACACTGTCAGTTTACAGTGCTCCTTCAAGAAACCGACACCGCCGTTGAGGAGAAACTCGAGCGTCTGACTCCTCCACCGAAATTCCAGGTCATTGTCGATGAAGCCGGCGAGAGCAAACTTACTACTGCTTAACTTCTTTCTATTCGCTGTCTGCTTCCGCTTCTAGATTATCCAATTTCCGTATTTACACAAACTATTATTTTTAACAATGCTTATGCAACGATTTTGCCACTTTAACTTTATTGCAGTTAGAAGTCGGATAAAACAATGTTAAACTAACAAATACCGTGTGGCTCTCTCCGGGATGATGGTTTTGGACGCGGGAGCTAGCACTACAACAGGCAGATGATGAGATTCTTTTTGGGATGGTTGGATTATCCATAATTTAAAAAAAAACGATCAGGATGGAATCAGATTAGAGACAAAGTAAGTTTGTCAAAACATCGATTGCGATGGGTTTGGTCAACATTAAACAGTTTGATAATAAAGATGGGGGAGATGAGGATGGAGGGTTGAAGTGGCGTTTGTTTCGAGTGAAGCAGCGTTCTACTCGGCGGCGACAGCTGGAGCGTCTCCGGTGGCAGCAACGTCGTTTTGCTGCAAAATTAACAGAATTATGAACTGACACTCAATAGTCCCGCAATACGAAGAGATTCATGAAGAATTCATTGGCTTGCACACAAGCGCGCTTTCTATCCCTTCCATTGATACATCTTTTAATTAGGACTAAGCCGAGTATGCATATCTTCCGCGAATTCATAATGACACCCTCTTAGCAGTCCTTACCTCATCGTCGACCTTGGTCTTCTTGGTCGATGGAGCATCCTCGTCGGCCTCCTCAGCAGTATCCTCGTCGTGAGCGCTCGACACGCGCTTACGGTCCTACAAACGAACACCATTTGTCACCCCACCCAACCAATTCTCTTACATTGCCGTTGGTGTCCTTGGCTTCACCGTTCTCAGCCTTCTCCTCCTCCTCTTCGGCGGCGTCGGCCTCGGCGGTCTCGGCTTGGGCCTCCTCGCTCTTCTTCTCACCGTTTCTGTAAACCATACGGTGTTTTTGAGTAGCGGATTAGTGCAAACTGTTGCCCATCTGCCAACCAGTTACTCAGAGTATTTGCTTTCACGACGCCGCTCGTCTTTATGGCACCATGCACATTGCACCAACACACACCCAAAGCAAACAACGAAAATGGTCCGCGACCTTCTTCGTTTTCAAACTGCATCTCTCCCTCTTTTTGTGACCGTCTTCACATTATTCACGTCTTACGAGTGACCTCGAGTGAAAACATCTCTTAACGCGCGCACAGGTGGACGTAAAAAGTGGCTCGCGCTTTCAATTGTTCTGACCTAGATAATTCTTACGGACAAAAAGGTGCGCGATGCATTTGAAAGCAAAATGAAGGCAATAACTCACTGCTCTTCGGTTTTCTTCTCGATGATAACGACGTCGTCGGTGGCAGCAGCCTCCTCGGTCTTGGTTGGTTGTTCCTCAGTCGGCTCTACGACCTCTGGCACCTGGGCGACAACAGTCTCGGCGACGTCAGACATCTTGCTGAAAGAAATTGACGTTGTTACACTACAGTATGAAGTTGAAATATGTGAGAGAAGGAGAGGGCACACAAAATGATTCGACAGATGGAGCGGTCACTTCAAGGAGGAACTTATAGAGATGAAAGGGACGAGGGTGAGAAGCGTAACGAGTTGAGTAAATACGCGGCGCCTCGACTAGTGCATACATGTTTTTGCGGCTAAGCACGGTCGATATTCTAACCTACGGTATGTCTAGGTATGTTGCAATCGAGATATCCCAATGCATGCTCTGTTCATGAGGTGTGAACAAAAGTGTATGCGCGAGGCTATCTTATTATTTGGCTTCGGCTCTCGCGCCACACACGCACATAGTGAGCGGCCAGCGCTCGCGCTGCGCGTCCATCCACCGTCGGCCCAGGCTGTGCCTGACACTCACGCAGCGCTCACTGGACAGCTAGCGCCGGGCGGCTGGCCAGTCCAAGGAGGCGACCCGCTCACACTCCTCGACGCCGGACGAAGCGAAGAATGAGGCGAGGAAGGGGAGGAGAGCCTCACTGCGACGGCCGCGAGTTTCGAATTGCCTCGTCGGGCTAGAGACAGGGGGCGGCCGACGACGACCGCCAGACTCCGCCCATACGGTGACTGCGCGAGCGGCTCTCGCTGTCTTCCATACTTGGCACCGTGCCAGATGGCTGCTTTGCGGGCATTTCGAAAATCGGCCATCTGGACAGAGAAGAACGTGCGAGAGGCGACAGAGAAAAACAAATCGCCCATTTTACGGCCTAAAATGAAATATCGTCGAAAAATATGTGCCGTCGTATGTGATGAAACCAGAAAAATAAGAGAAAAGGTTTCAAACCGGAATTTCGACACTGTCCAGCTCAAAATTGGGAATCTACGAATTCAAATCTGCCGGAAAAAAAACAAAACAAGTTCAGGCCCAAAAAACCGATTGCCCTACCGTAACACCCGAGGTCGTTGCGAGACCCGCAGCTCTAATAATGGCGTGCGCCTTTAAAAAGCTGTTCGCGCGCGCGCGAAAAGGAAGATAATTTTCGTCCTAATAAGTAGATCATCGGTGATTTCTTTCAGATTCATTAATAAAACACAGAATAAGCCTTGGGATGAAACGGTGTAAAACAGATTATTTAGAAGGACAAAAACAGGATGAACACAACAAGGATGAATTACTGGGTTATCAATGCACATTACTTTTGAGATCCTGGAGAAGGGGAACGAGAGATGCTGCGTTCACGTTGCACTTCAGGAGATTCGCTGCGTTCGCGTTTGGCTTCAACACTGCCGTTGCGTTCGCGATTGATTTCCGGACTCAGACTGCGTTCACGTGTGATGTCAGGACTGCCGTTGCGTTCACGGCTGCGATCGCGACTTCCGCTGCGGCTTCTGTCACCTCCGCCGTTCTGAAAAATGATATTTAAATAATGACAAGAAACGACCGGCTACCAACCTTTCGAGGAGAAACACTTCTACTGCGACTGTGATTCTTCGGTGGCGGCGAACGGGATCTGGATCTCGAGTCATCACGTTTACTGAAAAAGTCAAATTGAATCCACGGATGCTGAATTGTAATTGACAGAGGGCGATGCTTTGGCCAACAGCTTGACTGCGCGCAGACAGGAAAGGGATTGAACATGGAATTTGTGATTTAAATTATTGCCTCACTCTTTTAGTCGAAACAACGACTTTGGGACGCTTGCGACTGAGCGGGAACATATTGAAATGGGCTGACCAAACTGTGCTTGATTTGTGACTCAGCTAGCTGACCATTGTTAACTGAGCTTGTAGGTGACTTTGGTTTGTCATTGAATTGTGGCTAAAAGGTACGTGATCTTGCACCCATCCAATGAAACAAATTCTATATTGTCAGAGTAACTTACGCGACACGCTTCGGGCTTGGCGAACGGGATTCACTTCTGCGACGACTTCCTCGGACTGGGGAACGCGATCTCGATCTGGACGAGCTCCTGGAGCGTGATCTGCGAGAACGCTTGCGATCACGGGAACGGCTGCGGGAACGACGTCTGGGTGGAGTACGGGAGCGGCGTCTCGGAGAACGCGAACGACGTCTCGGGGATCTCGAGCGATAAGCGTCGCCGCCGCGTGGTCTGCCTCGAGCCATTTCGACTACGACTCGCATTGAGCTGGAAGTTGAATTTGTTAGATTAGTTAACTGTGGTGTTTTTACCTATCGCCCATCGTCTTTCCATCCAAATCGTGACACGCATCTTCTGCGTCACGAGTGTCTTCGAAATCCACGAAAGCGAATCCGTACTTCATGGAAATGTTGGTGATTCTTCCGTATCCTTTCAGGAATCGCTCAACATCTCGCTCTCGAGCGCTGTACGGAATCTTACCAAGATACAAGCGAGGCATCCCTATAAATAGAAAAAAGATCATTTAACAAGTACTGGAAGCAGTTCTGATGAAGGAACAGATAAAAATAGGGCTTATAATTTTTTAGAGGACTTTTAGGGCATCAGCAGCAAGGAAATTGATAAAATGGGTTACAAATAATTATTTCTGAAAAAAAAAATATTTTTTTCGACAATGTGAACGCTGATTTTGCTGATAAAAGAGGAACATCAGCTCTTTTTCACACATTTTAATGCGCACACGCGAAACGAGTGACACCGTACCCCTCTATTCGCGGCGAGACCACCTGGCACACCGCCAAGCGTCTTTTTCGAATATCTCTGGAGGAAAATTTATTCGAACGTTCGTTTTTTTGGATTTTCAACAACAATCTAAACCGTTTTCGCTTCGTTTTGCTACTTTTTGACCGCTCATTCAATAAATTCGTCGCTTTCATAACGAAAAATCGATATTTGCAGGTGTCAGAATGAAGTTAGTCAGATTCTTGATGAAGCTCTCTCACGAGACCGTCAGCATCGAGCTGAAGAACGGTACTCTTGTCGCTGGTGAGTTCTTAATTTTTCTTTTCAACGTTCAAAATTTTTTCTGTACAGGAACGATTATGGGTGTCGACGTCGCTATGAACACTCATCTCCGTGCCGTCACCATGACGATCAAGAACAAGGAACCGGTTAAGCTCGACACGCTGTCCATCAGAGGTATGTGGGAATGTATAATTTTTAACCAAAAATTAATTTTCCAGGAAACAACATCAGATACATCATCTTGCCCGATCCCCTTTCCCTCGACACACTTCTCATCGACGACGAGCCGAGAAAGAAGGCCCGCGCTGCTCGTGCCGGAGGTAATAACAGTGTTCCTCCAACTTTTTACATGAATTTTGTTTTTCAGCTGCTCGTGGACGCGGACGCGGTGGAATGCGCGGAAGAGGAGGACGTGGACGCGGACGCGGAGGACCGCGTGGAGGAGGACGTGGACGCTAAGTTAACGTCTTGTTTCGAAAAATACCATCTATCCAGCACTCCCCGACCCCTATTTTGCATCAGACCACCATCTTGTTTTATTCAAACCGCCCCGTTCGCAGAGGTTGTCGAAATTTTGTTCATTTTTGATATAATTTATTACGGCGCTTCGAGCTAAACAAATTTTTTCAAATTTCAATGCCTGTGAGAACAACTGTATTTTCTTTTTGTTGTTAAGTTCTGATCTCCATAAAATTTATTGGCCAATCTTAAGTACAAATCTAGACAGTTTCCTTCTCTTTCTCCTTTTCGTTGACTGGAAACTCATCGGCGTCTTCTCCCACCTCTACCTTCTTGAACAGCTTTCCCCACCAGTTTGCCTGAAAGCAAAGTTTATGAGAGTAAGGTCAATTCGAGATCACCCCGATCGAAGCGAAACCCATTCCAACGACGATTCCGACGAGCACGTCACTCCAGTGATGCTTATTATCGGAAATTCTAGTGCAGCAAATGTAAAGTCCTCCAGTCATGATGAGTGTCTGCAGAATAGCCACGACAACATTGTTGCGGAGAGCCGGCTTCAGGCGAGCTTGCAGATAGAGAACGGTCCAGAAGGCACAGTACATCGTCACAGTCGAGTGGCCACTGTAGAAACTTTTGCGAGCCTCTTCGACCTTCTCCGGCTCTCCGCTGCAAGTGTACTCGCTGGGATCGAGGTAGACATTCGGGTCGAACGATTCACAGGCCTTGATTGGAAGGGGCTGGCAGGCAGCCATGAAGTGCGGACGAGGACGGCCGATGAATCCTTTGACGAACTTCACCAGCAGCTCGTTCATGATGTATCCAACCTGGCTGTAACCTGTAAATTTCACATGAAATCGGAAATTCCTTGTTTTTCTTGCCGACGAAAGTGAGTACGGTAACAAGATACTTCGGAACTTCCATGCTGCCAACGCGGTACTTGAGATTCACGGATCCAGAAGCCCCGATGCGCTGACGGAACGCCTCGACGATGAAAGTCGTGATGACGATAAGAGAAATGTTGTAGACTCTGTGCTGCACACTCGTCACCGTGCTCGGCTTCATCGTGTACTGAATCGATGGGTCGACACAGAAGATGCCACGTTGGGTGGTTCCGAGACGAACGATGACTTCATCAGTGATGAAGACTGAAAGCTTCTGTAATCCGGGGGGATGGGGTGGGGAACTTACAGAATGCGTACAGAAGAACGACATTGACAAGTGCCGAGAGAGCACTGATGTGGACGATAGAGCCGACTCGGCGGAAAACTTGCATTTTCAGAAAATGAAGTAATGCCTTGAAAGACGGGAATGAATGAAATCTGACGGACCGAGGAGAAGAACGAAGGGAAAGAAGGAAGTGGGAAAAAAGGGTCACGGAATGAATTCGTGCTGTGATATTTATTCACGGAAACAATGTTTTGAGTCGAAAAAAGGACAAAAATGACAAGAACTGGTATTGGTATGAATGTTTTCAGGACGAGAACAAAGAACGGGAACACCGGAAAACAGAGGAATTATGCGGAAGTGCCGGGAACTGGCAACAGTCTGGAGGAGGTGTCGTGAGGCGAGTCGGAGACTGCCGAGCTGGCCGAAGACTGCGGCAGCGGCTCTCGTCGGCGCTCCTCTGCAAAGAGACACATCCATTATCTTTTTTCCGCCGATCGGGGTCAATCGCTCACCTTCGGAGCTCCACAGAGCACTGGCTGGTCGGGAAGCGGGCGACAGAAGCAGCGGTTGGGTCTCCGAGTCGGTCGTGGTGTCGGTAAACAGGTTCGTCCAGAAGATGCACTGAAAATGAGAATGAGTTAGAATTGTCTTTTTGCAGATTCAGACGTACGGTGTAGACGGCGATAAAAACTCCGATGATAATGCCGACGAGCACGTCACTCCAGTGGTGTTTGTTGTCAGAGATTCGGGAGAAGCTGATGCCCAGGCCGATCATCAGAAGGATCGTCTGCGAGATCGGAACGACGATTCGGTTGTTCAGGACGGATCCGAGACGGGCCTGGATGTACAGGGCGGACCAGACGGCGCAGTAGAGAGACACGGCCGAGTGACCCGAATAGAAGCTCTTGCGAGCCTCGAGGACGAGTTCGGGCGGTCCGGTGCACTCGTAGTCGATGATGTACCTGTGCTGATCTCCCAGGACACACGTGTCATTCGCCAGTTTGCAGACGTCGAGGAAATGGGGGCGGAGTCGGCCGACGACGTGTTTCGTCGCGATGTTCAGAGCGCAGTTCATGACGAAGCCGATTTGGGAGTACCCTGGACAAAAATATTATATTACTTTGAGCTTTTTTATTTTTCTCACCGAAATATGTCAGAATCCGGACGAATAGAACGTGGAGATGACTGTTTCTCCATCTGTACTTTGGATTGTTGATGTTCGCCTCGATCTTCTGAATCCGATAGTACTCCACGAACATGACGGTGACTGCGTTCAGCGCCAAGTTGTACGCCATCAGCTGTACCGTCGTCACCGTATCCTTGCGGTATTCGTAGCGGATCGTGTCGTCGTCGCAGAAGAAACCACGTTGCGAGACGCCGAGAAGCGTCGGAACGATCATGGCGACGGCGGCTGTGACGAAGAAGAAGAGTAGGACGGACATGTCGAACAGGCGCTCGTGAAGGATCAGCGAAGCGGCGAGAGCCGCGTGGAAAAGCGTCGAGAAGAGTTCACGCATTTTCGGAATGGAGGAGTGGCGGAACGAAAGAGAGGGGTGGGAAGCTATGTGGCAGCACAGTAAGCTTTCGTGGTGGGACCCACGGTCACAATAAACGTCATGCGCCTTTTCCACTTTTGTCAATTGCGCTCTAGCAAACTAGCGATAGAGCGCGGTTCCTCCACTTACCGAATCCATACAAAAGAAGCAAATTCAATCCGACGGCGACCTCATTGACATTGAAAACTTTCGGATCGAGTGAAGGCTCCATCACCTGAAAATGTCACAATGTTTTCAGTCCCCGGTGTTCGTTTCGCTATTCTTTACCCTGGCTCCATATCGCTGCACAACGGACATTGCTCTCCGATCAAGTTTAGGTCAGCAGAAAACAGAAATTAGAAACTATAGAAGAAGACGGGGAAAATATTTTTGTGACGACAGTTTCTAGTGTTTGCAGGTGACCGAAAACAGAGTTTCCCGGCGAAAAAAGGACTGATAACTCGTTATCGATACGTGCCTACACGGCCAGACACAAGTCAGAGAATCGGAGAGCAAGAGGGAAGGATTTATTGCAGAATGGGGATATTTATCTGATTACGATTGATCAGAGGGAGTGTGAGCAAAGTGCGAAATGACAGTTGTCGATTGAAATGATTCGTGGGGTTTTTGGGAAGTTTCAGTGGGATTTTGTAGTTTGTGTGACTTTTTTGACCAGAAAATACAATAAATAAACTGATCTTCTGGGTTATTAGCAAGAGGTGATAGTGTTGCGAAATAGTTCGTTTACATTCTGAACACAAGACTCACATTTTCATTTGTTTCGCTGCGAGACCAAATTTTCAGAATAATTCGACAGAACTCAAAGTGATTCGAAAAATCTGATTTTCTAGACTGTCTTTATGAGGAATAGTCAACCAACTTGGCAGTCTGCCACGTGGCACCCATACCTCCCAAGATTTTGTAAAAATATTTGCGAACAGTATCAGACAAAAGACCTACATGAACATGACAAGTTTCGAATAGCCTCACCTGGAAAAAGGACATAGTCGAGATCTTCCGGAAGACGGGCGCCACTCGGCTCGACAACTTCCTCGCCATGGACATCTTTTCGGCAAAGAATGATCAGTCAACAAAATACAATTTCCTTGCTTATCACCGTTTCTTTTCTTTAAAATCAGAACTGCGAATCGGTGTGGAAGTGTCCTTTGCGACGTTCGAAACATTCGCATTTGTCACTGAAAGTGTTGCCCGGGGATGAGTTGTTTATTTCGTTCCGGTGGTTGATAATGAGAGAGGGAGGGACGTCGGGGAGGCGGAGAAACGAAAGACAAACAAGAGAGAACTAGCAAACTAGAAGTAGAGACTAGAAGTTACAGACTACAAGTACTCCACCTTCGGAAACATCTCGAGCATCTCGTGTTTTGAAACTGAACTCTTGGTCAGACTGACAACTAGGCAATACTGTAGCCATTCGAAAACTGTTGAAAACAACAATGCAGTGTAAAGTTCTATCGTGAAGGAGTTATCGTTCTTCCGGAAACCGAGGTGTGAAGTGAATATTCTGCAGGAAACCAGATCCATGCACTGATCGTTGAACTTTTCCGTTTGTGCTAATTCGCGGTTCACACACCCGTCCTCAACATCTGTTGTGTCCTTGTTTTTGTCTTCATGAGATTTCTTCTTCCAGTCTTCAGCTTCACCTTCATGAGAACTTCTTGTTGGCCCACCTGTCGATCCGTGTCAATCATGCAAATCAGTGTCGGGTGTCCGATTGATTTGATTCGAGAGCCTTCTCGTATCTTTTTGGACCCATGCTCCTGCGGGACGCGCCTGTCCCTCCCCCGTCCTTCTGTGTAATTCCTCGAGTGTTTCGTGTGCACTTGAGAGCCCCCGTCACCACCACGACGACACATTTCGCCTCCAGTTTTTTTGTCACAAATTGGTTGGTGACAGGAGCCGAGAGAAGCGGGAAGGGATGGGTCGGGGAGAGGTCACCTGATTTGATAGTTGCTCTTTTTACATTCAGACTGAGGAGCTGAGAAGTAGAGGGAACCCCTTGGCTACCGTAATCCTACAGATTCAATTGCGTCTGTTCTAAACACCTTCTAGAAGAATCGGAAAGCTTCCAGAGGCTGAAAACAAAGAGATAAAAAGTGCTAGTAGCATTCCTTCAACTCTTCTCATCAGTTCTTCGGCCACACACTTCAGCAGAAATTGGCTCCCTCCGGCCGTCTCCATCCTCCTCTTTCTTATCCCGTCCGCCGCATCCCTTCTGATTTATGACTCACGCTCCCCGGATCTGCGTCTCTCTTTTGTTATCATCGCCTCGTTTGCGTGATATGATTCTTCTTTCGATTGGTACTTTTTTGCAGCTGGGCTCATCGCGGCCGAGATGGTCCGCATGGCCGGCCGGTTGGCCGAGAACTTCATTCCGCCCGATCAGATGGAAGCCGATCCGACGTACGGTAGGAGCAGGTGAGCTACACTTCAGAAGTTTCGAATAAAGTGTTCCGTTCAGATCACGAGGAGCTCTGCGGTCCCGTCTGAACTCCAGGGCGTCACTAGGATCCTCACTAGGCAGAAATGTTGCTCTGGCAGAAACCAGCAGTGGAAGGAGTTCGAAGCACTTCAAAGATGTGTTCACAGATGCGAATATGGATGCAGTGCAGCATCTGAACGCAGCGAACCCCACTACCAGGTGCCTAATCTTCTATTGATTTCTGATAAGAGTCTTGTTCAGATACCTCTGGTGCCTCATCATAATCGTCTTTGTTTGTCTAGCCTTTTTCCAAATTTATACTCAAGTTCGGCTCTATTTGAGTGAGCCAGTCGCAACGAACATTGAAGCAGAGTATCCGAGCAAGATTGCGTTTCCGACTGTTGCAATATGTAACAATAATCAATTCAGGTCAGTTAGTTTAGTGATCATTATCAGTTCCCAGTTGCAGGTTGACGTACCTGACGGGTGGTCGGATAATGAACCGACGGTCCAAGTCAATCAGCGGGTCCTTACTCTCAACTGGCCACGACATTGAGTCAGTGTTCGATACGGTACTCCGCAAATCTTGGGACATGGATGCTGTGAAGTTTTTGAGAAGTGCAGCGCATTGGAAGTCAAGGATGATCCTAGGGTAACACGGAAGCATCTCTTGGGTTCTGACAACATGTTTCAGATGTACCTGGCCGAACGGAACAGCTTGCAAGTTATCCGACTTCAAGGCAGTCTGGACCACAACTGGACTCTGCTGGGCCATCAACTCCGATCCTCATAACCCATTCGAAGTGACCGGATCGGGTGCTGGTCATGGATTAAGGCTTCTGCTGAACGTGGAGAGTTACGAAAGAGTCGATGCGTGTACGAAACACTTCCGAACGAAAAGTCTGCCTGGGTTGAAGATCCTCATCTACAATCAGACAGATGTTCCGGAAAGTAGCCAGAATGGAGTGAACGTTCCTTCTGGGTACTCGATGGACATCCCTCTCAAAATGCAACATGTATGTTTCCCATTTGAAACCAGTTTCATGATCTTTTTCAGCGGCAAAAGCTCTCGGGAACCCACTGCATCGAAGAAAACGAATCACATCGCGAGGCAAGTACAGACTTCAACAACCCAGAGAACATCCGGACGTGCACACTGCGGAGGTACATGACGGAAGTGGAGAACTCGTGCCATTGTACTTTGCGAAGGGCCTACACCAGTAACTCCACCGGTAAGTCTTGGCTTGATTCAAAAAACAAATTGAACATGGACAGATGTCAAAATGAGCGCTTGCAACGTGGATCAGTACTTCGGATGTGCTCAGGCGGCGTTGAAAAGGATTCGAGAGGAGGGAACTGCGAGTACTTGTCTGCCTCCGTGCCAGACGATCGACTACACTGCGTGGCAAGATATGAATCGTCTCCCTCAGAACTTGATGCCAGCTCTGATTGAAGAGCAAGAAGAAGAGGACGAAGACGACGTGGAGCAGGAAGAACTGGATGAGAACATCTCATTCCACGACGTTTCCGGGGGAGAGACATTTTCTTGTGAGGACAGTGCGTATCTGGATGAGAAGCAGGTGATGCGGATCAAGAGAGATGCTCACAGGGCTTATGAGATGCAAGCCAGGCATCAGGAAGACATATTCCTGAGATCCAGAAGACTTATCGCTCGGTTACGGAACGCCATTCACTCGTAAGCAGTGGTTCATATCATCAAATTGCAAACAATCCTTCCAGAATCGAACGTCAGAAATGGAGCTGGCACTCTGATAAGTTCAGCGGAGTCGCCGATCGTCTCTCGAACCTGACGTGCTTCTCGAACTTCAGTGCTCGTCACGGAGACATAATCAGTATTCTGGAGTCAAGGACAATCACCAGTGAGGAGAAGAAGGCGAATCAGATGTTCTTCGTGAGGATGTTCTCTTTGAAACTTGAAGTGCAAGTGCTATTTTCCAGCTACTCGACGAGCACTCTTACAATCGAAACTCCACGAAATTCTTATCAGTTGGTGATTTGAAATCGAGATATGGAGATAAAGTGGATGATGTCGCGGAGGAGATTTCGATTATTTTGAGGATTGTGAGTGATGTCTGTTGATTCTAGATTCATTGAAGTCTTCAGATGGAGAAGCTGTGGCACGTGTTTATGCCAGATTCCTACTCGAAGACAATCTCCGGAGACTTTTCCAGAATGGACAGGATCATCGAATTGATGAATCAGTACGAGCTGAACAAGTTGCAGCGGAGGGCTTGGGCGGAGAAGATGCAGTCGCGCCAGATGAAGCACTTCTTCGAAGATGACTTCTATGAGGTTAGTTCAGGAGTCTGAAGCTAACCTCATTTTATAGTTTAGTCCTATTACCAACCGTTGATGAAAGATCTCGATGCGACTCTCGTCAAACAAATCGATGAAGTCGAGGCTGACTGGCCGAAGGTTGAGTACTATCTTCAACGTGGCAGTGCTGGAAAGACGGGTGCCATCGTGTTCTTCGGCGACGGAAAGAAGGAGAATCGACAGAAGTTCGAGAAGTTAATCGTTGAGATGCATGACTGCGCATCTGGAAAGCTGAGGAAGGAGGCGGGACGAATGCTGAGCAGTTTCAAGAGAAGTTACAGAGAACTGCAGGCAGCCTACGGAAAGCTGTTCAAGGAGGAGCTGCCCGACTATCTGGAGAACTTCCAGTTCGGGAACAAGTTCGTCAGTGACAACTTTGCAATGGTCAACATATTCTTGCACAAGATGAATTTGGAGGTCTGGAGACAGGACAGGACTTACGAGTTTTGGAGTTTGGCTTGTGATATCGGAGGAGCTCTCGGACTGTTCCTTGGAGCATCTTTGCTGACAATCATCGAGATTGTGTACTTGTGCATTCAGTACGGGCTGTGCGGAAAGAGGGCGAGGAACTTCAAGTGTCTTCCGATGTTTGTGACTTTTGGTGTATTCAGAAGGTAGTTTGTATTTCAGGGATGCCGTGACGAGAGAACTGAAGAAGACGATCCGATGTTCGAGTTGCTGTCGGAAAGAAGAGAAACTTCGAGAGCCGCGGTTCAAGAAGAAGAGTCAGAGCTACCAGAGACGGTACACGAATGACGAGGAAGAGCAGCATGAGAAGTTCCGTTCGAGGGCTTCCAGTGAAGATTACAAGAAGAACATCTGGGCGCATATGAACGATCCGTCCGCTCAGTCAACTCTCTCACCTGCAGACTTCAAGGAGTTCATGGACCAAGTTCAGAGGCACTCACAGCCGCCTGGCTATGAGTATGATAATCCTGCAGGTTAGTTCTTTTTATGCTCGAAATTTATTAATAGAAAGGAGCATTAGCGGTAAAGGTAAGAGACGAGCCAGGAATGTAAATGCATCGAGAAGGGGTCAACAAGAGAAAGAAACAACATACAACAAAGTGCTTAAATGCAAAGGATGGGAAGATGGGGAACAAGAGAGATTGTTCATGCCACGGTTTGGTTGTGGGAGTTGGCATGAGAATCATTAATATTGTAAACGGTTTTCGAGTGGTATGGGTTGGTCGGGTCGAGGTCCTGCGGGGCCAGCACTGACGAGAATGTCACTGGAGTGTTGGTCGGCTTCAGGAAGACGGTAGTCGAGAGCGCGAACTGCGGGTTCTTGACGGTGAGCACCTTGTAGAGGATGAAAGTGACCACGAGGCGCACAACGGAGAGTACGAGCCAGATTCCGGGGACGATGATGTTGTTGTTGTTGTTACTGTTTTGCATATGTTTGTCAGAGGTTAGAGACTGGATAGCTCCGTAGACGACCAATCCGACGATCACCAGTTCGAAAATAAGGGAACCCAACAGTGGGATAACCGTGCGGTGTCGGGCGGCGGCGAGCTGGAGCCACATGCAGACTGCGAGGAGGAGAAGAGGAACTTCGTTGCTCCATTCCTTGTCGCGGCTCAAGAAAGAGGCGAGAGCGATGATGACTGCAGTGCTCGCGAAGACGTTGAGACAGAAATGCCCGACAATGTTGAGGCACTTGGTGGTCTCATGGTTAGTCGCGCCTGGAATAGTTTCTTTTTTCATAATCTCGAAGTTGAAACTTACTTTGGAGAGACTTTGTTCCGTGACGAAGCACGTTGAGCGATAGTCGCAGCGGGTTCTTCTTGCCGATCTTTGGCATTATGCTGAAAATACTTGTTGTTGGCGATCGGTTTACGAATACAAAGACCAGAAATTCAAACGTATGAAAATACAACAAAAAAAAACAAAAGAAATCAAACGGGTTTCTCGAAAAACACCTGAAAATCGCAACGAGTCAAAGTTGCTCATTTTTGTTTCGAACCGCAACGCACCTGAACCGCGGTGTAGTCTGCAAACACAGCCACGAAAAAATACACAGTTAGAAGCCCTACAGTAGTCTTTATTCGACAAGGGAAAACAATAGACATTAGAAATCACAAAGAAGGTTGACATCACGAAAACATTTAGATACTAGCAAAATAAAGTACCGGTCCGTCTCGCAGGAATCGCTCTCTCACTTGTTTGCGCATCTGTCGCTCATTTTCGTAGACGGTACGGTGTTTTTGATTCGCGAAAACTTGCAGAATTGCGAGAAAGAGGGGGAATATTAGGAGTTCTAGACGGCAGGGAACAAAACGGAGATAGTCACTGACAGTGAAGATCTGTTTTAAAATATGGAAATAACGGGAGATGCCATCGTAGAACACCTCGGCGAACAGTGCTCCGACGACGTCTTCAGGGGCGTAGAAGCGTCCGTAGACTTCGGTGTAGACATGGTTAACACGTGTGAACCAGTGGAGGAGAAGGTGAAAAGTGGGGTAAAGGTGTCTTTGGTTGATCGAGAGCAGAAACAGGGAGTAGGCAAGGCCCGAGATTTCGAGGAGAGCGTTGATCCACGTGGCATTGGTCAGTTGCGAGTTGCACGATTTGAGGAATTTGATTTCTTCTGGAAAGAATAAGGAGGCATTTTTGAAGCAGCTGAGAAAAAAAAAGGACAATCAAACACTAGAAGTGCAATATGCCTCTGTTTACTCACGTCTGAATCTGGAACGATCTTCGAGAATCTTCTCCATCGGCGGGGTTCTCAATCCAGCGTTCATCCGTTGCTCATGGAGCATTATGCGGCTTTCTTTGCTAGAAGTTGAACTGGTTGATGGTAGAGAGTTCGAGAAACTCACTTGGCATAAACTGAAAGTTCGACGAAGAAGATGAAGAGAAGCATAATGGGACTGTAGGCCATCGCCAGGATGATCACGGAGATGTATGCTAATCTGAAATAGGATTCCTTTTCGTTCGTGCGCACACGAGCCAATTATCCCAGAGCTACATTCTCTGCAAGACACTGAGGGAGAAGAGAATGTGAATGTTCCCACGGCGCCCACGTTTCACTCTGTCACTCACTCACAAGTTCTTTGTTTTCCAAACAATGCTACCATATACCTGATCATCGGATCTCTGTAGTTGTCCTCTCCTTCGCCGTCGTTCATCGCTTTCACCTCTTCTTCTGAATCCTCGACGTCTTCTGAAGACATCTCCTCCACAAGATCCTCCAGAAGTTGTCTTTGTGACGGTCGTCGACTACTTTTCTTCCATCTGACCATCTAAAATTTGGGTGGCTCTAATGGAATGAAACGAGAAAAGGAGCTGTTGAAAAGGAAGGAATGGGGTCGGAGAGGACGAAGAAATCATCGCTTCTCGAAGCAAGAACAAACACATAAAAGGGGAGCGAGAGGCGGTGGGCCAAAGGAGCCAACCGACACGACCCGTCATCCAAGTAAATTCATTCATTCATCTGCAAAAACAGAGCGCCGAGAGACGCAGACACGCCGTGTACTTTTGGGAGAGAGAAGAGAAAAGACGAATGGTACGTGGGGCGAAGGAAATGAAGAAGGAGAAGGAGAGAGGCGGGGATTAGGAGGAGCCGTAAAGGGAGCAGACGCCAGATTGGATCCGTGACACGACGATGATTACGCGAAGTGGCGGCAGGGTCTTTCGTATATCAGAAGAAGAATGGAATGAGGTAAAAGGAGAAGAGGAGGACTCTGAGATTGTAGTCTTCTGACTTCGTAGTTCTCTGATCAGAAGTGGGAAACGTTGCTATTCAGGGCACACGTGGGTAGGGTATTCGGAGTGTGAGGACTGATATCGGTTTTGTACCGTATTCAAGATGCACCGGACATATATTGGTCTTGTTGGACGTTGTATCAGTTGACCTAAAAGAAGATGCTCACAAAACTGTTCAGTTCAATGCACTTTGGTACCAGGTGCTGGGCCATCTGTGAGCAAATGTTCTGAAAAAGTGCACTTTATCTCGAATCTCAAAACGAAACATTAGTTGTGTGACAGATGTTCCAATTTAGCAGGTGCAAAGTTCAGTTCTTCTGTGTGCAGTAGAGATACCGTAACCCTAGCATTTTCAAATTTTATTCTTCCAGGGGACCCATACTTCTACCCTGACCCGAACAGTTTGGCAGTTTCTCCGCAACCTGATAAACGGTGAGCTCATCTTTCCCTGTAGACCTGTTGGATGTTTGCTTCCAGACCGATCGAAGAGACCAGTTCCACCTCTGGCTATCATTCGAGCCCTCGAACCCGATACGAACCCCGCGATGAGTCTCCACTGCCTGATACCGAGCCCATTTCGATATCGGAAGTCTCTGAAACCAGGGCGCCGCCTCTGTTCCGCACGCCGCCGCGCGGGAGGCGGACACGGAAGAGTAAGGACGATAAGCTGGAGGAGGCAGCCGAAGAAGACGACGATAAACAGTCCTACGTGTAGATAATTGTCTTTCCCCTGAACGAAAACTTCCTTTTGTCTTTATTTCGATTGTATGAATGAATTGAATGAAATATTCCTTCTCTGAAAAAGTATGTACCCAGAAGAACCGAGAATAGAAGAAGGCGAAGGTGACGTGGCTTCGGAGTAAATTTACGATTGGAACAAACAATGTGAAGGCGTCGAAATCCGAAATTAAAGCCATTTATTGTCGGCGCGGCAGACGTCGTCGCGTGATTCCGAAGCAGGAAAAGGGCGGGAAATTGAAAAATCGTCGTTGAAGAAAGAAGAAGAAAGACTAAAAAAAAAGAGTTCGGAAACGGAGACGAGGAGATTGCAGTGCGAGATATCCCACGACCACAAAAGGTGCTCGGCGCCTTATCAATGGGCATCTAACAAGCTCCAGTAGATGTTTATCTCGGCTTCGGAAAAAGAGTTCAATCGCCGAAACGGGCGCCGCCGAATCATTAATTCATAACTGCTCACATGTCTGCCCCGCCAGATTACACACTCGTATCCCCCACTCAATCCACCAACTTTTTTCTCGCTTTGATTCAATTTGAGTCCCACTTTGTCTTCGATTCCAGACTACACAAAAGTTATCGATGAGTTTCGTACTTTTCTAGTGCCCCGTCTTCTTTTTCTATTCTCGGATAGCTTCTGACTCTTTCTTTTTCGTGTGAATGTTGTGATCATTCCACCTGCTTATTGCTCCGTTTCTCCTCCTTCTTCGAGTATCAGCTCAAACATTCAATGCCCTGAAATTGAGCGATGATCTTTGCTATACCGAGTTCACTGCTCTGATTGACAAAATCTGGTTCTCACTCAGTTCTCTAAACTCTCTTTCCAGATTTTTACTGAAAATATGATCATCTGAAGCCATAGCTAACCCAGACAATTTCTCAAGTTTCAAACATCTCCAAATTCAGATTCAGATAATAAAGAAAAGCTCCTCAGACAGTTGTTTTCCTCTCCAAAGTGGCTGCCCACTCGAATCCCAAACATTCTTCCTGAACTTTCTCTCTTTTGATCGTCTTCCGGCCTAGCAGACCGCCTGAAAACGACAGCAAAGTACGAGAGATTCTAATGAGATTCTGAACATCCCCCTCTCTCGTTTTTCTGCTAATTACCATTCCTCGGACGATCATGCTAATCGGGTCGCTGCACTTTCCGAACTCTCCTCGTCATTCGCTTTTCGTCGCGTCTTCGTCCCCTTTACCCTTCCGTCGATCTTAATTAAAACATGAATGCCAAGAAGAAAAAGAAGATGTCATCAGAAGGAAAAGATATGAATTGAGCACAGGAAACGGGCATAAAAAGACGTAGGCAGGCTAGTGTCTTACTTATTTTAGTTTCTGTTCCTGTGCCTCTAATTGGTCTCTTCCGTTCTTTTGCATGATTCATCCGCCTCGTTTCTTGATTCTTTGAAGGTATCTGCAAATGTCAAATTAACACCTGCAGGTCGCAAATTTTCCTTCCGGGAGTAGGTTGGGTCACCAGTCACTTCACTTCCCCCCGAAATTGCTTCGCGAGTTAATCATGAGAGTCTTTCGGGCCCACAAACGTTTTCTTCGACTTCTCCAATCTACCCAGAACTGGCCTTTCCGGTTAGGATAACCAGCTGACCACTTGTTGTTAGAGTCTTTTGATCCGTAGACAAACTGACAGCAAAAGGTCTAAACTTCAATGAATCTTTGATGATCCTCTTCATCTCGTTTTCTTTTTTGCTTCTTGTTTCTCTTTTTCAATTTTCCCTTCACAGCGTCTGATCTTCGAACAAACTTCCAGCTCGATATCCTATAAGTCAATGAGAGCTACCGTATCCCTACTGTAAGTTTCCTTCATCCCTTGTCCCTAAATTCTTCCTGTTCTTCAGTAACTGTTGTGATGTTCCGCCTTCCCATCACCCTTCAATGAATGGTCAAATGCTCTTCGAAACGTGTCACTTCCTGCCTCTACCGGTTCCTACAGTAAGTCTTCCCCTCTCTAATCCATATTCCCAAACATCCCTTTCAGTACCGTGACGCACTGACATCATCATGTTCGAACCTCATCGAGACGGTGCTGGCTCTGCATTCAAACACCCTGGTGAGTGGGTTAGGAATTCGCGCCTCTTAAAATAGAAATTACCCCGGGCGAAGTGATAAAATGACGACGAATTCGGTGATAAGGACGAGACCTCATAAAACAGTGACTCCAAGAAAGGGAAATGGGTTTGAGTTGCGGACGACAAGGTCGGAAAACGAGAAAAGTTTACGGATTTCCGGTGGGAAGTACTGTAGCTACATTTCTGATTCTTGGAAAACGGATGAAACTACGTGAACAGCAATAAGATCAGTTCCGAGTTCGGGATCTATGAGAAGATCGGAACGTTGGTTCCGACTGTTCCGACACTCCGGTCATTCCAACTTGTTTTCTATTTTCAAACCGACAAACTGGAAAACAATATTTCCTGGCTGTTGCGTGTCAAGGAAAACAATAAAGGAGAAGGAAAGGTGATAAAACTGGGGGCCTCCAAGTGTTCTTCTCATATTCCCTTCCACACTGTACACGATCGGAGAGGCAGAGAGAGAGCGAGTCGAATCGTAATCAGAGACACCTTTCCCTTCGTTTCTTCGCCCATTTCCTCGCCTGTTTCTGCTCTGATAATGCCCGGTTGGACGAGTTGTTGGTGTCGGAGACGCAGACAGCAAGACGGAGAATCGGTGAGTAAACGGATCCCTCGAGTCTGCCGAAAAAAAGGGGTTCGGTGGGCCCCATTCCGATGGTAATCGATCCCTCTAGGATCCTTCTCGACTCGTTTTCCCGTAACCTTCTTTCTATTTCTTCTCCACCGATCACTTGTTTTTTCTCAATCTTCCACGTCATAAATCCACTCTAGTTCCTTCTTTTGTCTCACCCCAAATCACGAGATTCTGCTCATTAAAAAAGTGGTAATTGAGCAGTTTCGTGTCTTCATCCAGAGCAATTAGAGTCTCTGCACCATACACTGAGATACGGCAGCGATGAATTCAAAGAAGAAGACGAAGAAGGGGAGGGGATTCAGAGCCAAAGACGCGTTTTGTTCCGGTTGAGGACTGAACTCTAGATTAGTTTCACTCTGAAATACGTCTTCTGGGTATTCCAATCTGCTACTCTAATAGGCTAATCAGTCGTTCTGCAAATCATTTGAATGGTCAACTTCAAGAAGTGGTGCTTCATCCGACATATTGTTGGATGGCTTCTGATATTTCGGCTTTGGAAGGATGAGGTTAGTGAGTATGGTATAGGTGTTAGCATAGTTGACAATAAGTGTCTGATAACGGTGTGTAATCGTATCAGAGCTATCAGTAGGTGGAAGATCTGAGAGCTTCGGAACTCTCCTTCCTTCTAAAACCTGTCCGGTGTTCCTCTTTTCTCCACCCTATTTGTCTCCCAGATCTGCAAAAGTTCCCTTCCGCTGCTTATCTCCATGCCGTCACTATTCCTTCCGCTCGCTCTTTCGCTCCTTCCGATTACCTTCTGAGCCATTAGCTCGAAAGAATGGGTGGCTCCGCGCACAGAACACTCTGGCTCCTCACAACGTCTTCTGCTTCTGCCTTCTTCTGCTTCTTCCTCCTCCGCCATCACTGATGATTGACACTGATTAGTCCTTCTTCTTTCGGGCCCATTAATCAATTAGTAGGCCGAAGAAGGTTGCACGTAGGCCTATTCCGTCTTTTCTTCTTCTTCTTCTTCTGTGCAGCATGTTGTCCCGGAAGCAGCGTCGCCAGGACAGTGTCAAAGTCAGCACTGTGGTGAGTCCAAACCACCACCGTTCCTAGGACAGACATCTCCAAAAAACAAACTGTCCGTCACGGAAAAATCAGTTCCGAATATCAAAACCAGCGATTCGCCTTCCCAAAATTCCAGTTTCGCCTCTCTTCTCACATCTATTTTGCATACGTTTCCCGCCGCTCCCGGTCGTTTATTTTCGATACGAACCACTCAATACTCCCCCCTTTGTCTGTAAATGTTATGATATTCCCAATCGGATTCCCGATGCTCCGAACCAAGAAACGGGAGGAGGTAGTAGTGATAAGAGTGATTGTCTGCTCCGAAAAAGTTATCAGGAATGTGGAAAAGTGTGTTTACAGAGTGCGCAAGAGGCTGTTTCCCTGCGTGAAGCAGCCGAACGTCGGTCTCAATTCGCCCGATTCCCGGCTCGTTCCGTCTCGGCGCCGCCCAGGAAAAAGTGGTTCCGATCGAAGAATCAACTGTCAGGTGGGTGTTTTTGAAAGATTAGTAGAACGTGGTTTGTAGTTGGTGGCTAGATACGGAAAGTTCGTCACGCTCTTGTATTCTGACGCACTAGTGAGACTATGAGTCTACTGAAAAGTTCGTACCTAAAGTTGAATAGAGCGCGTTTGTCATTTTCTTAAGATTCATCAGTACAGTTGTTTTCAATCTGTTATCAGTGAACCAGATGTGTTTACCCAGTTTCTCATAATCATAATCTGACACAAAGTAGTTCCGTCTCCCCCAACTTTCCAGTACAACTCTTGTCACCTTTCTCTGAAATGGTTCATCTCAGCAAAGCGTTTCTATTCCTAAACAGCAACTGAGCATTCAGTCCACAAGTAGTTCCAAACACATTAAACTCTATGTCCTCTTTTTCATTCCCATTTTCTTATCTTTTTCCTTTCATAAACAGTGTCTTTATAGCTTCCTCTCTCCCTACCGGTTTGCCATTTCACTCTAATGTAGTGGCAAAAAACAGAAATGGGACAGCAGTTTTGAGTCGACTCCTTCTTCACATTACCGCCCATATCCTTTCGAACTGTGACCTAAACTAAAAGTGCTCAACTGTCTAAACTTAACCCAAAACTATGGTTCATCCGGCATTCATGAGTTTCGGATCAGCGTCTACACAGAGAGCCATGTCGCATCAATAGATCCAAAGAGTTTCGGTTTGACTGTCCAGCTGTTGCCCCTTTACAACCACTTCTCGTAGGAATCCTAAGTATTTCTCGATTCAACTGTTGTTTCTCACAAGCGGCCTCTCTGATCCCCCGATATGTTTTCTCTCGTTTTCCAATATCCACACAAGAATGCTTTCACAAACATCTGTGACGTTCCGATGTTGTGAGACCATTCGCCCCGTTGCGTTTCTCTCAAAAGTGACGATTTGTCAGGCGCCTCCGATGGAATGGACGGTTCGTCGCGTGCCGGCTCTCAGGAGATCGTCTGCGACGAATTCACCAAGAAGCTCGTGGCGGCGATCACCACGTGGCACGACATCCACTCGTCTCTTCTGCAGCTGTCCATCGGTGAGCCCCGTGCACCAGTGCTTCGTCTAACCGTAACCCCTCGTGTCACTGCTTGCTCTCATCCTCTCAACCTTATTGTTGTTTCCCACACAATGTCCTTTTGCTTCCTGCTGCTTGTCGATTCCTCTGTCATCAGAATCCTGACGTCAAAAGTGCCCCCGTCCCATCCCATTCTTCCCCCTCGCAGTTTGACCCTTCCCTTAGAGCTAAGCTTCATCCCTCTCATTGGCGATGCGCATTTTTATGCGCGCATCATCGTCAAAGATTTTCATTAGTTAATGAAAAGAGCAACAGAAGAAGAAGAAGACGGAGCCGCAAGGGCTTCTGGAAGGCTTTACGACCGTGTCGCACTGCACGTCATCACCGCCGAGCGACTTCAACAAACATTCTTGAATTTCACGTTTCAGAACGCTCATCGAACGACTCCAACGAGGACGACAATGTTTCGGTGTCTTCTGAATCCACGTACTCTTCTGAATCCGGATCCGATTCCGACGACGAGACGGAAGGCAAGGGAAGCTGCAGCAATCACCTGTCCGCTTCTGCAGCCAGATTCTCGATTTCGAATCCAGATTTGACAAACTGCCAGATCAAGCAAATGTTCCCGGAGATGGCGGATCATTGGAGGTAAAGTAGTACGGTATCGGCAAGAAACACGTCATTTTGAAAAGAAAAAGGAATCGCTGGTTGTGTTGCTCAAGGGCTTCTTTTCGTAACAGATCTAACATCTCTTTCGAATCAAGAAGCCTGAAAAAGAGCTCTGAGTCTTTTCTTAAAGTTTGCCAAACTTTGCATGGATCTGGTATATCACAGGTCGCTTCAGCAGTTTGAACTAGTTGACCGTGTGTGTTCGAACTCGCTCTGAAACTGATCCTCTCTCGGTCACCTGCCCTTCTAACCTCTGCAGCGTGGCGCGCGCCCGAACCGGAAACCAGCGCGGGAAATGCGGCGTAAATCCCAGCAGCAAGTCACTTTGGCGACGGAAATTGCACATCACCGTTGCCGCCCGATGCTCTTCATAATGCTCGTCACATGAGTGCATCACCGACTTGTTCCGGATTAGAGCAGAGCCCCCGGGATGATATTGCAACACGCCGAGCACCACACAAAAATCTAATATCCTATCCTGCCCCGTCGCAGCCCCGGCTCCCCCCGAGATTCCTTTCTTTCGACACCTGGCCGAAAAGGGCGATTGGATTTGGCGGGAAGGCCTCTTTTTTTCTCTTTTCCCTACTTTTTTCTTTTTTCTTCAGTTGATACATGCAAAAGATAAGAAAAAACACAGGCAAAAACATATAAAAAAGCGGAAAAACTAAAAAAGCGAGACGAATTTTGAAATGCATGAGTTGTGCCAACCATGAGACTAATGGGCTTCGAGAATGGATTTTTGCCTCCTTTCCCTCCACTTTTTCGTCGTTCTCGGGGTAAGTAAGTATAGCTTCAAAACGGCCGTGTTCTTTGCAACTTTCCGCCCCATGATGTCATTTATCACATTCTAATTTTACTGTCCGAGAGCTTGTTCTTACTGAATTTAGATGAGGGACATATACCGTTTCATCAATTCCGAATGAGCTTCTGACTCATTTCGGCTAGAAAAACTGTATAAAGCAGTCATTTCGAATGCCAAAATGTCAGTAGACTAATGAAATTCCAAGGTCTTATCTTTATGACGGTGGTAGGATAAGAAGATTAAAATGTCAATGTCTTCCATAAATGTCTTGCTGAATATAAAAGGATTTAGGGAAAGAGCAGTCATGTTCTCGAACGTCGAGCCGTCCCTCCGGCTCTTTCCACAAGTACCAAAGGTTGTTGGCAGGCAAATGTAGGCAATAGCGCGGCTCTCAATGAACTTGGTCTAGGCTTTAGATTAATATCCTGCTCAGGAGGAATTCATGTAGATATCTAGGCAGATTTAGCCAACGTTTTGCAAGAAGTTTTAGTTTTTATCTACATGAAGTGCTACTGTTGTTTAGTGTTTTCCGATTCTCCTTGTACATTCCTGACCCTGATATAACTTGACATCTGATGCTTGTCATCTGGAATCAGTTTCAATTTCGAATCACTTCGATGTCGAAGCTTTTCGGAATTCCTTCATTTTTACTCATTCCTCTGTCCCCTTCCACCCGACGTCATCATGATTTCAACACTCAGGTATTGTTCTGAAAAGCCTTGGAACCACTAAAACACGTTTGTTAGGTCACCCCAAACATGTCCTTTCTTTTCTTTTCGTTTGAACTTTTGCTGTGAGTCAAGGGAAGGAGGCGAAAAAAGGAAAAGCGAGTTACCCTTTTCATTTGCGTCTTGCTCATTTCCTCCTCATCTTCTTCATCTTTTGCTGGCTTAAAACAAGCCATCCTTTCCTCTTTTCCACCACCAGAGCTCTCAGAAATGGGCGGAGTCGCTGGCCCGCTGGTCTGACGGATTAACGTGTAATGGGGGCGCGGCGACACTACGTGGAGGAGAAGAAAGAGCCAGAGAGAGCCTGCTCGTCGCGTTGGGCGACACCGAATTAGATGTCCTAATATCATTCGTCTTGTCCATCTTCTCTCTCACGTCTCCTTATCTTCCGCTCCCTTAATAGTCTTATCCTGTGTGTCGTCAGAGAAGATGATGACGGCGCTGCGGAAGAACAGCTCGGCGGAGGACACGTTCCTTCCGTCGAGCAGTCCGTCTGGCCTCAAGAAGCACCGCAAGAAGAAGAAATCAATCGCCGAGGCACAGTCGAATCCGGTGTTCGTCATCTCCGCGGAACCGTCCGGTCCGTCGCCGAGCACTTCTCCCAAGCCTCACAAACGGAAAAAGCGGAGCTGGAGGGGCGAAAGCGCGGCTAGGAAGCTGAGTGAAGCACTACCGGCAGCACTTCGAAGTCCCACACAGATACTGAAAAGGACCAAGAAGCCGTTGGGACCGAGTCTGAGTTGGGACCCGGAGCATCGGAGCAGGTCCCCGTCTATGACCAGGAGCAGGGTGCATTCGGACGGAAGTTCAGAGACAGGAGTGGTTGTGGACGGCAAGAAGGAAGAGGAGGACGGCGGAATCGTCGAGGAGCCGCGCTTTGAGTTGGAGCTGACGTGTGTTCATTGTGCAATGGCAGCAGATCACAGACGTCGGATGCTAAAGGTGAGTCTAGTTTTCCCTAAAAATAGGATTAGGAGAAGTTCAAGATGCTCCAAAATCCGCTGTCCGGCCCGGATATTCGGTTAATCCCTAGGCATTTTAATGAACTCTCTGCGAGAATCTTCTTCTAGTATCATCCCATACATGCCTCTCACCACTCTTATTCATTCATTGTCTTCTCAATTTTCAGACGGAAATCGAGAGTGCCGTGATGCGACTGGCGCGTCGTCTCGGCAACGGGCGGAGCGGTTGGCGAGACGACAGTCCGTCGTCGTCGAACGTTTCGAACCCGTCGACGACTACAGTCCACAGACACACCATTTCGTCGCATCACCGAGGAACAACTCCGGATATCGTCGTCTCGTCGATCAGTTCCGATGAGGAAGATCACAGTGTCGACAGGTACACGAGCTCGGAACTCGGCAACTCACTGCAGACTTCTGAAGCAAGGTGAGTGGAGGTGTTAGGCGGTTTAGAGCAGTTTCATTCCCATTTCTTGAGTTGAAGCCAGAGCAGAACTAGGAAAAGCAAAAGGAAAACAAAGTGTAGAAAGTTTTAGAAAACAAAAAGTGCATGACGTCGTGTCGCCCTTTCCTGTTGACCTACTTCCGATTCCTTTCCGCACAGTCACCATTCCCTTTTAGTCGTTGAGCCCCAGTTGCGTGTCGGCTCCTAATCATTCAGAATCGAATCAAACAAAATGCAACATGATAGATGTGCTCTTTTTCTCTGCGCCCTCCGCGTTTGGCACACTCTCTCAATGTCACCCCGTTTTTATTATTTTTTGGTGCTGTGGCACAGCCAGCAAACGGCTGTCGGTGGCCACCGGATTAATACTTTTTGAGGGGACAAATCCCTGAAAGAATTAATCTCAAACAGCGAGCATTGACAAGAGAGGATGCGGGCCGAGAGAGAGAAAGAGCCAGAAGAGCCCATCCGTCCGTAATCCGAATCGACTGAACCGCACATCAAAAACGAGACCGGGGGCACAGATGAGCCACAAAGTGCAAAGAATTCCCGGAAATTACGGGCCGAATCGATGGGAAGTTGAGCTTTTTCTGCTGGTTTTTTGGCCTTCGGTGAACCTGAACAGCTGAATTCTGAGACTAGGGAACAGGTGAAATGGGGACAGAAACACCTAGACCAAATGAAGGCGTTTTCTAAGATCTTAACCTGAAATAGGCGTTGCTGGAATGAAACTGCTCTCATCATAGAACATTTCTGAGTTATTTTAGTTATGGTATTCCATTGCTATCCTTGGTACGTTCTTGAAAGTACACCAATAGATTCCAAAAACACAGATAAATGATGATTCAATCGGAAACTTGTACTTTTCAGCTCTCCCGGCTCATCAGCCTGCACTTCTCCAAACCTTCCTCGAAACGGAAACGAAATGACATTCGACAGTCCTGGCTCGGATCAACTGACTCCTCCGTCTCCTCTCCGACTCCAGCCCCCTTCCCTTCTCTCCCCTTACCCCGACTCTGCTTCTCCTCCCCGATCCAATTCTGTCGATCTTTCGACTCTTCGTAGGGACATTGAACTGCTCTCTGTCTCCTCCGGGGACTCTGATATTGCCTCGGACACTGACTTCGAGCCGCCGACGCCCGCAGAATCCGTGCGAACGTTCCGTTCCAAGAGTCACGATCCCACCACCAGCGATTCGGTGTTACGACGACCCAGTCGGATAATACACCTTTCTGAACTTTTCAGGCTTAGAAAAACTATTGAATAGAAGGTTCTCAACTATGCTATTTTCAGAAAAGCACTTGCAAAGTCACCAGTTGTGAGAAGGACAGCAGCCGATCAGGAGACGAACAACCCGGTGAACAAGCACAGAAGCAGTCGTTACTGGATTGAAGATGATGTTTGTAAAGTTGGAAATAACTGTAACATGGTTCGGTTTTCAGGGCGATTATCACATCTTGCCATCTGAACATGTTTGGCTCCCTTCGGCAGCTGGTTCATCAGCTTCAGCTGACTCTGAATGTTACGTGGGAGAGAAAGATTGTCGGCGATCCGGAGACAAGAGACGTTGTGCTGCATGTCATATTGTTGCTCACACCAACTGCTTCTCTCTCTTGGCGAAGCTGAACTTGAACTGCAAGACAACGTTTCGGGACTATGCAACGAAGAAGACGCCGTCAAAAGAGAGCACCGATGGGTTGACGGCTCATCATTGGGTTCACAAGGTAAGGATGTGATCCTATGATGTTTCTATTTTCATTTATTCAGTGGCGCCATGAGGGTCGTTGTAACACTTGCGGGAAATCATTCCAACAGAAGATGTTTTTCCAAGGAAAAGAAAAGAAAGAGACCATCGCAGTGACGTGTTCTTGGTGCAAAGAATCGTATCATCTGAAGAACTGTTTCGCTCGTGGAAAGCTTGAGGAGAGGTGCAACCGAGGTGCTCTGAAAGAAATGATAGTGCCGCCTACGTGGATTCTCCGCTTGGCGAACAGAAAGAGAAGCAGTCGGACACCATCTCAACCAAGGAAGCACAAAAAGTCGCACAGACAGTTTGTGGTAAAGCCGACGGATCTGTGGTCCAGCGGACCTTCGCAACCTTTGCTCGTGTTTGTAAACCCGAAATCTGGAGGAAACAAGGGATCAAAGGCACTGCACACTCTGTGTTGGCTTCTGAATCCTCGACAAGTCTTCGATATAACTTCACTGAAAGGTCCGAAGTTCGGGTTGGAGATGTTCCGCAAGGTGGTCACTCAGCTGAGAATTCTGGTCTGTGGTGGAGATGGAACTGTCGGATGGGTACTGTCGACTCTGGATAATGTAAGATTCCCTGCTGAGATTGTATGTATCATTGGGTTTTCAGTTGAACTGGCCGGCTTACCCTCCAATGGCCATCATGCCGCTTGGAACTGGAAACGACTTGGCGAGGTGCATGGGATGGGGAGGCGTGTTCTCGGACGAGCCGATGAGTCAGCTGATGCAGGCGATACTCCACGAGACATCGGTCACTCATCTCGATAGGTAATCCGAAAAAAGAGAATGTCAGATGAAATTCTGAATTCAGATGGCGGATTGACGTGGAACCGAACACGTCATGTATTCTGGAAGACGAGGATGACGGAATGCAGTCGGCTCTGCCACTGACTGTCATGAACAATTACTTCTCAATCGGAGCAGACGCACATGTTGCTCTTCAATTCCATCATTCTCGAAGTGAGTCCCCTCTTCTCTTGCTTTCCAATTAAACATTTCAATTCAGGTGCCAACCCTCAAATGCTCAACTCTCGTTTGAAGAATCGCATCGCCTACGGAGGCCTTGGAACAATTGACTTGTTCAAGAGATCCTGGAAAGATCTGTCGGACTACATCACTCTGGAATGCGACGGACAGGATGTGACATACAAGATAAAAGAGATGAAGCTGCACTGCATCCTGTTCCACAACATCACCTACTACGCCGGTGGAACTATTCCATGGGGAGAGGGCACTGATCCGAAGCCGAGTTGCTGTGATGGAAAAGTGGAAGTTCTCGGCTTCACGACTGCTACTTTGGTGCGTTGGATTTGTTTTGTCGGGTCACGAATAAATGAATGTTTTCAGGCGGCACTTCAGATGGGCGGCAAGGGCGAGAGGATTGCTCAGTGCTCACGGCTGAAAGTGACAACCAACAAAGCGATCCCGATGCAGGTCCGCCCAGAGTTCCAGAACTATTGAGACTCACAAGTTCGATTTCAGGTCGACGGAGAGCCGTGTCTTCTCGCTCCGTCAGTCATCACTCTGGGTTTCCACAGCAAGGTTCCGATGTTGAAGAGAGAGAAGAAGACTCCGTGCACGCCAAATCTGATGAGAAGAGGAACGAGATACGGACAGAAGGATTCGCAGGTCCAGTCCACGTCACTTATCATTCAACTGCCGGTCATTGTCGTTGGAAGGGCAGATTATGACACTTATAAAGATTGCTTCGAGAGATTGAAGGACACTGGTGAGTAATTCGAGTTAGGAGAGACTTCAACATTCATCTTCCAGCTTATGAAATAGGAATTGTCAACATTGAGTCCGAAGCTGAACTTGAATCCGCTCGAATTCTGATTCAACGTCTTCTTGTCGAACACAACTCTCTTCCATACGAACCTGACAAGAACTGGCGATTCCTGGACTGTAAGTTATCTTGAGTAGCAACTCTGATTGAATCCCGATTCAGATGTCTCAAACGCCGAAGAGGGGACATTCCGAGTGTCTCGTCAGCAAGAACACGTGCAGAGTGTCAGCGACGTGTGCAACACGGACGAGTGTCTGCTCATTCTGGACCACGCATTCCCGTCGATTACCGACAGAGAAGCTGTTGAACTGTTCCAGACACAGCCGGCTCCGTGAGTGCCCCAATCTCTCAACTGACCCACAGTTTCCTCTTCCAGATCAGCCACGACCTCCTCCAGCACCCCTCGATACCACAACTCCCGTCGGATCTCGGAGACCCTCCGAATCGTACTCAGCTCCGACGCCCAGGAGACCCATTTGTAGGGTTGCTTTATTATAATCACTTGCTTAATATCCTTCTATTCCCAATTTTAAACTAGAGCATTTGGTTGGCAAGTGCGGTAGAGCGCACTTGCTCAGGAATCAGATCAACTAATCATTTTATGTTTTGCCTAGGTGAAATGAACACCCACACTTTTGATTATTTTGCATCGAGATCTCGTAGCGGTTTTTGTCTGGTCCCACACTCTTATCCTCCCCGTAAATCCTTCCTATTTTTTTTTATTTTCCAGAGTCAATTGGAAAAGTACCGTATTTTGTATATTACAATCCAAATGATTTGTGATCTTTTCTATTTATTTTATGTTCCGTCCAATTTTCCCTTCGAAAACCAAATTCTGCTTTCTTTCCATTCAAATTTTTATTCGAAAATGTTCAAAAACTGTATATTTGATGATTTCTGAGGATTCCGTTGGAATAAATGAAAAAAAAGGAAAAGTTGTCACCTCCAGACGTTCTGAGAGCAGCATCGGTCGATGTACTTGATGCTCTCGTCGATCATCAGCTTCACGGATTCCAGGACAGCACACATTGCGACGTTTCCAAAGCCGTGAGTCATCTGGAGAAGAGAGATTTTAGAGGTTCACGTGACCTAGTTACCAAGGTAAAATGAGAAAGATGTTGCTGAACAGCCGGATCAATGGGCAACATGTTCCTCGGGAAGTACGGTGTCAGGGGAGTTCTATCACAAGACAACAGCTCGGCCAGCTCTCCGACAACCTTCCTGCTCATTTCCAGAGCAGCCCTTCTTTTCACGACATCTGGGTCAATCGAGAGCGACGTCTTCGTCAGGTAGATCCCGATTTCTCTCGAATGAAACTCTTTCTCGCAGACGAGAGCAAAGTCTTTTGCCATGTGGATTGCTTCTTCTGTAACGAATTGAGTTATTTAATTAGAAGAAGTCGTGACATCTATTTATGTAACAAACCTTCGACAAGAGCCGTCCACGCAGTCACATTCGCCTGCTTTCTCCTGCCCGCAGGAAGTGTCAACCCGAGTTTCTTCAGAGAGTCCCTCAGTGTTTTCCCACCGTCCTTTGACTTTGCTCTGCAAGATTTCACATCATAAACAGAACATAACAACTCGCGAACTTTCTCAGAATCCCTCCCAGAAGAGAAGCGTTCAGACATTCTGGAGGACTGATTCTCCGTTGAATCTCTGCTACAGTAACCCGATATTTAGTAGTGGAGCTCAGGAGACTGGTCCGTCCGGGCACTGTGCAGTACACTTCTCCGACGATTTCCAACGGCGATTGACAGTCGGAAGCGAAGAAAACTAACGGACGATCTGATTTGGAGACAGTTTGACCTACAAAAACCCTATGACATCAAGCTATCCCCATGGAATTGGATTACTGTAGTTCGTATTATCCCGCTCTTCCGTCTTCGGAATACAGTAATCCACTTCTCCGTTTCCCCCGCTCTGCGACTGTTGTTGTGCCGAACTGAAGAACTGCGAGCCACTGTTCGTCGGGAAATCCCTGGCATAGGTGAACGTGCTGACTCCGCAGACGGGCGGTTGGATGAGGTGCGGGGGATACGGTATGTCGTAGTGACACGAGATGTGCATGTGTGACGGGGCGAACGTTCTCATGCTTTCGTACTGCAAAACAGACGAAGGTCTGCTGGAAAAAGAGGCGGGGCGTACGAATGGGGCTCTCTGAGAGGACTGCTGCTGTTGCTGCTCGGCTTCTTCGTCGCATTGGGAGCCACGGACGAACTCGTCGTCGGAACATTCCATCAGTTTACGGTTGAACATTCTGAAGGGAAAACGGGTGATGTGGGATGGAACAGGAAAGATTTCAGAATGCTGAATTTCATACCAAAAAAGGAGTTGACAGAAACTCTCCAAACTAGAGGAACTGAGCAGGAAGGAAGTATCATAATGTATATGCTTGTCTTTGTAGAATATCAGAACAGAATAGAAGCACACGTTTCAGAAAAAGCTTCGAAGCATCACGGCTTCTCAAATGTCAGCTCTGATCGACGGATGTCCTATCAGTTATCACTGAGACAACAGATCTTTCTTATTGAACATCTGCTTTTTAAGGGTGGACAGGTTATAAAGTATGACAATGTTAAAACTTTTGAAAGATTTGACAGGTAAAGGATGATGAGATAACATAAACTGTAACAAATACTACCGAAACCAAACTCCTCGGCTTCTGTAAAGATTCGATCGAGCCTAGGAAAACAGAAGTGAGCACATCTGAGCAAATGAAGTGGGAGGGCACAAGATGGAGAATATGAATTTTATTAAACGTGAGAGCTCGTGACGAGGAGCATCGGATTTGCTCGCTCACTTCCACTTAGGATTACTGTAACTCACGGAGAGAGAGAGAGAGAGAGCAAGGATGAGCTTATTGGAAATTGGGGAGGGAACCTATTTTCGGACGGATGGGACCACTGGGCAAATATTTGGAAAAAGAGGAAGTTGGAAGAGAATTTAATAAGTTTTGTATGAGTTTTTGAAGGGGAAACTGTTTCACCTACAGAAGACATCCTGCAATTAATCACAACATTTTGAGTGTTGAAAAAGAAACAAATAAGATATTTTACTGCCGTTTATTGATGTTTTTATGTTAAATTTCTTGTTTTTTCCCGAATCAGAATTATCATCTAAAAAATTGCTTGCTCTTTTTCCCGCGGATTCTTATTCTTTCCTTGTTTATTGTTTATTGTCTAGACAATTGCCTTCGAATCATTGGCAGATGTCACCTTCAATATTGCCCATCTTCAGTTAATTATTCAAATCTTCGAAACCGGCTTAATTCTACCGGATTACCCTGCTTCTCCGCTCGTTTCTCTGCTCTTCGCCTTCTTCTGCCTTGGCGCATTTCTCGTGCACGCGAAATGCGCCAAGGGCAAACAATTCCTGCGCCTTCCTCATTTTTTTTTCGATTTTCAGCATGACTTCATTACTTTTGAGTATTTGTTTGCTCATCGTTGTTTTGACGATTTTTCTGTTTATTTTCCTCTTTTCTAACTTTTTAATTATTGATTTTTTTCCTCTAAATGTCATTTTTTGCAGAAAATGGCCGGGCAGCTGGACGACCGGCTGTCTTTCCGTCTGGAGATTCTCAATCTGTTGGGAAAACGAGAACGGCAGCAGAAAGGCGTCAAAGCGATGTTCCATAACTACGCCATGCTGGAAGATCAACTGCAACGAGTCCAAAGAGCCCGGTCCGTGTCAACGAATAGCGAACCAGTGGGTTCGGCGAGCGATCGATTGGCAAGTATGAAGGAGGAGATGGCGAGTGTGTACAGGATGAAGAGCAAGAACGACCAGGATCTGATTGATGCGAATCGAAAGTTGGCTGATACGGAGGCGCGGTACTCGCACGTTTTGTCGCAGAGGGACAAGCTGCGGATAGAAACTGATAAACTGATAGCAAGGTTGAACGTTTTGGAGGTTTGTAGTTTCGTTTGTCATAAAAAAAAGTTTCTGTTTCAGAGTGAACTCGCTGAAGTAAAAGAACAGAACACTGCTATCAACAACGAACGGGTGGCTCTGCAAGCAACATGCAACTCCCTGACCGAGAAGAAGACACAACTCGACAATGAACGGTTCCAACTGCTCAACAAGATACGCGACCTACAAGAGAAGTCAGCAGAGTACATGAATGCGGAGATTGCATTGCAAGAGGAACGGGCTCAGATGCGGATACGAGAACAGATTGCAAAAGCCACTGCTGACCTGAACATTGACGACCGGAACTCCTCAGCTTTTGGGACTTCTCCGGAGACATCCGATGAGTTCTTCATGACAGACGTGTTGCCAACGGAACTGAAATTCAAGTTGGGAGTGCACGACGGAGAAGTTCACGACGTCGAATGGGTTTCCGATGACATGTTCGCGACGGCCGGAGGTGATGCGAAAGTCCGAGTATGGAGGGTGGCTCCGAACAAGACAGAAGCGAGCAAGGTAGCGTCGCTGTCTGGATGCCTCGGACCGGTGAATCGGCTGGACTACGACAATCAACGTCACGTGATCTTGGCTTCCAGTAATGACAAGACGTGCAGGCTCTGGAATACCGATTCTCAACGCCTTCTGAGCACGTTCTCGGGGCATTCTGACAAAGTGATGTCGGCCAGACTCTTCCAGTCTCACAATGTCGTTTCTGGATCCGCCGATCGGACAATCAAACAGTGGGATATCAGCAGTCTCCGATGCGTCAAGACCTACTGCGTTGGCTCTACAGTATTCGACATTGTGGCCAAGTGCGGAGCCTCTCAGTCCAGTTTCATCTCTGCTCATTTTGATAAGAAGGTAACACTTTTCTGTTTCAGTTCGTGATCCAAACTCTCTACTTGCAGGTTCGCTTCTGGGACAGTCGCTCTTCTGATGCCATCCACAACGTAGAACTCGGCCACCGTGTCACTTCTCTCGACATTTCCCTCGACGGCCTCCAAGTTCTGACCTCTTCCCGAGATGACACTCTGTCTCTTCTCGACGTTCGAAACTACGGCCTTCTGCATTTGTACTCGGCCGAGCAGTACAAGACGAGTTGCGACAATGCGAGAGCTATCTTCTCATCCACTGGCGAATTCGTACTCGCTGGATCATCCAACTCGACAGTGTATATTTGGAATACGAAGACGACGAAGCTCGAAAAGGTTGTCAAGGGAGCACGGAATGAGTGAGTTTTCAGTTTTTGTTCAATGATTCTATGCGTGGAGTTTGCTCAAGACACACTTCCCGAAAATCAAGAAACCAAGACATTTCATTTCGTTTCTCCATTACGAATATCTCATTTGGCAGCGTGTAGAGCAGTCGGCTCAACCGACAAAGTCCAGTTTTCTGACCACAACCAAAAGAAAAAAGAACACCTCTGTTATTTTCAGCGCCAATCAAATCCTCTCGTTGTCATGGAACCCGTCAGGCCGCGGACTTCTCGCCTGTGACCGTCAAAAAGGATGCACCCTGTGGCGGTGACTCTCAAGCTCTTATGTACATATTTGTACTATTTTCCTCCTTTTCCAGTTGTTCAGTGTTCATATTTTGTGCATATCTTTTCCTTGAATTTTCTTCTTTCCCAACTCTCGCCAGTCTTCACTATCTCGTCTGCCCCAGTTCCATAGTTTGTATTTCTCATCAGAATCGCATTCTCTTTCACAGCTTTTGTGCTTTAATGAATGATTCAATTCTTCGTTTTCTCACCTAAACTTTCACGAAACCCCCCTCCTCTTTGCCACGTCATCCAATCACCTGTTATCATTCTTTGTTTTATGAACACGCCGTGCTTATCAGCGCCTCTTCCCTCTCTCCCTGACTGACATACTCGCGATTCGCCTCTTTTTCTGCTAATTTTCCTTCTAGTTTCTGTTTTTCAAAGATTATCAACTGATGACTTGAGAAGAATTCCGGAAGTTCTCAGAAGTGAATGATGACTAAAAAGTCGAATATAAAGTTTCGCGGAAGTCCGCGGAATGACTAAGTTGTAGTCATTTGACTGCTCGCCCAGTCTCAGCTTCTTGCTTTTGCTTCGCTTGCTTTTCTGAATCATTCACGTGAAAATTATGTGCCAGGGGAGAGTTGTAGAGATGCAAATTAGTGCGCGAATGGGATCATTGAGCTCATTTTGAGTGTATAATGCTCGTTATAATTTCTAAGAACTCTAAACTTCTGCAACTAATTCCCGAACGAATACATGGACCTCAGAAGCCACGAACGTCTTCTGAAAAGTATATCAAGTTGGAGGAATCCCTAGTTAGTCACCACCAACCTCCCAGGCACGTCTTCAAGATTATCCGATTAGTCTTATCTCTTGCACACGGATACGCGGATTTATTACTCTGCCTGAGTAGTTGTGCCATTCAGAAGAGACCAAAAGACCAGACAGCTGGATTCGGAAATTCTGAAGCGCCCGTGCTCAGAAATTTGAACAATTCACACAAAACGTGGAGTGCACTTTGTACCCTCGCCTGAGCACACTTCTCCGAGTCGCTGAGCCTCTCGCCGCTCACCGTTTGACCCCTGAACCTCTAATTCGTATGTGTCGCTGCGTCTCGTCGTTTCTTCCGAATCTCTTGAACAACCACCGTGTTTCTCTCGGTTATCCGACTGGTTCGCCCGTCGTTTGCCGATCTCTGATACCGTCTGCGTCACCCGGAACCCCAAAGTCTCTACGTTCCACTCTTTCAGTGATTCTCTCACACATGCTGTATCTTTTTCTTCATTATGACATTGTTTCTCACGTCATCTGAACTTTTTCTCCTGAATTCTAAAGTTTATTCCCCGTTTTTGCTGTTCCTTTTGAATCGTTGATTCTTCTTAAATGTTTCCTTTTTTCTATACAAATTTCCATTAAAAATCAAGTTTCTCCCCTTCCAGTTGACCAATTTTGAAAGGAATGAGAATCGAAAAAAAATGATGGTGAAACAGAAATTGAACAATTCGAGAATAAGGCAACAACAGTTTTCGCTTGTTTTGTTTCAGACGTTTCCTTTCAAAAGTGCATTCTGTACAGACGTTTTTATTTAATTCTTTTGATATAATCCGATGTTTTCTGATCGTTTTCCTTCTGTTCGAATCTCGGAAGTAGTGCAGTAGTATCGTGTGAAACTGACCCTGACACTCCTTTTCCCCGCAGTCTCATGGACCTTTTGCCCGATTAGCACTCCTTGCGGAATTAGTCCCTTTCGCCCATTCTCTGCCCATGTTCCTTATCAGTGATCACCTCTTCTTCCCCTTTCCTCTCTGCCATCTCTCCACCTCTCCCCCCTCGTCCTCCTTCACATTCATTCCGCTCGTCCTCTCCAATCATGTCCACGGACCTTCTCTACGAATACTTCTACCCACCGTCCGATTTCTTCAGAAGTCCCTTCGAAGAGGTTCCCTCTCCGGAGCCCTCTTCTCTCAACGTCGGCGGCTCCTCCTCGTTCGATTCATCGTCTTTCGACTCAACGTTCGATTCGTCGTTCGACTTGGATTACTGTGTCTGGAAGGAACGATCTCCCTCCCCACCACAACCCCAGAATATCATCAAAACTCCTTCTCCGAAGCCACGTGTCATGAGCCTTTCCGGAAGTCCAAGTTGCCACGTATGCGATTCTCCGACTGCCAACACCCTTCACTTTGGCGGAAGATCTTGTAAAGTGAGTCTCTTTTCTGGAATCGATTATTGAAAAGTACAAGTTTATCACTTTTGATAGTAGGTAAACTAGTTGAAGAGTCTGGTGTTTGTTGTCAAAAAGTACAGTGACACAGTAAAAACAATAATTTGTTGAGAGTTTTTCGTTTTGTCTAGGTGTGATGTCAAGTGCACTTTCTGGACAACTGTTAGTTCAACAAGTACAATCAGTACAGAACAATGTTTAGGAAACATTCGAAAAGTGCAGTAGGTCAGACTTGTTCTACAAGAGTTCAATCCTACCTAGTTTCATGTGTTTTCTATTTATTTGTGTGCTCTAATTGTAGTTGCACAGTTTGCCTATCAATGGTATTCTAGTATCGTTGTTGTTTTGTGTTCTTCTTCAGACACACTGTGACAGAAACAGAAACACCACGATCGACACTGTCTACAGTCGTTTCGCGTAGTCTTACATGTAGTCAGCATGACAAATCGTTCGACTTTTAATTGACACAAAGCCATGCGGATACCACTCGAATGGGCCGATCGCCTGAATCAAAGTACGATTCGAAATCTTCTTGACCAACGTTTTGTATGATAGACGAGCAGAAAACCTAGTCGAATAAACAAAGAAAGTTACTGATAACGAGAGTTGTTGTGCAGTACACTTTGTGTGTCCGTTATACGATTGCACAAGATGAAAAGTGCAGAACAAGTTGGCGACGACGTCACAACTTGAACAGTTCCGGAATTCTCTCATCTTTCAGGCATGCGCCGCATTCTTCCGTCGCAGCGTTGCCATGTCGATGACGTACGAGTGCATCGGCTCCGGAGACGACGCCGTGCCGTGTAGGATCCACTTCGAACTCCGGATGATCTGCAGACACTGTCGGTTCATCAAGTGCTTGGAAGCGGGAATGCGAAGAGAACGTGAGTTGGCTAGAAGGTCATGAATCACATGTTACTTGTGCGGAACAACAGAGATCGCGGGGATCGGGGTACACAAAACATGTGTTGATTTGCAGTGGTGCAAGCGAAAAAAGACGAACCGAGGGTGGCGAAACGACGCTCCCGAGGACTGATCGTTTCGAAAAAGGAGGATAACGTGGATGTGGCGTATGAGGAGTACGTCAACTCGTACACTGTTCAAGGTTTGTGGCACTGTCATAGCTGACTAGAGATTCATATATATCTTCCAGAAACTCCTCCGAAATCCGAGCCGAACTCGATTGAAATGGGCACCCCCGACTCGTACCTCTCCCCGATCACATCTTCATCTTCTCAACAACCACTCGACATGACTGTGCCAACCTCGATCAGTCCACCGCCGTCCGCTCCGACTTCAAATGTCCAGCTCATTCCCGCTGCGATCATGGTTCCTGCTCATCGAGGACCTTCGCCATCTCCTCCGTTCGATCCACAACAAGCCAGCACAAGTCGAGCTGTCCCTCAACAAGTATCTGTGAACTATTATCCGTATTCGGAAGTTGTCGAGCACAAGATCTTCGACTTGGTTGAACACTACGTGAGGACAGAAGCATCTCTGAACGATCGGAGAAAGATCATGTACACGGACACACAGATCAGAGATGTGTTTGACACAACGTGTGAATGCGTGAGTACTTCGAATCCAAAGTAAACCATCATTGTTTCGTTTCCAGCCCTACGAACGGCATCAGCTCAAACCGTTCAACTACAAGACCTTTTGCGGATTCGTGAAACACGACTTTGTGATGATCCTCGACTACGTGAATCAGTTCCCCGAGTTCCAATCTCTAATGAAAAACGAGAAAAGTGTTGTATATCGGATGGCATGTGCTGTGGATTCAATGCTGGCGTCTGCGTATTACACGTATCGGTGAGAGTTTTCCGATTTCCGGTAACCTAGTGTTCTTTTCAGAGCTGGAATCGATAAGGAACACTTGGTTTTGTTCAACGGAGACTTCATTCCGATGAATCCGAAACCAATCAGTGGAGTCGAACCGGGAGCTGACAAACATTTTGACACGCCAGGAGATCATGAGAAATACAGGTGAGAAGACAATAAGAAATGAAAACTTCAACATGGAATTCTAGAACTCTGATGCCTCTGAAACTGAAACAATACTTCGATTTGGCTGTTCCATTCTCCCAATTGGACGTCTCATTCGAAGAGTTTGTATTACTGAAGGCCCTGACAATCTGGCACATCAGCAACTACAACTTGCTCGACGAAGGCCGTGCGATCTGTGCTCGTCAGCGAGACGCCATCGTCCAGGCACTACACAAAGTCGTCGAAGAACGCGGAGACGAAGATCCGGCGATTCGAGTCGGACAGCTTCTTCTCAGCATGAGCTACATCACTGTGAGTAATTCTTATCACTGGCTCATCACTTTATCAACTGATCTTCAGGAACAAGTGCAAGCGATGACTTCTGCGTACCTCGTGATGACCTTCTTCGATGTGGTCTCCTGCGACAGCATAATGCACGACCTGCTTACCTTCAAGTAACAATTCCTGTTGTTTTGCTCTTTCCGAATCCTCGACATTTTGCAGGGACGATTAGAATGCTTTCGTTGCTACCCCTCGTTGCTCAAAAACCAACGCAAATGTGCCTTTATGTATCTATGTGTTGTAACCGTTCTGCATGCTCCTCTTTCCCTCTTTTCTGTGATCCCTTACTCTTTGCCACTCTCATTTCAGATCTTATCAATTGTTTTATTTTTACATATACATATCAATAATCATACATAATTTTGATTTAAAAAAAACAAGATTGCCACCTCCCGGCATGTTCCGGTTATGATAATTAATAATCATTCATTATTCTCATCAAAAGGAACAAGTTTACTACAAGTTTCCGAGTCCACAGAGTCATCCACGTAGATCGGTAGAACGAAGTACTGCCACTGGTTCTGAGGGACCAGGAACGGCTTGCTCCAGAGTCTCTGAGAATCGACGGACGGCGGGTTGGCTCCCAGGGAGAACCATTCGATGAGCAAGTTGTGCTGAGCAGTTGGGGAGTCGGCACGAGTACACTGCTCCACCTCGATCTGACGACAGAGCTGAAGATCAAGAGTGTTCGGATGCTTACCGAGATCTCCTTCCCTGGCGGAATAATAAACTTGGATGGATAGAGTTTGTAGAATCCAGTAGTCGACAGGAGAGCTCTCAACGCAACCCATTCCTCCTTCCGATTGTTCTTTATATTCAGCACTGACAATCCGAGACGAGGAACGTGGAAGGGCTATAAATTGGTTTTGGTGTCCTGATGGTCCTTGATCTTACCCTCGGATAGATGTAGATCATCTCGCTGTAGTCACTCTCGATCTGCGTCTCGACAGTCTGTGTGCTCATCAGTGTTGCCACGTGGTTGCTCATCTCTTCGGAGCTCTTTTCACTCAGATCGAAGTTTTGTTTCATTCGACAGAGGATCACGATTTGAAGGACGAGAAGTACATGGTAGAACAGGATGAAGACGTGGGATGTCTGGAGAAAGATACTGAAGGGAAACTGAAGAAGATTATCACCATGAGTTGCCACATGGGACCAGCATAGCTACAGTACACGTGATCCTTGGCCAAAAGAGCGAATGTCGAGATGAATGTCTCGTAGACGAAGAGGGGAGTGGTGAGCATCTTGAAGACGGCCATTGCGAGTCCGCCGGATCTGTTGATGATTCCCGAGTTTTTCTGATAAAGTTCACGGTATCTGGAGACATTTGATGGATACTTACGACATTCAAGTAGAATGTGAACTCGAACGAGAAGAAGACTACTGGGAAAGAGAAGTAGAGGGACGAGGCGAGTCCAAAGTCGAACATTTGGTAGAGAAAGAGCCGAGGGGCGACGAAGACTCCGTTTGGGTGGTTGCTGCATGACTTACGGAACGGCATGTAGATCACTATGAACGAGAGGAGCAGGAATACAGCCTGAAGTTACAATTTCCTCATAGGATGTTCTAAATGAATACTTACTTTTCCCAGTAGCACCTTCCCCAGATGTCTCTCCGCTGCCACGTTCACATTGTCGATGGGCCAGATTCTCACGGAAAGTCTGTAGAGGCAGAAGAGGACGGAGATGACGATTAGGAGACTGATATGACCAAACACAAGGTACAGTATCTGGTCGACAGTCCACAACTGGGTCAGCTGTCCAGTCTTCCGAAGATCAGCAGCACAAACTTGGGAGGGGAGGGTGGAGAGACAGCAGCAGTGGGTCTCATTGGATGACTCCAGGCAGACGGCGGATCGTTTTGAGGTTCGGAGGACTTCGAGACACGAAGACTTGTTCAGTTTGTTGGGCTCTTCGGCACAATCGAATCGTTCTACGTCTCCCTGGAAAGAGCTGGAGTTTTGGGATCTGGAGCTTAGATGCTCACCTCCGGATAGCTGTAATAGTGAGAGAAGCAGACATCAGATTGGCATTGATCGTTTCCGTAGAGGTTGATAACACAACGATTCAGTGGATTGGAGGATAAGGATCTGGAAGATATGGTATTGGAAAGATTATTTGGGTCAACTGACGTCACACAAAAGACGAATACGATGATTTTTAGCATTTCGAAAGGGTGGATAAATACATCGGTTGACACGTTTTCGCAAGAAGACGTGGGATTGGGAACTCGAAATTTTAGGGAGAGTCACGTGAGAAAAAAACTGAGCTTTCAACTTTTTATTGACTGAACGTAAACATTTTTGCAGCAAAGGACAGCTGGGATTGGCACGGAGATATTTGGAAATCACAAAGAAATTTGAAAAAGATAGTTATTTCTGTAGTTATTATTATTATCATTATCAGAATAGTACTAATAAAAATTAGAGAGGCAACCCATTTTTGTGTGGAAATATGTGGAAAGTAAGGCTAAAAGAGGGAAAAGGGCGGGGTAAAGCAGGAAAAGAGGAAAGGGAATTGGGGGAATGTACACGCAACGGAAAGGTCTTCTGAGGAAAAGAAAGAAACTATAAAAGGAAAGAAAGATTATGGGAGAACTTGAAACCGAGGACCCTTCTTCATTGAGTAGCAGAGGGCTCCGAACGTGATGGAGACGGCGAAGAGGATGACGCCGAGAAGGATCCAGAGGACCAGGTACGGCAAGCAGACTGACTTCATCGAGGTCTCCTCGAATGGATGGGCGGCTGATTGTTGTTCTTGAGGGGATGGAAGGTCCGTGGCTGAATGGAATATGGTTGGTGCTGGAGTTCTGAAGAGGTTCTTACCGAATCCTCCATCGAGAATAGTGATATCTGAAGAGACATCCACGTCGAGAGCATCTCTTCTTTTGATTTCCCGTTTCGTCGTTCTCGGCTCCTCAGATGATGTCAGATGTTGAGCTTCTGCTCTTGGCATCTCAGCAATTTCGATTCCGGATCCTTCGACCTCCTCGAGATGCGTGTCATTGGTCTTCCTTGCTGGAGCCTTAAGCAATCGGAAGATCGGGTCTGGAGTTGGGAAGTCAGTCGGGAGTGTGATTGTCGTGGTGGGGTCCAGAACTCTGTGGATCGTTGTAGTGGTGGTAGTGGCTGTGGTAGTCGTAGCGGTGGTAGTTGAAGTAGAAGTGGACTCCGTCGTGGTAGTTGTTGGAGTAGTCGTTGTGGTTTCGGATGGAAGAGGTGTGGTGATCAGTTCATCACGATCGAGTTCACGGCCGATTGGCTCTGATGCGTCGTCGATGGAAGAGGCTGGAGCATCGCATTTTGGCTGAAAACGTTTACTTTTCCTTCATTCCACTTTCAGTAGGACTCACCTGAATGCATGTCTGACTGAGTGTCGCACAGATTCTGATTCTGCAGTTGATCTTGACGTTGTTCTGATCGGGAAAGTTGAATGCGTTCGAGTTGACAAAGGCTCTGGTTCTGTTCTCGTTGTAGATCAGATTGGGCATGATGTACATGTCCTCGGAGCATCCGTTCTCTCCGATCACCTTCTTGTTGTAAGTCTCTCCTCCGATCACGTCGCAATCGTAGACGGCCATCTCGTATGCTTCACTGGGACACTCCCACACATGATACAGCACATCGCCCAGCTGAGCATACTTGGCGATCGGACCGTTTGGGGACTCCTTGTGAATGGTGTAAGAGCAGTCTGGTTGTGGGGATTCGTCGGCAAGTTGGATCGGGGTCGGGTCGCTGTAATTGTTGTTTTGCACTCTCGGAAATCCTTCCGGAATCGTAAAATAAAACCTTTCACGAGTTTACGAGTTTACCCTCCTTATTAGAATAAGCCATAAACGCGTACCTGACGGAAACCTCTGCGCCGACAGCCTTCTCGGCCTCCTTGTAGAAGCATCGGAGTCGGAACGCCCGATCTACCTTGGTGGTGAAGAGCGGATGAAGCTGGACGATGACGGTCGCCGTGTAGGCCATTCCCTTGGGGTTCACCTGTTGGAGAGAAAACGAAGGTTCCGTTGGTAATTACTGATGTCTCACCTCTCGCTGCCGCATAACGTCGCATTTGGAGAATTCAAATGTGGCATTGGCGGTGTTGGAAAACGAGCAGCCGTCCTGCAGAGAAAAAACCAACTAACGATGTTGTAGAGGACATTTTGTATGTTTAATTACGCGCTCGGAGGAGAAAACCAAAGACCCCTCGGAGACAAATCGTACCTTTCGGAAGTGACCTTTGACGAACACATGCGACGGTGCACTCTTGTCCGTCTTCACTTTCAGTGTCATGAACCCATTCTGACAGTCGACTTCTGGCTCATCTGAAGTTTGTTGGCATGTGGGAACCTGGGATTCCGGAGACAGTACCTGATATGCGATTGTCGAACTCAACTATTGACTGAGCACTGTGGACGAGAGCAAGCATGAGCAATAAGAAGTCCATGGAGGTCATTCTGGAAGAAGAGGAAGATGGTTCGAGAAGTGTTGTCTCGGAGAGGAAAGTGCGAAGGAGACATGCAAATTGGCGACACAAACAATGAAGGAATGGGGAAGAGGCGGGATGCTCCCGACAAGGTCAGAACCCCATTGAAACGAATAAGAAAGGAAGCGAGGCGTGTCGAAGGGAAGAAGACGTATTCGGAAGAAGAGGAAGGGATTCTGGGGCATTCACACAACCGCCCATTTAATTGGTTCGTGTCTCTCGAGTCTTTACTTGTACATACCGTATAATTGACTCGAACTTTTCGGGAACACCCGTTCAAGAAAGCGAGTGAGAAAGGGTCAAGAGAAGTGTTGTGGAGAGGACATGGGAACGAGAAGGGAATGGATTACCGGCGATTACCTGAAGGATCGGAGGAGCATGCGAAGAAGTCGAAGGAGGCGGCAAGTGGAGCGTGAAGATCAGCAACAATGGGGACGGGCGGGACACGGAATTAGAGGGTCCCGGGAGTATTGTTCCGGGGGAAACAAAAACAGAGGAGACACTTTTTGAAGGTCCCCAGTGATGTCACACGGAAAGTTGATTGTGCCCGTTTAGGAATGGCAAGGTCAAGTGCTTTGGCATGTCACACTAAATTAGGGAAGTGATGGGTTACGGTATGTTAGAAGAAGTGTGACAGTTGGACATGAGGAGCCAGGCGATGTCAGGGAACTGTGAGGAGAATAGAGATAATTTGCAATCGACTATTACTTTTTAGAAACTTTTTTGAAGAGATAATTGACGTGTATGCAGAATCTCGAAGTGGAGTGTGACCTGAACTTTGAAAAAAGTCTGGAGATCCCACTGACCGCATTTCACTAGAACTTGGGAATATGAAACTCTTTCGGAAAATTTGTGAGTAACTAGGCTTCATCAGAATCAGTTTGTCAAGGCTTCAAAAGGAACAGTGCCAGGTCTTCGGTTCTTGACTATAGTATTATTGCAAAAGCTCTGGCAATTGTTGTGATAACAGTACCATTTCGTTTCCCGCCCTCTCATAACACCTTTACAATAGGATTACTGTAACAGCGTGTCGTAATTCTCGGTGGTCCTGATCGGAACACATCAAATATTTAACCGGGAACGGGGGGAAACGAGACGGGACGGTGCCTCGGGGGAAGGGAAAACGAAAATGACAAAATGATCGTGGAACAGAAACAGAAACACACGCACGTACCTTGACACCGACAATTAGAATGTCACAATTGTGGAGGAATCGGGAGAGAGCGCGAACGCAGCAGCAGCAGTAGCCAGGAAGGTTGTCTAATTACGGTACGCGGCTGGCAGGCTCTCAGGCCGAGACGTTTTTGAATTCGCGGAAAAGATTGCGCCTTGACGCCGCCGCGGCTGGCTTTGTGCCACAAAAAATCAGTGACCGAACACGAGTAATTCGTCTGGGAGCGAGAAGTCAGTTAGAAGGTAATGGACGGGTAGAACTTAACGGGGTGTGCTGAGATTCGGAGTCAAGGTTGAGACCGTTTTTTGAAATGGAACATGGGAGGTCGGAAAGGTGATGGAGTGGTTTGAAGAAGTAACTATTATGAGAAATCGGTTCAACCAGCCGGTCACATTCGGCCAGTGCCCAATGCATTCCGACACGCGTGTTTCGCTCAACAGGTGTGCTTCTCAGGAACGGTTAGTCAGCCAGCTGACAGTCTCCCCCGCCTCCTCCGTCTCCCACCTTCCTCTTGAAATGCTCATTAGAATATGGTCGGTCAAAGAGGGTACGGTGACCCTGGTGTGCGTGAGAGAGCATAATAATGAATGTGTTGCGGAATGGCACTGACCCTCCCGGCTCGTATTGCCTTCTTTTGGTTGTACCGCGCAGCCCAAATGAGCACTTGAGGGAGACATGAGGAATAGGTGTGAAGGAGGTGGGGGATTAGGTGGCAAGGGTCAGGTTCGGGTCGAAAACGACATTGATATGGGGACAACGAGGAATGAAGGGGGCTTTTGGGACCAAAAGCTCAGAACAGAATGTTCCAAACGATTGGACATAGATTGCTAAAACCTTCGGACTTTTACAGATTTCTTCGTACTTCTGATTTTCTAGACTCATCCAGTTGTCTTGTTGTTAACTCAGGAAACAACTAGACATACTGTACCACTCACACGAATTCGAAATATTGTTTTGACAGTTCAGAAAGTGAAACACACCTACCGTTTGCTTCTCGAGACTCGGGACAAAAGTATGAATATAATGACAGGAAACAGTTTACCGTTTCGTCTTCTCTTCTTCCGTTCAACAAACAGCGGAAGAAGAAGAGAAATCAGATGGTTTCGGTTTCACTTCCGAGTCTCGACTGACGACGGAATGATGGATTCTGGCGGTGCTTTCGGAATAAGGGAGAGTGACCTAGTAAGTACAGTTCAGTGCGGTGCAGGTCAAACGTAAGGAAATGAATGCGAGAAGGGGCGAGGCAGGCGAGTTTTTTGAGCGAAGAGCGCGCCACGGTCCTTCGTCTTCTCATATGGAGATGTGTTCGCAACCGGCTGTTTCTCGCCTTGAATCGTGCGCCGATGAGCATTTGCTTGCCCTAGATTCGCAAGGAAAAGGATCGGAAAACAGGATTTGAGTAGGTGGACGGCTCTACTCACGAAGCAGTTCAAATACTAGAATGTTTCGGATGAATATGTTTTTGCAAGTTTTCCATCAAAGAACTGAATAAGCATCAAAACACGGGAAGACGGAAATTTGCAATATTTGGTCACTAGAACGGGGTAAGATAAAGTCGCATGAAGGTTCAGAGTTGGACTGAACTTGTAGTTCTTATTCAGAATAGCTTATACCAAATTAGTGATCCAACTTTGATGATTTTCCAAATTCAAAAAGAGGAATTTGAGAAAAACTGTGAAAAGTTCAGATGGGATTCTTTCTGAAAATTTTTGAAAATCAGATTGTATACTTCAGATAAGCTGTAGAGAAGCTTCAAACTTGGCTCTGACGGTCTGTTCAAAGATCTCTCTTCATGTACTTCTAACATTTTCCAAATTCGTTCCACACAATGAAGCATTCCGAATTACTCGGCCTCATCTACCGTTTCGCAACGTCTTCCCGACAAACACTTCATTCGATCATCAAAGATGGAAATGTTGGAAAGCACATCCTTCACCCCCTTCTCTTTCCCGTCTGTTTGCACTTTTGAATTCCCGATTTCACTGATAAATAACCTTGAAAAGCAGTTGGATGGACAAACATTCGTCTATGAATGAGATCGGGCCGAGTGCCGTTTTATATAACCGAACGGATCGGAGTAATGTGTTCTGGTGGTGGATGGGTTCAGTATGATTGCAATAAGTCTCATTACATCTGATCTTCCGGTGATTGCTTTATTGCATAAGTACACAAAGAAACGAAAACTTTAGATTTGCTTCTTCCTCTGCTTTTCTCGTAGAATCGACAAGAACATTTTCCTCGAGGGACACGGACAGTAGTGTGAATCCAAACCTGGTCCTCCACGACGACCCATTGGCCCGGATGGTCCTGAAAACATTGAGCATGTTCAGAACTTGACATGTTTCTTACCTGTCTCTCCCCGATCTCCATACGGCCCCGGATATCCCACAGGACCCACTGGCCCTTCTCCTCCCGGAAAACCAGGCGGTCCCGGGAATCCTTCCTCCCCTGGCAATCCAGGTGCTCCTGGTTCTCCAACTTCCCCGATGATTCCCTTGATTCCAGTGATTCCTAGTTGTCCAGGTAAACCAGGAGCTCCTGAAAGTCCCGGAGCTCCAGGCTCTCCAGGCGGACCGTCCTTCCCAATGGCTCCGCGTTCTCCATGCATTCCACTGACTCCTGTCTCTCCAGGCCATCCGGGAGTACCCTGAAACTTTCGAGATGTTCAGGAGGATGTCGTAACACTCACCGGTGGTCCATCAACTCCTTTGATTCCTGATTTTCCTTTCGGACCGTATGGACAGAGACGGCAACCGAAGACTTGCTGATAGAGAATGTTGGGCAGTTCTCCAGGAATACCGGGTGGTCCGGGCATTCCAGGGAGGCCATCCTCTCCCGGAATTCCACTGAAACCTGAAATAATGGAAAAATTGAGAGTTTGAAGACTGGAAGGCTAATGATCTTTACCAGTTTGTCCTTTCTTCCCAGGAGCACAAGTATTGATATACTCGCATTCACAGTAGTTGTAGTAATGACTCCTCTGCCTTCTCTCCGGAGCTGTCGGATACCGATCGAACTCTTTTCTCAACTCATTCTCGATACTCAGAAACTCATCCAACTCCTCTTTCAATTGAAGTTCGATTCGAGAAATTTGAGCGAAAAACGAGGGAAGATAAGAAAAAAGAGAGAATATTGAGACAAAAGTGATGAAAATAGACAAGGAAAGAAGAGTGGAAGGCTTTTCAAAGGACATGTTGCAGTGAGAATAAGAAGGAATCGGAGGCGTTTTCAAAGATATTTGGGGATTAGGCAGAGTGGTTCCACGGATTAAAACAGGCGGTTTCAAGACGGAAAAAGAGAAGAAGTTGTAAAAGGAACGGATAGACTCGAGGAATTTAGGATATGTTGTAAAAGAGGCTCGTGAGGGACTTTATGGCGGCAAAGTACCTTTGGTTGCAAGTTTTTTCCGCGTAACGGACAACGGTTTTTCTCCATTTCTTCCTTTTTTTCGCTTGTAGCAGTGAAACTTCCTAAGAGTTTCATCAATTTCCTTGAAAACAAGTAGAATCACCCTAAATGTTGATATTTGTATAGTTTTCCATTGAAAAGTGATCAATTAATGTCTCAATTGCCTAAAACATTTGAAAGAGAGCGAGCAAAAAAGTTTCGCCAGAGGCGGGATTCGAACCCGCGTAGGGAACGCATCCCACGCCTAACCACCACTCAGCCACACTGGCACCGAGTCTGAAAACGTTGCACCTTGTTTTTCTAGCGCCTACGTCTCCCCCTTGCTGGAATACCGAGATTTTAGGTGATTTAAAGATAGAAAACAGGGAATTAGTGAACATTAGATGGATTTTGTTTGAAAATAGTTGCACTTTCAGGGTTGAATGCGTTGTCAGGAACGTTTTTCACAGTTATTCTGTCGGATTGATGGACATGTCGTCAGGGGCATTTTAGCTGATGAAACATTCTGGAGAGATGTTATGCCATGTTTCTTTCCAGTTAATCGATTTTCAGATCAGGACAGTAGCCGATTCAAAAACCGATTCGACACCAATTGTTGCCAAAGTTTTGGCGCGCGCAAGATGGTCGCGATCGTTTTGAAACATTGGCAAAGATCTCCGTCGGTTTGATACTCAGTCAAAATGACATAAACACGAGAACCTGTTGACGACGGAAAGTTCGCGAAGCTCAACCAGATCACCCTCCTCGGCCCATATTCCTTCGTGATTTCGTTTCCCACGTTGCACCATTCCATTATCCCTGACCTTTTTCTTTCCATTTAAAACCGATTTTCGAAAACAGAAGCGTTGTCAAATTCGCACCTCCTCCAGTCTAATTGAAATGACAATTCGTTTCTCCCTCAAAGTGCTGACCTTCCTCTTCTTCCTTTCCAATCATTTTCCATCAAAATCAGTTTTTATTCGCAAAAACTTCTCAAAACTTTGGTTATCTTCTCCAAAAATCAGCGAGTAATCAATCAATCCCCCGATGGAGACCTTGAAAGCACTGAACTTTTGCCCGTTGGAATGTTGCTTTTCGCGCCCCGAAACAAAACGTTCGCCCCCGGTGGTGGTGTCGGAAGAAACTGGTCTCTGGCAGTGGCCAAATAGGCAACACAAGTTGTGATTAGGAGAGGCAGAGACTGCATTCCGATCCCGCCACTTTGGATGCATCTTCCTTTGTTACCATAAGACCGATTTAGTTGTTTTTCTCTGTTCGCGAGCTTCTGCTGAGATGGATAAGACTGGATTCCATGACGTATTCTACTAGGATCTGTTAGTCTGTCAGTTCTTCTCGAATATCGGCTTTCGTATTGCTCATTCTTCTTCCCAATCTTGTTTTGATGTCCAACTCAACCCCACCATCACAGTATCTGCCTCACTTCTTTCGCTCCATCGGTCCTTTTCATCCCAAACCCTCCTGTCCCAACTCATCCGTGTCCACTCGTAACCACATGTTGCTCGCCTCGTTGTATAACCTCGCCGCCTGTCCGGCTCCGACACTTTACAGTGAGACACCTCTGGCGGCGTTCTTTTGGAGAGCCGCCTCCGACTCGGTTTACCGCTCCGCCGACTGATATACAAGCAGGCGGCAAGTGAAAGAGCGGAAATGCGAGATGATTTCAGAGCCGAACGGGAAGATTGCGTTGGTCGGGTGGATTGCGAAATATCGTGTGTACTGTGAAGGGCAATTATGAATAAGTAGCGAGATCTGAATTTCTAATGTCCGACCCCCTGGAGACCTGCTGTTCCATTCCTTGCCGCGGTCGCTCGCAATTCAAATGATCCGTATATTTTACTCGAATGCTTCCTGTTGCATAAGCCCCTATGCGTGTGCGCACATGTTGGTACATCTGCTCTCTTCGCGTTGTAAACCGCTCCGGGCCGGACGATCGGCCGATTGCGCAATGCTCTCTCGTGAACACGCGGACACCCCCAATTACACCAGACGGTATGTAACACGTGACGTCATCTCTCCTGGAAAAATAATGTGATAGAGGACAGCTGATACTGATTGCGCAATGGTTATTGGAAGATTTAGGTGATGTGGGTCCCAGTGTTTGGTCAGTCCGCGAAGGGCAATGTTGCTGACCGATGGCTCATTTGCTAATGGTCACCCGCGGTGTCTGATTACAGTTCAATTGACTAATGAATGACGAAATGGAGGATCGAATAGCCCTCTTGGACCCCCATGGGAACTGGAAACTTGTCGTGTTTGTCCGGAGGAACAGTTGCTCGACAGTCTCATTAAAGTGTTCATTTGATCTGCTAGACACCATAAACCATCGGACCGGTGTCAGTCCCCAGTCCATTCTCTCGTTCCTTTCCTCTTTTCATGCTCGTCATTGTGATGCCACGTCATCATTCGGCAATCAAAAACACAATAATATTAATATGCGAGTCAATAAGCGCCCGCCAAATTCAAAAGTCGGTATGAAGCTCTACGTCTCTCAAATTCTCACGCTCTCTGTTTGCGCAGCCGTCCTGGTCAGCATCATCCTTTCCCAAATGCTCCATGAGCATAAGCGACGAGAGAGCCGGAGACGCAGAGAGCCAGCGGCTTCTGTACGTGTTTGCGCACCGTTCAGCAGTCACAGCTCCGCTTTTGGTCACTCCTTGCCCGGGCCATTGTTCTTTGTGACATTTTCTTCCGAATATTTGGCCAGACACCTCATATTTCTGTTCGTTGACCCCGCCGTTCAAAATGGAACTCGGCTTGCTCACGGAAACGAAGCGCTTCTTCTCGATGTTTTCCTTGTTTCTTCTTCGATTTCCATCTGTGCTTTGATCAAGACGGCATGGGAAAAGAAACATTTCTCGCCTTCACTTGGAAAATGTTGTTTGATCTGTCTCTGTGACTTTTTCATTCTTCTACAGTAACCTGACAAACTCTCTATCAATCCGACAAGATATCTGTAACAAATGTATCTGACACTGCATCGAACCCCGAAAATTATATGACTTTCGAACACAATCCATCCGATGTTCTCTAGATTTGCATATTCTACCTCTCAATCCCCTAAAACCTCGAAATTCCAGCTAGGGGGAGACGTGGGCGCTAGAAAAACAAGGTGCAACGTTTTCAGACTCGGTGCCAGTGTGGCTGAGTGGTGGTTAGGCGTGGGATGCGTTCCCTACGCGGGTTCGAATCCCGCCTCTGGCGAAACTTTTTTGCTCGCTTTCTTTCAACTGTTTTTGATAATTGAGACATAAATTGATAACATTTTTATGAAAAACTTCAAGTTTCACCCTTTCTTTCTTGCTCTGAAGCCATTTTCCGCTTGTTTTCCCCTTCAGTTTCCCGTTTTCTTTCTGATAACCGTCCGATTATTGTCATTGGCATAAGTTGGTTCTTCCTCCTTCTCCCCTCCCCAAAAAACCGGCGTTTCCGGGCGTATTTGCTCAGGCGATCGTCTCATTCTCTCGTCCGGAAGTCCTTCATTTGACACTCGCCCTCTCTGTTTGATCGTATCACCTTATCACTTATCCCCCGCGCTTTATTAGCCCCTGTTTCAATGAGTTCAAATCGTACTGGAATCAGGAATTCAATTCGGAACTCCGGCTCCTAACCCTAATCCCTCGTATTGCGAAACCCCATATCCCCACGAAGATTATAAGATTTCGTGTCATGGCAACGAATTCGAAATGAGAAGAACCCGTGCTCGCAGCTGTACGTTTGCCCGCCTTCCTATTCACTCAACTTCAAATTGAAATAGATTTGAATGAAAAGCGGATGAATAGTGCAGTTGTACATGTGCGTCGCGAACCCAACCTTCTCCGTTTACTTCTGATGTTTGACGTCTTCCCCCATTCTCACCTTCCCGTCTAGCTGCTGCTCTCTTTGTTCAAATCCCCTATCTAATCTCGGCCTGTCAGCCCCTCCTGCTTTTTTGTTTGCATGTTCTCACCTCTTGTCTTATTCCTATTTATACTCTCCCAATGTTTTCCTAACACGGTCATGATATAAAACTGATCCGTCCGAAGTCACGGCGGGACGATTTGCATCGTCAAGTGTACTAAAGAGCATGACGGCAAAACAAGGCAGATGTCCTCCGAGAGAGGACATGTGCAAATTTCGATGGATATTGCCTGTTTTCGGGTGGGGGGAAATGATGGATGAGGGTGTGAAGAGTGACAAAGTGTCACACACAGGTGTGGGTTCAGAATTTGTTTTGGGTGAGAAACGACACGTCTTCCACATAACCATTCCTTCAGAACAAAACAACTCAATCGATATAATAACAGATGGGCCCCTGTTGTCACTCTGTCCATTCTGTTACCACAATGGTTCACTGTCTTTTCGTTCTTTCTTTCCAATCTCCTCCAAAGCTAAGATTAGATTCCTTCCATGCTCTAGATTGCTGCCAGTTCCTTGTACATACTTCAATCAAACTCTTTGTACAACTCTTGTCAAACCGTAACAAATATTAGTTTTTGTTCTGCCTTCCACAATCTGTCAAGATAAAAAGATAAGATACGCCAACACATGACAAGCCTCCCCAGCAGCACACTTCCATTCCTTTTCATTCCCCCGTCAACGATTCACGCCTCATCTCGCTTTTTTCATTTCACCGACGTGATAACACCGGTTGCCACGTAATAACATTGGCTCAGAAAGGCTCCGACAGCCGGTTGATACGAAAGCGAAACACACATAGATTCACACTCATTCATCAATGCGATTATAATTACATTCCTTGTTCCCGACTGATAACAATGTTTATGATGACCTGGTCTGGAATGGACACACTTGTTTCTTCGTCTGAAGTTGAAGTGAAATTGAGAAGATCAAAAGTAATAACAAGATTGGAGCAGAGATCATCGTGTTCTCCATTGCCCACCAGCTTCTTGTTACGCATTCCACTGCCTGTTACAGTCCTCTCTCCCTCATTCCTCTCCACACATTCTTCTGCTTGCCAGTCCGTCACATGTTGACCTTATCATTCAAAAATACGAACATAAAAAGATACCGACAAAAAATGTTTTGCACACTGGTGAAACGACGACGACGACGCATCCTTTTTTGATAACAACTCTTTCGAAAAAGCGTCGCCCCTCCCTGGGTTGTACTACTAAAAGGAGAGTGGAGCAGTGATAAGTGCCAATGGGCACTGTTTCGAAACTTTACGTAAGCTTCAGCATTCAAAGAGTACCTTCAACAGGCCTGGAAGTCCAGTTGAACATTATGATTCAACTCTAGAATATCTCAGAACACTATCTATAAGTCTCCCCTGCCAAGATAAGATAGTCACTTGCTCAAGCCCCGCCCCCTCGCTGGCCCCGCCCCGCAGCCATCGTCCTCGTCGTCTCGTATCTGATGCATGACAGGCGGAACGACTGCCCGTGTCGTATCTCCTGTTTTCGATCTTCAACTTCTTCTCTTAATATTTGGCTTTTACCCCTTTTCCATTCTTCTTCTTCTTCTTCTTCCAGAGACCTCCTTCTCCTTTTCTTCTTCTTCTTCTTCTTCCCACCTTTCGTCCGAACATTCAGATGGACAGTGAAAGAGAAAGAGGAAAACACTTGTGATCTACTTGCTTTATTATCCGCCCTTCCCCCTCTCTCCAGTTTCCCCTTCTTATTCACACCATTATCATTACGAGTGCTGGCCAGAAGCCTAAAGTCTTCTCCGGGTGCCACGATGTCTGGACTTGTTGTCTGCTGACAGCCAGGTGTTGTTACTGGGTCACAACCCTAATTACCGACCTGCGCCAGTGTATTTTTCAATTTAATTAGGTTCAGGTCCTTTTTTTCGGTTTCTGTTCTTCCCTCAAGGTAACGAAACCAGTTCATTCTGCAGTCGTGGGTCATCAATTTAGTTATAGCTTATGGAGCAGAGAAGGCGAGGCATCAATTAAAAACATCTGCTCCTCCATTAGAATTATCCATTCTTAGGCTCATCTGGAGGAGAAATCCGGATGAATGGGTAGTTCCACAGTGTTCCACATCTCAAGGAGCATGTGTAGGAACAGTGTCGGTGGGTCTCGAAACGAAAAGCTTATTGAAACAAATGTGGGAAATCGGCGTATTCGACTGAATTAACGTAGAAAAGAATCAAGAAGTCATAACTCATTTGTGTCCAATACCTCATTCCCACTGTCACCCATTTATCCACGAGCTGTCCGTTTTACCACTTTGATACCATCTACCGTAAAAGACTAATTGGGTGTAACTCATGGCGGTTCCCCCTGTGACGTCTTCCCCTAATCTGGCTCTGCCATCTACTCCGTTCCACATATTTCTTCTCGGAATCAAGTGCGCCAAAGTTGTTACCCAATCCACTTTTGACAGGGTTCGAGGGGTTCGGCGGGCGCATAATTGCTAATTGCGCCTCTCCTGAATCCGCCTCCTCGCCTGTGGCCCGTGCCCGGATAATAACCGTCCTGCCCGTTTTCCCGGGGGGCTGGTCATTCGATCGTGTTTACTCGACGACTAGCCCTCCGGCTGCTGTTGGCCAGCCTATTCAACCAGCCAGTAACCCGCACAGTCACCTCATTTTCATCATCATCTTCTTCCGATGCCTTCTGTCGGCTTGACAGATGTCCTCGTGTTCGTCCGTATGTACCACCATTGTTGCCAGTTTCGAGAAGCCACTGGTCAGACCCTCCCCCCACTTCGAATAGTCAGTTTTATTGCCCAGTGTCTTGTTTCAGTCTGATCCCATCTTCTTCCCCCGGCCGCGCCACTCCTAAACCGCTTCTTTTTGCCTTCACCACTTCGAAACGAATCAGCTCACTGAAACGGAAGGCACTGTTGCATAATTCCCCCTTCATTTCATTCATTTCACTTCCAACTCTTCCTCATCTTTTTTGGCATTTCACTCGGTTTTTCCCGTTCCGACAAACAAACAAACCAAAAAGGAGGGGCACCTTTCTGTTTCTTCTTCCCCCTTCTCTTGCATCGAATTCCAGTTTCGGTCTTCATCATCATCAGCTAATCACTAGAAAAAACAGTGTGCGGGACTAAGAGACGCAGACGTCAGCTAATCACAATCACATCCTCCTCCCTCGATGCTTTTGCCATTTCGAAGAGGGAGAGGTTGTAAAACAAAACACAGTAAGAGAGGGGCGGATTGATTGATTGTTACATCCGTTTCTTTTGACTTTTCGTGTCTGTTTGTATACTCAATACTCTACTGACACAGGGGGACAAATCGACGACATGCTGTAAAATAATCTCCTATTATCTCAACTACTTCACTTTCGCCCCCTTTCCTACTGTCTTTCTCTCACTTTCTTCGTTGTGTAATGTAACCACCAAACCGCATTCCTCCTCTACTCGCCAACGCTCTCTTTAACTCGTCTCTGGAAGTAATTGATGCGCTGTAACAACCATGAACTCTTATCGTTATCTAATCTTTGTTCTTTGTTTCCATTGTTTGCTTCTTCCAGAATGGAGGACCTCGACGCCTACCGTACCGCCTGTGCCAACCGAATCCGTCGTCTCGAGCGCTACAAGAAGGCGCGCAGTTTCTGCAGCCTAGAGACCGACGAGCCGACGTCTTCCACGAGCCCCGCCGGAGCCGAGACCAATGGCTCCGACGGAGCATCGACATTTGACATGATTCGCGAGAAGATGGTGAGTTCACATGCCACTTGACAAGTTTCGAGGGGGTCCGCGGCGAGAGATCATTTATAGTCTTGTGAATGAATTGTTTTGATTCGTAGTGCAAACACCTTCGCCTCCATCGGCTCCAGCCAAATTACGCGTCTTTATCCGCATGTTCTTACTCTCTCTTGACAAACATTCCCGCGGGGGTGTGAATGGGAAAGAGCGGGGAGAAACTGAGAAGACTTGGCGCAGGAGGGAAGTAAACACAGGGAACAAGTGTACAGGCGAATGAATAAAGGGATCAAGAAAGCATGTACTCTCAGCTGACAGATTGTTTTGACCTACTTCAGACGGAGACATGCGGATATAGTTTGAAGCTTAGAGGATCGTGTGAGCAGGCGACATGCGCGAGAGGAACTGTAGCGCAAAGATCGTGAAGCTTCAGTGTTCAGGGTCCCATTTTGGAGCTAGCCATAATCTTATTGCTCATACCCTAACTTTAGCAGCAGCTGCTAGAAGAAGGCACTTCACGCTTCCGTAGCCACGTACGGTATCTTCCGCAAGAATCGCAAGAGATTCTTCCGATCGGAAAAATGCAAAAATTCCTCAAATGTCTTCCGCTATTCAAATTTTGCAAGCGAATTTTCCGCTAATTCACCCAGAATTACGCCATATTTCGCGCCCCTTCGCTTCCTCCATCCGGTTTCGCAAAAGCCTTGGCATTCTTTTCGGCCTCTCTCGGATGACGATCCTGTTCGAATGCTTTGCCCCCTTCGGGTAATTAGGCGGCAAAAAAGATCCGTCGGCGAGATAAATGACGCAACCGGGTGCTGCTGGCGGGCCAATAATCGAAGCGGCGGCGGCGCGCGACAATAGCCGTAGCGGTTCCCGGGGTCTCGTGCCGGGAAAAAAGAGAAATGGATCGGGGAGGTCTGGATGGCAGCTGTGGACGAGAAACGGGAGCCGCGAAGGTCGAGCAGATGGACGAGGCGAAGCGCCGTTGCGCATAAATCATCGGGTTGATTGGAATTGCAAAAGTTATAACCCTGAGGGCCGCCCGTGTGTCTCTTGTCCCGAACCCAATGACCCGCATGGGAAAGAAGTTCGCTTCAAGGTTAATAGGCTCGTCTCCATTGGGCCCACCACGAGCGTTTTTGAGTAAACAGCCAATGACACCAAAACACTCGAAAAAGAAGTTTCGGCGGTCCCCCCGGCCAGCCCGTTCTTTCTCTTTAGATCCGCTCTTCAGAGGGGGCAAATATTCCAAATAGAGAGTGTTGAGTGCATTCGAAAAGGTCGCGCAAGAGATTATCTGACAGAAATGGATACGGGGATAGGACAGAAAAAAGTTGGAGAACTCGGGGAGCGCTTCTTTGGTAGCTCTGTTATGAAGTCACAAAGCCGGGGTATTGCCCAATATTTGGCTTTCCGGAAGAGGGTGCTACCTTCTTTCGGCAGTCTGCTTACCTGTTACGTAATGTTAATCTTCTTTCAGTTCTCTTTGATGGAGAACGACATGACGCTGCTGAAGCAACTCCTTCAACTCGGCGACCAAATCAGCGAGATCAAAAAGGAACGGTTGAGACGGAGCATGTCGCAGAACAGTTTGGAATACGACGAGGAAGACGAGAAGGAGGACAAATTCGATTCGGATCAGCACGGATTCTCGGCTTCGATGAGTGCAGTGACCAATCTGTATGTGGACGATGAACGTCCGCAGTTCTTCTCCCGACAGAATTCGGTGCTTCGCATTCCGATTCCCCCACGAAGCAGCAATCGGTTCGGGCCACGAAGAGTGATTCGAAGACCTTCTGATGTCCTGCCACGTCAGCAGATGAACAACATCCGAACTCTTCATGTGAACAGCGATGACTCGGACTCCAATTCCAGCTCATCTGGAAGCAAGACACAGTACGTTGAATTCTTCGAAACCATCTCTAGAATCATTATTTTCAGCTCTCCAACAAGTTCAGTTTCCAACTCTTCAACCTTGATTCTCCCTCCCAAAACCACCAAGAATCGGTAAGCATCCTCCTCTCCCCTGTCCACTCATTCAAAGATCCTTTCAGATCCTCCAACTCCTCGATCGACTCTGGGATCCGTGACGAACAACTGACACCTTCTCCCACCTTCGAAAGCGTCGTCATCTGAATCCATCGTCGATGTCTTCTGAATCCCTCCCGGGTCTTTTTCTGCTAGTCCTTCCCCTCATTTCCCCCCGAATACCTCACCGTTCTCACTGGTCCCATTCCCCAAATAGTCAGAGTCTCCTTCCCTTTTCTGACACTTTGCCGGTCCTTCCGATTCGTTCCGTCCCCCCCTTGTCCATAGTATTTCAAACTATTTCATACGTAACGCAATAAACCAATTGTTCATAACACCGTCTTCTTTTCCTTGTTTTGACATTCAACTCATTGATAACCGGATTATCAGTGAGATGAGCTGATAGAGTGTGTGATTGTGAGAGACGTAGACGTCGAGAGAAAGAGCAAAGAATCTGGTGGCATGAAAACAGTGAATAAAAGCGGGCTGACGTAACAGCGAACCAGGAGTTGAACTCAGAAAGCCACGATGAAGATCTTCTTGTTCTCCCTGCTCTTTGCTTCTCTCGTGAACTCTCAGAGCTCCCAGGACTCTCGACAGATCCTGCAACAGAAATATAATGAAACAGTGAGTTATCTCGATGACCTAGATCTCGAGCAGAAAAACTGTTCAGGAACGGATCGCACAATTCAAAGAACTGTTCGGAATCCCACTCCCGACGATCAAAATCCCGGATCTCTTGAATCCGGAAGAAGTCATTCCTCCGGTATGCTTGAAAAAATTGAAGAAACTCACTTTCCCTCGATCCGTGTCAGTGTCCCTCTCGCTTTCCGTGTGCTTTTTTCCTAATTTTTCATCTAGATCAAGAGCCTGATACCGTCTGGGAAACTGCCCGGCATCGCACTTCCAACGGTAGGTGAGAGATATAGGAAAATTAGGGAATAGGAGGTTACAGCTACCGCATCTACTGCCGACGGCTCTTCCGCAGATAAAGCTTCCAACAGTGAGCGGCGAATAGTTTCTCAATGAAGTATGTCCTTCAGATCAAGATCCCAGACCTGATCCCCACAGCTCTTCCTACAATCAAAATTCCTGAAATCCCAAAGATTCTTCCAACTCTTCCACCAATCAACCTCCCAACTGTATGTCATAAAACATAGCTCAGCGGATCTCGAAATTCGTTCAGATCAAGATCCCTGACCTCATCCCAACAGCACTTCCGACTATCAAAATTACGGAAATCCCCAAGGCACCTTCTTTTCGAGAGATCCCAATGATCTTTGTTTTTCAGATTACTCTCCCACCTATTCACATTCCGACCATCAAGATCCCAACTGTAACCTTCCTTAAATCATATCTCCCAGACCTACTGTCTTTTCAGCTCCCACACATTCTACCAACAGCTCTTCCCACTCTTCCACCTATCCACATTCCAACTATCAAGATCCCAACTGTATTCTTTTCTTGATATTCATCTTTCAAATCATCTTCTTTTCAGCTCCCTCACATCCTCCCAACTGCTCTTCCAACTCTCTTTCCTCGTCCTCCAGCCCAGGTGACACTCGTATGTCGTCGTGCCACTTCACTTTCCCACGTGTTGCTTCTGGGGTTCATGTTCTAATGATCACATCAAATGACTTTATCACTTTTAGAAAGCCACTCCTAACACACCATACACTCTACCGTACCCCCTTCCAGTGAGTTCTAGTACCCGTTCCCAACTTCCAATTACTTTCAGAGTGACATGTCACCAATTCCTTTTCTAGTGAGTGTAAGTATCTACTAGACCTAGTAAAAACAATTTCAGAACAATAACACAGACTCAAACGTGAGTTCCTTCTGTGCACTTTTCCCTATGTCTCCCTTCCAGTGACGTCTCCCTCCGATTCCGAATCCTTCGACAACAGTAGCTTCTTCCAGAACAATCTTATCTGCGACTTGTGTGAGAATGCTGTCACAGTGGTCAAATCCAGATTCCAGCTCTTTGAGAAAGTCATTAGGAACAAGCTCGGAGACATTCTCACGGTTTGTCCGACTCTTCTAAATCTTCCAAAGTCTCTCATTCTTCCAGAACGTCTGCTCAATCATCGGAAAGTTTGAGCCTATCTCGATCCTCTCTGCTCCGTGCCTCATGTTCAAGTCGAATCTTATAGATCAGGCATTCAAGAAACTCGACGATTTCGAGGCAACAATCACTCCGAAAGGCGTCTGCCGAATTCTTCCGTTCTGTCGATAACTGATAAACTACTTCTCTTTTTTATAAAAAATGAACTCTGATTTGTCTATCGAACCACAAAGTTGATTTGCGTAGACCTCATCGAGACAAGCTTGTTTTCGATTGATAACTGTCCAACTCTTATCAATAACTTTACTCCGTTTCCCATTCTGCGGTTGGTCATCACTACTATGACGTTGCTATCATCACTAGTTTTCCTCCTGGCTCTTTTGGTTGTAATACGTGCTACAAGAGCTCCGGTACTGACTTCCGCTGTCAATCCCGTATCAATGAATCTTCAGCTGGACCCATCGGAACCTCCGTACCCTCCAGTCTGCACCACGTGTCGGGAAGGGATTCTGTCATTGAAGAACTCGATCCAATCGATCGCTAACTTTGCCAGAATCACTATTGGGACTACGATTGACGTCAGATCAGTCATTGAACTCACAAATTTACCCCAATTGATTCCAGAAAGTGTGCAACCATCTGCTGCCTGAATTCGACTTTCTCGAAGCCTTCTGTCACGTACTCGACAAGAACATTGAAGAGCGAGTGTTCAGTTTTCTAATGGCTCTTCATGATAAAATTGATGAGAAGTATGTTTGTCATCTATTGAATTTTTGTCCCACATAACCACAAAATGAAAGTTTTTTCAATATTTATTTTGAACAAGTAAATGTTTCCTTATCACTAGTTTATCTTCTGCCACTCCGCCGGAAAATGATCTTCTTTTCTCTGAACCTCATCTGAGTAGAACACTGTGCTCCCGTCCTTTGCTAAATAGCCCATCCACCATCCCAAGGTGGAAGTTGGATCTGTGAGAAGCACGGCATCGCAGTAGAGTCTGGAGAAGGTGAGATGGGATTCTGGAGAGGAATCAGAAAGGAAGATCTGAAAAGTGAATGGTGAAAAGCTTATGTGAATAAGAATAGTACCTTCTGGCTAGCAATGTTCGAAAACTTTGAATTCTCCAAAATCTTCTGACCGAGAAGTTCTGGAATCCCGGTCACAACGATGACTATCCAGTTGCCAGAAGAAGCGGTAGCTTCCGAAATCCGTTTGATAGCACTGATTGTGAGCTTTTCGTCGGTCTTATCACTTCCATGTACACACAATTTGAAGGTCTGGCGAAGATGCTCCGGCAGCAATTTGCGTGCTTCCTCCACGTGTTCCGCATTTCCCAGCATCATCCACTGACGGATTTCGGATTGTAGATGGTGGAAATACTTGTAACTTCGGAATCCTCTTCCTCGAATCATCATGTCGATCGTTGTGTATTCGGATAGTTTGTCTACTGGATCTTCGAAGTGATCCATTCCAAGCTCAGCGTTCGGTTGACTGATCTGAAAGGACGGTTCCAGGTTCTTTTCCAAATTTCAAAGCGTACCGGCTCAATGACAATCATGAACTGCTCCAGAACCGTCGGGAACTTCATGGACAACTTGGATAACCGATCGACGAATTCAGAATCGTTGAAGACGTTCAGAACGGGAACTCGGTCGAGAGAATGGGCAACGCCGAGTTGAGTGAAGAAAGAGAACAGTTGGTCACCTGAAACTCCCATTTGGAGCGGGAATCTGTTCATTTTCTCACCGAGATCTCCATTTCTGTGCTGGAATTGAATCGTTCTGGTCAGATGGATTCGTGGATACGGGCGGATGCAGAAGAGAATCAGAATAGAAATAGAGAGGAAATAGAATACTCGAGGCTTGTGAGACCGTCTCGAGAACATTTGGGCAGGGAGAACTGTAGAGAACCCAAAAGCGCCGAGAGATAGGATACGTGTATACACGTGGTTGGCCTCCCCGAAGAGTTTATGACAAGGACAACCGAGTGTTTCAAAGTTGACGTTTAGGTCATTGAATCAAACGGAAAGCTCGTGAACTTATCAGAATCTTTATTCTTTTTGACATGGAAAATGTTACAAAATCATAACAAAAAGTAGATACCCGTACACCGAGAATGATAAAACTGAACGGACGATGATCCCTGAACGGCATGTTTCTTGGCAGCACTGGAGAGAAGGAGTATTTACAAACAAAACAAGTCTAGAAGTCGACGATCTACTAAAATACTATGCGTTTGTTGGTTGGGCATCCGGGAGCATCCTGGCATTGACGAAGCAATCCGGCAGAGGGACCACGGCTTTCCGGAAGCCTGGTGCTAGGCGGGGGTCCGTGCGGGACCAAAATGTGGGTCGGAGGACACGACGGGGACGGCCAGGTTTAAGAAGACAGACGGCGCAGATGAGGTAGATGAGGACGGCTCCGGAGGTGACGAGGCAGCCGAGGAGGAACATGAAGAGAGAGCTGCGGAGGGCTGCGGAGCAACCGTGCACGAAGGTTGGACGCATGGATTCTGAAGGTTCTAGGGTTATGGAATTCCGAATCTTGGAAACAACTCACCAATAGAAGCAATCAAGTCTCGGGAGTCAATAAAAGTGTTGGCAGTCTCATGACCAGCAAAGTTGTTGACGTGGCACTCGAAGTAGCCGAAATGATGATAGGAGAAGTGGGAGATGATAAGGGTTCCGTTGGAGAAAGAGATGTAGTCAGAGGAGATGTGAGAAATTGGCAGAGAGTTCTGAAGCATTCCACTAGAAGAGTTCACTAATTGATAGGGATTACCACAGTCCAAGTGACTTTTAAAGGAGGAAACGCATTGGGAACCGGGCAGTTCAGGATCAGAGGCTTCCCGAGAATTGGGACTTCTGGATCCACTTTGACCTTCTTGTTCTCGGGAATCTCGTCTACAAATGCTACTCTCAACTGGAACACTTCTCCCCATTTGGAGTCATTGACCCGTTGACAGTAGTACTTTCCTTCGTCTTCTGAAACCAGAACATCAATCTCTGTTTCAGATTCTGCCACTCACCCTTCCTAACATCATAAATCACCAAGAACCCAATCTCTGGAATCCTCTCTCCTCCACGTGGCTTTCTCCCATCCAACACGGCATTCCGATGGCTGTCCACAGTGGCAATCACATCTCCATCCCGGTACCACGTGGCATTTGAGGAAGTGTACGGTTCACATTCCAAAGCAGTCGTCGAACCGATGGGGACTACCCGTTCGGACGGCGCCTTCTTTGGTGCCAACGTGTGAACGGAATCTGGAAAGAGAAGGTGAAAGTTATAGGGACATTTGGGTGGCGCCTCGCAGGTCACAAGCATTTTATGGATGGCGAGGGCAAGGACGGAAGAGGAGAAACTGGCGACATATGGCGGGGCGCGTTTTTATGCGAAAGAGAGGTTCATATCCGTCATAATGCCCTTTTCTGGGCTTGTTATCTAGAATGGTGTGAAGTTGATGGCCTTGTTTCGGAGAAGACCTTATCAGAGGTAAAGCTTGATATGTTTTCCTTTCCTAGATCTTGTGCTCAGAGTTCTAGATCCACAGCTCCAATCCACAAAACGCCTTCTCTCTCCTTCGCAAGGAATTCCATTTTCTGTTTTCCTTCGCCTCAAAAAAGGCGCCGATTCGGCCGAGCAATTAGGATGTCTCTCAGCCTCGTCAAAGCAATATGTTTTTGAGCGTCCATTAGCGCATGCGCGAGAATCCGAAAATTATGGGGTGTCAAAGCGATTCGGCCGTCACTTGCGTAGATCGTCAATTAAGGCGAAGCCGGTTGGCGGTGCCCCCGGGAAAGCACACGAACCTGCTGATGGAATCAGGAAGAGCAGGAGAAGAAGTGGAAGGAGGTTCATTGCCTGAAAACAAGTTGCATTACGGGGGTAATGAGACAAAAAGAAAGAAAAGTTGAAGAGAATATTCCGGTGGACAGATCGCCGTTCGAAATCTGAGGAGACCGACGGTCCGGGTGGCGCCTTTTTCGGTCATCTGTCATCAAGAGATGGTAATCTGAGGAACGAAAAGAAGGAGGGGGAGGAGGTACTCTTGTCACAAAACTACCACTTCACATGGACATTTGAGAACGGTTGCGGGTAGAATCAAAGAGATGGAGAAACAGTGATGTTCACCAAAATCACACTGACTTCAGTATTCGTTTCTGCAGAATCTCAAGATGGGCGTCCCGAAGGAGGATGGGCGGAAATTGGTCATAACGCGACGGAGAGGATGTTTTGCAGGAGGAACGGAAGGAAACGGAGCCACGTCACAAATAACAGGGTCCGTCACTCATCCGATCGCTCCGAAAACGACCAAAAAATAGACATTGCACTTGGAGGAAGTGTAGTGTAATCCAGCGTGTTTACCCAACGGAAAAGCAAGAAACTTCAGGGAAGATGGATCTAATTGAATGGATGAAATAGTTGGGAAAACAAACAATTGTTGCGACTTTTCCACTTTTTCCTGTAGACCGAAACAGACCAGAAAGTTTTGGATTGGAGGGGTTCTGTTGGACGAAGAATACTGACAATTTGGGAGGCAAGTGTGAGAGGGAAAGCGTGTTCGGAGATGCTAAGCATACAGTAATAAACCATTGCATTAGTAGATCATAAAACGGGAGGCAAAAGTCGGAAAACCAGACGAGAGAGTGTGGAAGAAGAGGAGACGCAGAGGGACAGTGTTCCACACATTCAGTACTTGATGCGCCGGATATGTTAATGGGATTTGAAGGAAGAAGGAAAAGGAAGTCGATGGATGAACAGTATGAGCTCATTTGCAAGACGGATTGGGAACTATTGTGTTTCTTGCGTGCTGGAATCACCTAAAATCTCTAAATCCGAGCTAGGGGGAGACGTGGGCGCTAGAAAAACAAGCTGCAACGTTTTCAGACTCGGTGCCAGTGTGGCTGAGTGGTGGTTAGGCGTGGGATGCGTTCCCTACGCGGGTTCGAATCCCGCCTCTGGCGAAACTTTTTTGCTCGCTCTCTTTCAACTGTTTTTGATAGTTGAGACATGGATTGATCATTTTTGATGGTTTTACAAGAAATGTTGGATGAGAATTCGACAATGCCAACTTTTTGTATGCCAAACATATTCTAAAAACACTACGTAAAGATGCTTCACAGCTTCTGGCCCTCATGACAAAGAATTCTTTGTCTCTGCGAGTTCCTAACAAAAACAGTAAAGAAAAAGAACATTTGCCTGCGATTGCTCGATTGACTCATTCCTCCGAACACAAAAAAATGACTGTGGAGGGGTGAATAATGCGACGAATGACGGAGGAATTGACACATTCGATAGGAAAACAATAGGGAAAAGAAGAAGCTGAGGGCAGCTGATCAAGCAAAACAGGCGGGCACAAAGTTTGGCTTTACAGAATCTCACGTGAGGATGTCTTCATGGGATTCAGATAGGGAGACTGTTTTCGATGGATTCTTGTAAAGCTCGGAATTATTCAGTTTGGGATGGAACTTGAAGAATTTGAACTGTTACGAGATGAATAAAGAGGCAAAAGTAGAACAAAGAGGGAATATCCAGAAAGCCAAAAAAGTGAGCAGTCGTGAAGTGGCATGCAAGAAAATGAAATGTTCCTCGACCGCCTCCGTCGTCTTCTTTTTCTCTTCTTTTTCCTTTCTTCCGCCTCTCCGGCAAACAACACGAGCATCCGACTGGAAGCTAATTAGAAAAATATGTGAAGGAAGTCGTGAGTTGACTACTAGATCCACGTCGCACATGCAGATCGAGAGAGCGACAAGGCTCGTTTTTCTCGTGTCGCGAAACAAAAAAGAACATATAACCTGATGCAGAATAATCGTATAATTGTCGGAAACTGGATGGAGTGGGAGAGGGCCAGAGACGCAGACAACAGGGAGACTCCGCCCATTCTGGGGAGGCGGTGATTATAGGGACCGAGTGATAGAGCTCTCTATAGAGGGCATGGGGAACTCGGGGAGCTGAATTACCTGCTGCTTACATCTCTAAATCACCTAAAATCTCGGAAGTGCAGCTAGGGGGAGACGTGAGCGCTAGAAAAACAAGCTGCAACGTTTTCAGACTCGGTGCCAGTGTGGCTGAGTGGTGGTTAGGCGTGGGATGCGTTCCCTACGCGGGTTCGAATCCCGCCTCTGGCGAAACTTTTTTGCTCGCTCTCTTTCAACTGTTTTCGATAGTTTACAGATAAAACTATCAGTTGTGAATGTCAAAGTTCCAAATTGAGGTCATCTTGATGTTCGCAACAAAAATAACGAGCCCTCGAACAACATGGAACATCAATTGCAATGAAAGCTCATCGAGGCACGGAAGAGCGGAAAAGTTCATATCGAATTCAGTTGAAATTTGTGTGCATACAAAATTCGCTGCTCACTCGCGTTTCGCGAAGAAACAGAAGGGCGGTTCATTCATTTATATGGATGAGCGGATGTGATGGACACATCCGAAAGAGTTGCACAAGAAGAAAAACGTATTAGTTAGTATATGGACTGGAAGAAAGCGAGACCTCCGCGTTTTCTCACATTCTTAATTGGATGTGTACTACATTTTGCGGCTCACTTTCGATGTCAAGAGAAAACAAAAAGAGAGCGATTCACGGTTGACTGGAAGGGAATTTGAGAATTTCAAATTGGAATTTGAATCAGGAAAAAAGAGAATGGGAAGAGGAAGAGGAGACAATGAAAAGAAGGTGTGACACGGTCAATTCCATGAAATTTTGAGGAAGTCACATGGCCAGTTGAGAGACTTCAACACTGGGAAAACAGAAAAAAAAACAGAAAAAAAGATGAAGAAGAAGGCGTGAAACGTCAATCAAAACAGAAATAGAAAACAAGAAGGCGTTCAGGACACGTTCCCAGTTAAGCCCATAGGCTTTAGGCCCGTTCAGGCCTTTAGGCTTTTTCCCAATTACACCTCCTCATAAATGCGTACATCATTTGGGAGTAAGCGCAGTTGTGTGTTGTAAAGCAAAGAATCGGTTGGATGCCGTCGGAGAACAATATCAATGGGACCTCCGGGACCACGAGGCGCCGCTTTTCGAATGGACAAGAAACAAGGAAAAGTAGTAATTCGGGTCTCGAGGGACTCGAAAACATTGACACTGTGCCCTTTTTTCGAATTAATGACCAGATGGCAACAGTTCGGATTTCAGTGATCAGGTCAGTCTGTTTGTTTATTCCCGAGGAGAAGCAGAGGATTAGGATGGGCCGCCGCTGGGAGGCAAAGTGTAAACCAGTTGGAAGAGGGATGATTTATGGAGGAGGCGAATTTTTAAAATGAAATGAAATGTGGGCCAGAAGCCTTTGTGATTGGGTGTTCGAGAAGGCTTACAGGATGGAGTGACCTGGAAATGACCGATTCGTGAGGTTTGGGGTCTTCTAGAGCACTGCATTAGACTGAAAAACAGCAGTATTTTCTATTTGCCAGTGGAACGAAGTGCTCCGTTTTCTAGACTTTTGTGATACTGAAAACAGGGTTCCTACAGTAACCCCAGCACCTAATAACAATTCGGGTATCACAGAAAGGTCATCCACATCGGAAACAAAACGTTGCTCTCGGGTACCGGGACGGTCTTCTTCCGGACGGTACCAATTACTGTATTGTCTCTTTGATCGTCTCCTCCGATCCCCTCTTCATGCTCAATTTCGGAAGAGACTGTGTCCGATTTCAATGAGGATTATAGCGGACGAAGAGGGAAGAGCCGCCTGCTAATTATGAGGAACGCACAGAGCACCAAGTGGTCAAGTGGGTCGGGTGCCGAAAAAAAGGAGGTCGGGGTGTAAAGTGCGCGGGTACATCATTTGGATCGGACTGATTGATAGGCCGAATGGGTCAAACATATGTATGCCACGTGGAAAGGGGTGCAGCTGGTTGTCGTTTCCGATTAGGCACCGATTACTCAATTTGTTCCCGCCGTGTTGCTCTCGATAATAATCCAATGAAATGCAACCTTGACTCGACGATTTAGACAGGTGCACTGGAGGGAACGAGTAATTGGGTTACGAATAGGAACAAGCACTGGAGAGGGATTCAGATGAACACGGAGAATAATGGCTCGCCGCGAGATTGACCGCCATGATAGTCGTGTCCATTCATCTTACGCCCCGGCTCTCCGCAAGTTTGTGCTCTGCGAAGAAACGAAAAGGCGGCCCCAATTTCAATTCAATTTCAATTTTGCGCCTCTACAATAAATTTCAATCGAAGTGAGTAGGCAAGAGAGATTTATGGACTGTCTCTGTGTGTCGAAAAGTGTAAGAGAAAATGAAAAAGAGAGGAAGTGAAGAGCCGGGGAGAAGAAGCCTGGAGAAAAGGGTAATTGAGGTGCGATTTATGGGGTGTCAGGGGGAGAAATATTAGGGTGGCGAGGGAGGCAAAAGGATTATCAGTGATGGAGGGGAAGGAAAGATGGGAAAGGTATGGAGCCGAGAGTCAGGTACGAAGGAAGCATGTAGTGCTTCTTTCCATTCAGAATCGGAAAACGTCGAAACACCTGACAGGAAAACTTCGGTCAAAGTTTGTTGGCCAGCCTGTGTAAAAACACTTACATGGGAAAACGCATGAAGAAAAACAGTTGCCGGGTCTTGCAACGAAGCGGAAAACAACCGTAAATTACAGTTTTCCCGCAGATATTTACTAGTAGGAGAGGCTGAAAGAACCTCGACCTCCATCAATCATCGAATGCAAATGAGCGAGAGAATGCCAGAAACGGAAGGTGTGCGCGAGAAGTGCGAGCATACAAAAGTGGGCATGGAGGACAGTTGTTTCCTTGCCGAAGAGGTCCATTGTGAAGAGTGAATGAGGAGGCGAAGGACAAATAAATCAACAAATAAATCATACGAAGAAGTGGGAGAATGGAGAAGTTGGCAAGGGTAGGTTACCTTGAGATTAGTGCAAATGTGCAGATCCTAATGATGGGTTCGGGGCGTGAGAATGAATGTGTGGCACTGACTCATTAGCTTCGTATACATGTGAAAGGTGCATTTAGGCACGGGGGAGTGGGTAAACAGAGGTGTTGTGCTCCTAAAAGCCTCGCAGCCACTGAGAACATGTTCATGGGAGTTGTGCTGAATTCGGAACTTTTTCGAATTACGCAATCTAATAAGATGGGCGGTCGCAAGGGAATCTCTCGGCGAAGATGAGCTCATTAAGCGCCGCGAACTCGGAAATTGTGCAGTTTGTCGGAAATTGTGAAAGAGGGGCTTCTTCGCGGGGGGACTGATTGCCCATCGGATTGAAACGAGAGTTGACACCTCATTAGCATAAAGATGCGCGTGGATTGACGAGTTTTGCGCCAAGGGCACACCCGAAATTTTGATTATGATGAGCAGAATTTATGAGAAAGTAAGTGGCACGGAGGGAGATGCGTGAAATGAGAACATTGAATTCCTAGTATTTGGCAAACATTTCAATTTGGCAGATGAGGGTCAAGAATAGAACGCATTATCGTCGTGAAAGTAATGCGATTTATAAAAAAGTTATCAACCAATGTCTCAAATATCAAAAATAATCGAAAGAAAGCGAGCAAAAAAGTTTCGCCAGAGGCGGGATTCGAACCCGCGTAGGGAACGCATCCCACGCCTAACCACCACTCAGCCACACTGGCACCGAGTCTGAAAACGTTGCACCTTGTTTTTCTAGCGCCCACGTCTCCCCCTAGCTGGAATTTCGAGATTTTTGATGATTTAGAGATGTAAGAAGCATGAAAACGGAGTTTTCCAAATTCTCGACCGGGAAGACCTGACCCAATTTCCAGTTCCATTGTAAACTTCCACCCAAAAATCCTTATCTCCCTATCAGGAACTTCTCACCTGAACGTGTACTTGCCCTGCCCCCATTCCCTTATCAGTCCTGCCACTTCCCTCTTTCCAACTTCATTCCTCCACATTTCTCCAGCCGTTTTGCTTTATTATGGGGGATGTCTCTGACGAAAATAAAACGTAAGTTGCCCACTTCTCTCCCTTTATCCCTACTTTTTTGCAGTCCACGGCTTAAGCAACTAATCAAAGTGGTCAGTTGATTACCCCAACTAGAGACTCTACATTTTCTAATTTTAACTTCAGGATGTAAACCGCCACGTGCCACTGGACAAAGTCAAGGAATACTCGAAGTACATCGCCGACGAAGTGTTCCGAACGATCCCCGACGGCACCACTGACGTAAGTGAGGATTCTGAGTGCTCTGAACGATTCGGAATGTTCAGATCGACGTGATTGTCACTCTCGACTTCTCCAGTGGGACACGGAAATATCTGAGAAACTTGCTAATGGATTCGTTAGAAGACGAGCTTCTCAGATGATTCATTGCTCGGAGAGTTCGAAGGAAAGAGACCAAAAGAGAAAATAAAAGCATTCTTATTTGAAATTAGATGTATAATCAGTTCTTTTTTATTGTCCGCTTGTCCACTTCTTCTCTCCGAATCCGTCATTCCTTGTCGCCGAAACTGTAGCTCTGCTGGGTCTTCCTCTCTGAAAAACGAACGAATTGGATTACTGTATGCTCTGTTACAGTTACTGTAGCTGCAGCAGCACCGAACACAACATCCTATGAGCAGAAGCGAGAGACAGACTGCAATGACGGCAAGGGCGGACAGGAGCCACGTCTGGATGTGCTCGCAACAGTACATGTCGGCACCGCCGCAACACGAATAGTAGACCCAGTTGGTATCTGAAAAGATGAAGATTAGGCTGGGGAAAAAATGAAATCATGACATACCTTTTGGACACGTGCTCACAGCATTCTCGACACTCGGACAGTGCAGATCCATTCCGAACATTGGTCTGGGCCTCGACGGAGACTTTGCTGCTGAGGAAACTGTCGTGGCAAGGTCCATCGTTTCGGTTTCATTCATGAATTCCAACGGTTCTGCGAGTATTTTCAGAGGCCAGAAAGTTGTGCAGAATATGAGCAAGTGGAGGACCATCTGGAAAGATCTGATGGGGAATCGGGGAAGTCAAATGGACAAAGTTGCAAAAGTGTCTCGTGCACTTGACACTGTTTCGGTTTCTGTCTCTTTTCAACTTTTCAATGCCAAACTTCAAGAACGTTACCAGGAAAAAAGGGGAGACCGTATTTCCAATTTCCAATTTCCACCCTCAAAACGGAAATCGTAACTGCGAAAACAACGGAAAACGTTTCAAAGTGAAAGCAGAAGCTGAAGGTAACCAGTGGTTTCCAGCAATTTAGGCATCCCTGCCAGGGGCCTTGTTCTCGAATGACAGCGACGAGAGAGTGTGCGAGTCGGCGAGACGCAGACACGTATTACCTTGTCAAAAAGTGTTGGAAATAGAATACGAATGGGGCGGAAAACGAGAGGAAGAGGCCACGAAAGTAACTACTCAATCGGCTGACTGAGGGGTCCGGAAGTCTCCTTCGGCGGTGTGTTGACCACCGAACAAACGATGCCAATCAGTCCGATCTCTCCTCTCTTTCTCTGCTTCTCTCGGTTCCGCACACTCTCTCGCCAAGTCTTTGCAATGTTCAATTAACGGAAACCGACATAATTGGACACAGATATGGAATGAATTCGAATTCTCACTTTTCCGAACGAACACTTTCTAACGGGATTTAGTGACGATGTTGTCGCGGATTTGGGGGATTTGTTGCAAGTTCGGGTTTCGCGAGCTGAAACTTCAAAGGGAAACGAGGCAGAAAACTGAAAACCGGCGGATTTTATAACTTTTTTCGCGGCAGAAGACATGACATCCTCCTTTTGACAGATGTTGCCGATTCCTTATGCCATCATCACTTGTGATCCTCCTCCTCGTTTCGATTTGAATTGCCAATTTCGATTAGCGTGTGAATTGAATTGAAAGTTCTGGAGAGAATGGGAGGGGAAAGGATGATAGATTCATTTTACTATAAATACCACAAGCGAAAAGAAAAAAAATGAGGAAGAGAGAGAAACTAAAACATTCGAAGTCTCGAATTTTATTTGAAACGATGGAACGATGGAAACAAAAAGTTGGAGGGGGCGATACATAAAAACCTAAGAACAGACGGATCAAGCAATGCTTGATGACGTGCCTAGGGAAGAGATTAACAAGAAGTTACCAAAGGTGTTAAGGTGCGCTACTCTCTTATATCACTTTTTACTGCTGGTTCGTGGCGGCCTTGATCAGAGCTTCGGCGACCTGAAAGTGCGAAATTCATTTGACATTCGTTTCAGAAACAATAAACTGTGAAGAGTTCAGTTTTCCGAATTCCTACTATTTTTTGGTCGAATATGTAACGTTGCTTACCTCGGCGCGGATCTGAGCTTCAGCACGGGCGACCTCGCTTCCTTCTCCGGAGGCTCTCTGGGCGGCATCAAGCTCAGCACGGGCAGCGGACTCGTCGATCTCCTCAACCTTCAGAACTTCCTCAGCAAGAACCTGGCACGATCCATCGATGTTCACGGAGAGAGTTCCGGACGAAACGAAAACGCGTTGAACAGCTCCTGCAATATGATTGGGTCAGTGATTTATGCTTATAAACAACAAACCCTCGGCGGTGGTGACGGAGACAACTCCTGGCTTGAGAACTCCGATGGTTGGGACGTGGTTAGCGAGAACACCAACCATACCAGCCAAAGTTGGCACATCAACCTGCTTCACAACGGCGTTGCTGAAGAGAGCCTGAAGGTTGAAAAATTACACAATGTTTGGAAAAAAAACACAACTTACAGTGTCTGGAGAGGCAAAGGTGAGGCGAAGCTCCTCTGGGTTGGCGTTCTTGGCTGGGGCGGCAGCGGCAGCGGCATATCCGCGGCTGGCGACAGCGGAGAATCTCTGGATAGTGCGAGCCAACATTTTACCCTCTGAAAAACAAAAATTTATCAACGAAAGAGAGATTAACGATAAAAAACGAGAGGTCTGCACAGATCCACTAAACACGCTCCTAATTTTGTTATTTTTGACGCGACCTGTTTAAAAACAGATGCATTCAATGAAAAACCAATAGGGTAAATAAGTTTCCAAACTAATTCCATGAAAATCGCAAAAATAACGTACAAAAACACGATTCTCTACTAAAAAATTGCACGAAAAAATGAGATCGCCCGTCGGTCAAGTGGAGCGCGCTTGCAACATAGCGGAAACTTAGGCCACCGGCGCCGGCCGCCAACAAGTATTTGAAATAACGTTGAAAACAGCTGAGTTTATTATAGTTTGGAACTGAACACAAATAATATACAAAGAAAAAATTAAATAAAAATAAAAATAATCAAAAAACGGCATAAAATTCTTCACAAAACTTCCGAGCGCTCAAATCAAAGGAAAATGTGTGAAATCGTTGCGAGACCCAATACGCTGAACGTCAATGCGCCTTTAAGTTACGGTAATAGAAACTTCGTCAAATTTCGAAAATTGTACGCGGGATTTCGTGGGAAGAGCGCCAAAATTGTCATCAAATGGCCATTCCGACCATTCCAATTGGCTCTCTGGTCTTCGTTTGCTCCGATGGCACTTTTCTCAAACTTTATAGCCTATTCATCCGTTTGTGTCGAGTGTTGTATTTGATTTTAGGACTTTCGAACTATTTTCCTGCAAAGTATTTTTTCCAGATGCGCTGCGTCTTCTCCTCCCTCATTGCAGCTCTACTGCTGGTCTCTGCAGCATTCGGAGCTATCAACGAGGCTCATGGAGACAAAGATGTCGTACCACACGAGGAGCAAAGTGACAATCTAAGGGATTGCGAGATGTAAACTGAATTATTTCAGTGCTGGACGTTGACACCATCTTCCGTGCGATTGGCGTTCCGTACTGCATGAGAAACTGCATCGACCCTTTCATCAATTCCACGACGACTCTGTGGAACATGAAGAACGTCGTTTCGCAGGCCCGCACTGTGTGCAGACTCCATTCCGAAGCCCTGAAATGCCTGAAGAAGACGCCGTTCTGCGACCACAACAACATCTTCTCAAAGGCGAGCAGCAGTATCGAGTACATGTGCGCCAAGAAGCACGTCCTCTTCGAGCGAATGGAGAGCTGTTTGAACCCAGTTGTTGACAGAATCATGACAAGTGAGCTGATCCCGAGAGCACAATAATTTTCATCTTGTTTTTTTCAGCTTGCGACCAGAAATGCCACGCTCGATCCAACCTGACCGCATTCGCCAACAACACCAACGTCGTGTTCGCCGCCACCGTCGGAGGAAACGCTCTCATCGTCGCTGATCACCTCGGAGGTCTGTGCGGATCCCTGCAATGCACCCTCCCATGCGTCACCAGAGAGCTCAACAGTGCTTGCTCCCTCAGTGGATGGCTCAGTTTGGACATGCTGATGCAGCCGTTCGACGCCGTTTCTGCAATGGTCGATCAGCTTCCGCCAGCTATCAAGTAAGTGAATCGAAACGAGGGTTGGACTAAAACGTTCTTTCCAGGGAGCTAATCAAGAAGAAGGTCGACAAGAAGTGCCGCTTCGCCATCGATCCAGCTCGTCTCAACCGCATTCGCAACGGCGACTTCAAAGCCTTCAACATTGACAATTTGTAGATATTCCGATTCCAATTCACCCCATTCCCACCGAACTAAACTCCCTAACACTGTATATATTGTCCGGTTTGTATCTTGCCATGTAGATTGATTAACGGGTATATTATGAACACGAACGAATCGAGATAAAGAGTCGTTTCCAACTTCGTGTAGCAGTGATCACTAAACCACGCCACATTTTGCCCTAAAAGTGAAGAACGCTCTGATAAATTGCAGAAAACAGAATGGAGACACGTGGTGTACAATCGTAAATAGTAAGTTGTAGATGGGGGAAAAACACTTGTTTGTCTGCGGAACGAGTGCAGCGCCAACTGCACTTTTGAAAGTTACTCCATTTGGCACACTGCCAGAATCAGAAAATACAGAATTGCATCATAGAATACAGAAACGCCAGTTTCAGCACATTCTCCACCTCGTGACCCCGACTGAAACGAGCGTTTCGGTAGTTGAAAAGTGCTGACGACGACACGTTTACCGCAGAAATGTATCGAGTTGATAGTGGTATCGGCGAGAAGTTTGTTGCAAGAACGTGGGAATGTGGCAGTTGAGTAGTAGGCACGGTAGTAGTGACAACCTTTGATGATCCGGTTATCAGTGATAATCAGGAGGCGAAAGATCGCATCGACTTGGTGGTTTCGTCTATGTGTTTTGATGAATTTAGTGCAGGAGTGAGTAGAGTTGGAACCGTACGGTTGGTCAGAAGAGATTGGAAGATGGCGACGTGGCAGGGAGACTTTCAGAAGAACAACAGAGAAGACGTCACTTTCAGAAGATCAGCATCGGTTTTGTTCCACTGTGAACGATCGCTTCTGGAAGAGTTCTTCGAGATTTTGCAGCTGCAGATTCCTGAGAAAAGAGCCAGATCAGTGACCGTTAGCGCGTTGCGTTCAATGGCCAGACATATGAACTTTGACAGTTCTTGTTCCTGATAACAGCTGGCTGGGAGTACGGTAGATGACCCGTCCTTGAACAATGAGATTCGGAGGTTTTTTGAGATTGTTTTGGAGAGGCGCGAGGTGCAAAGTTCGCAGTTTCTTCTGGGCTGGATTCAGAACACAGATGTCTGCAACAGAAGCAAAAATAAGACGTTGAATAGTTCCAAATAAATACTTTATGTATATCCGTTTCTTTTTTCCAAATAAATGCACTCATATACAAATAATCACATGCAGAACCGAAAGGTTTCGAATCAAATTGAACAAAATAATCGTGTGAGATCTTCGAGAACTATTGCAAATCATCGCAAGAAAATGAGAAGAGAAGTTGAGAGAAAGTTATGACCAACCGGCGGCAAAATAGAATGTACAGGTGCAAAACGGAGGGAATGTACAGGTCCCGTTGAGGGAAGCAAGAGGAACATGTTAAATAAACCAAATAAATAAGGGAATGAAAACTAGGCGAGGAGTCTCGAGGAAGGGCCAAATATCATATTTACAGGCGGAATGTACACGGAAGCAATGTGTCGAGGTCGAGAAGACGACGGGCGCGGCGGCACGTGATAATGATAAGCAGATATCATTTGGTGATCCGCTTCTTGAACTGACCATAACGGTTGTGCTCCGGGGAGATGACCTTCAGGAGTTGGAAGCGTTGGAACCGGATCGTCGACTCGAACGTGGCATTCTTGCGAAGTTCGGATGTCGTCGAGTCGCCGTAGAAATAGACTGGGTGGTGGATCATGACTGGCAGAATAGATCGGTTCGAATGGATTCAGAGAAGAGCTTCGTGGAGTTTCAGAAGAGTTTCGCGGAGCCGGTGAGGAAGATGGCTGACTGACCGGAGAGGACACGAAACAGCCCCCTGACACCCGTCGCGCCGACTCCGCCCCTTTTCGGAACGAGGCCACGCCCACCGTGAAGGGTTGCAATGAGAGAGGCGAGGAGAGGAGTTTATGCATATTTTCGAGAGGAGACCCGGTTGGAAACCTGAAATTTACACAACAGGCCACACACGAAGAAGAAGAAGAAGAAGAAGAAAAAGGGGTGTAATTCTGAGGAATGCGGTAGGAAACCGTAAATAGAGGAAGCGGGGAGAGGGCATAAACAACAATAACAACAACGAAACAGTTTCAGAGAGGTACGGTGTTTTAGAAGAGATGTATGGGCAATCAAGAATAGAAATGGGACCCATGAAGCTCGGGTAGACTGATTTCAACGGAGCCAATCAAAAGAAGAGAAGCTCAGAACAGACATCCAGCTATCGTTTCGAATTCCAGTGCTCTTCCCCATTTCGCAACTTTTCTCAATAGAGCGCAAATGCTAAACGATCAAACATGTTTAGGCTACAGTGTCTCAAGTCACGTTGTCAGCTGCAGATAATAGTCCAAACCGTCCACTGATTATCACCGCGTTCATCTACCATTTCCTTTCATTTCCCCATCCGTTTCTATCAATCATCTCTTCTCGCACCCTCTCTTTCTCTCAAAAAACTTATCGAGATTTCGTTTGGCCAAGACACAGATAAGGCACAGATAATGCAGTCATATCTGGCGATTTCTCATCAAAAAACACTTTTTTCAACGTTGCGATATTTCCGTTTTTTCTTGTATCCCGCACATGATGAGTGACCGGGAAAGTGCAGGCAATCAGTCATTGATAACTGATTGCGGGACTGTCTGCGTCTCCGAGGATGCCGCGCTCTCTCGTGCCACGAACACGCTAAACATTACACACCTAACCTCCATTTAGGCAACTTTTCCAGCGAGTCGGAAGAGAAATGGAACTAAATGACCTGATGCCCGAGGCATTCTTTGCTCTGGGATTTGCCCGTTTTCTCTAATTTGTCGGTCAAAGTTGAGGCGGCATTAAGCAAATTCCGAATGGATTAATCCGGTGAGACGACCGGATATCTGATGACACATTCGGTGTGCTCAGCAAGTCGGATTCAAAGTTTGCAAAACGAAAAGGTCGGTGTAATTCGATGAACGGAAACGATTACTGTGGTTTCCGGAGGCAAAATGAAAAAGTCTCAAAGAAGAATGTTTCCAATTCAAGGAAAGAATCTCAGTGACCATCAGGAAGCTGACTCGACAACCGATGGACTCAAAACTAAAACCTTTCTGAGAACCTTTCTGCAAAAGTGAAGGTGCCAGCTTTTGAATTTCCTTTTCGCAGAGATCTGTCATCGGAAACTGGAAAGTTCAGCAATATCAAGGAGTCATCTTCTCCCTGCAATCCGAACCCACCTTCTTCTTTTCCAACTCAAAAATTCAAAAAACTCACTTGAAAATTCAAAGTGTGCGTTCTCACGACATGCATTTTTCTTTTTCTAATCTTCTGCAATTTCGAATGCTTCGATAACATTCTCAGGGAGTTCACAATTGGTGACGTTCGTGTTTGTGCTCACAGAAAAAGGAATCGAATCATAAGTGCGTGGGTTGTCAGTTTGATCAGATCCGATGCAGAGAACGCGAGATCTTGAACTTTCGGACTCGAGATGCTGGCGCGGCGACGATCCAATTAGCCAAATACAAACAGAGGAAAACATTTGGATAGATCCTGCAAGTCTACGTGGCTACAGTAACCCGTACTCTCCAGTGTCACTATGTGCCACTCTGCTCTCTTCACTTTCCCTTTCGTTATCGTAAAAATGTGCGCCGTCTGCATGATTTGTCACCCGTTACTCTCACTTTTATTTCCTTTTCACCTATATTTTCCCTCGTTTTTTTGGAAACAAATAAGTTTCGTGATTGGGTCAGCAGTTACTGCTGCCATCTCGAATCGGCCATCAGAACTGTGCTGTCTCTGCCAGCTGAGAGAAGAGAAGGACGGAAGGGTCAGATGACCAGGGAGTGTGAGAAGGAGCAGCAAAATACAAGTGATAATGACGAGAGATGCGGCCGAATACAAGACGGGAGGCGAAAAAGTCAAGGAAAAAAAGGGGAAAAAGAAAGCGTGCCTGGGTGGGATTCGAACCCACATAGGTTCGAGACCTTTGACTCGAGAGTCGTTGCCTGCCCCATTAGGCTACCAGTGCACACAGTCTGAATTTACGACAACTATAATTTCTAGTGACTACATGGTCCGCTTTTCGATTTTATGGGTCCAAAGGGTTTATTGAGTTGTAAAAAAGGACCGGAAAGACATCTTCAAAAGGGTTTTAGATCTAGTTTTTGTTTTTCAGAACATCGAAACCTCAACAGTTTACTCCTAATCCACTCTCTCGTCGGATTTGTGCCCGCGAAGTTTCCAGCTTTCAGCGCCAGTTTTGAATATATTTTTCGCATTTTTCATAACAAAATTCAAGGAAATGTCTTCGAAATTTGTAAAAAACACTAAGAGAAAGATAAATTATCTTTGTTTTCACAATTTCTGTGTTTTGTTACTTCATGTTTTTGGAGTTTTTGTTTTTTTTAATTTCAGCAAAACGAGTGATTAGGAAAAGCGTGAATTGTATGAATTTGTGCTAGTTTTCCATATGATCCTGCTGGAAGAACGCTCGGAAACTATAAAGGGTCCTGAAGAAAATGTCTCAAATCCAGGATCTCGGAATGAAGGTTATGTCAACGACCTGAAATAGATCGAGATCTCAAAAAAGGCGGTAAAAACTCTTTGAAGATGTCTTACCGGTCCTTTTTTACAGCCTAATAAACCCTCTGGACCCATAAAATCGAAGAGCGGACCATGTAGTCACTAGAAATTATAGTTGTCGTAAATTCAGACTGTGTGCACTGGTAGCCTAATGGGGCACGCAACGACTCTCGAGTCAAAGGTCTCGAACCGATGTGGGTTCGAATCCCACCCAGGCACGCTTTCTTTTTCCCGTTTTCACCTTCTCCGAGTACAGTCTATTATGTCTTTTCGTCACTCTAACCTTTCGTGTTAATCGAAGATCATGGCACTTGTCTCTCTCGGAACTTCCCGTTTCCGCCAATCTTTGCCCTATTCTGTTTTTCGCTCGGGCCGTACATTTATTTATCAGAATCTTTCTTCGTTATCACCGATTATCACTGATGCTTCTTGTTGTGACGTCCTTTGTCATTGAAGAGAGAAATGATGAAGTCAGCTGTTTCATCAGATGCATTCAGAGAAGAGTGCATGACTAATCAGAAGACGCTCGACTGGAAAAACGGAAGTTTTGGACGTTTTGTGGAGGATTGATAGTTTGATTTCAGCAGAGAGCAGGGCTAAGGATTGATCCGAGAAGCGATCATAATTGTTCTGTGACATGGCAAAGTTCATTTTCCGATTCCCAGACATTATCTCTTTCGTTTTTCTTTGTTTGTCCCGTTTTTTTTTTCAATTTCTCCACTTCACTGGACCGTGAGAAGGTCAGCTCTGCAATAATCATTATCCGGTCCGCTGATTATCAGTCCAAACTTTCATCTTCTTCACAGCTCCGATCACTCATTCAGAATTCTGAAACGGGGGACGAATAACCAATGAAGGTGCGCATGTTTTCGGATAAAACTTCCAGACGAAACGGGAATGAACAGAGTTCGAAGAGCACTTGGGGGAGGGAGGCCAACAGTGGTGATCTAGTTCCAGATCATCCAGAACAACTAAAAAATGGTTTTTGAGCAGTGAGGCTACATGAAAAACAGGGTTTGTAGCTGCAACGGGGGAGGCACAGGTCACAAGTGTAGTGTTCCGGGCACAGTGTTGGAAGACAGCTCCCATTTGACCTGATTCCGGTTGAAAACAGCAAAAAAGGGGAAAAAGAAAGCGTGCCTGGGTGGGATTCGAACCCACATCGGTTCGAGACCTTTGACTCGAGAGTCGTTGCCTGCCCCATTAGGCTACCAGTGCACACAGTCTGAATTTACGACAACTATAATTTCTAGTGACTACATCGTCCGCTCTTCGATTTTATGGGTCCAAAGGGTTTATTGGGTTGTAAAACAGAACTGGGAAGACATATTCCAAGGAGTTAGAATATTTTCCTTCAGTTTTCGCTATCGGGTACAATGTCCCACATAAAATCATGGAACTATTCTCTGAAACCACAGAAATACTCTTCTGAAAATCTTGTTCCCTGATTCTCACTGGTTTTCGACTGCGATAACTGAAGAAAATTGTTCTAAAACCCTTTCAATTTGCTTTTCCGGTCCTTTTTCACAACCCAATAAACCGTTTGGACCCATAAAATCGAAGAGCGGACCATTTAGTCACTAGAAATTATAGTTGTCGTAAATTCAGACTGTGTGCACTGGTAGCCTAATGGGGCAGGCAACGACTCTCGAGTCAAAGGTCTCGAACCGATGTGGGTTCGAATCCCACCCAGGCACGCTTTCTTTTTCCATTTCTTCCCTTGACTTTTTCCAACCTGAACAGATCAAAAACCTCAAATGTCATACTACAAAGTGTGCGCCACATTCCTCAACCTAATTCTCCGTCATTTCGTGTGCCTTACTACTATAATCCCATCCGACCTTCTTCTCGCAACTGATAACACCGAACTCCTGGAGCATTGGACAGAAACTAATGGCGCAACAACCGACACATAGTTCAGGCGCAAAACCAGTGCAGCTCACAAATGAATCATAATTTCTCAGCCTAATTTGAAGAGAATGTCGGTCTGCAAAAGTTGGGCACAGCTGCAGTTTCGGGACTGATAACTGACCGACACACCCTTCCGGAACCGGTCACTTCTGTCACATTTCTGCTCAAAGACTCTGCAGTTTCGGGCCGAAATCTCTAATCAATATGTTGTCATTTACCAGTCTCATGACTTTTTTCTGCTTATCGCAGACAACAAAATCGGTGCGAAAAATCGAAATTCTTCAGTTTTCCATTCGGCTTCACAGTAAGTTTAACCTCACCCCGTTTTATCTCGATTGGCACATGACCGACGAGAGAGTGTGATAAGGGAGGAGACGGAGAGAGAGGCAGACGGAGCAGGCTGCAGAAATGCTCGAAACGGCGGCTGCAAAATTGTCAGTGACAATGACGTAGGAACGACAGGAAGTGTAGGTCTCTGATGACAGAATTGATAAAAGAAACGAAGAGGGTTCTGGAAAGTTTTGGAGCAGAAAGGCGTGGGTGGGCTGATCAAACTAGACAAAGAATCCAATCATTTATACGCGAAAAAGAACAAGAAAACAATCATTTAGTACCGAAGACCTCTCTCGAAGATCACTGGCAACTTGTTCCATTCCTTCTCGTACATCAGGATTCCATGCGTCGGACGGATCAACTCGTAGCGGACGATCGACTCGGGAAGCCATCCCATTCCGAGAATCGAGATCCCGTTGTCAGGCCACGTCCATCTCTCGCGCAACTGCAAGTTCAAGATGAAAGCGGGAAACGGAGACAACTCACAATGCTGTCCTCGAAATACAGAATGATGGTCGGATCGATAGGATGCTTCTTCTCAGAGTTAGCGGGTTTGACAGCGTGATAGAGAATCTCTTCCGGGAGCGACGGAACCGGCTCGTTGACGTGGTCGCCTCCGAATCCTCTGATCACTCGGATCCACTTCTCACGATCCATCCGACCGACTCGATTCATCGTGTCCAAGATGGTGAAGCTGGCGCCGGCGAACAGTGGTGGTCTCTGAAATGAAAACCAAAATCAGTAAGGATCAGCAACTAACCAGTCTATGGATGTCGTTCTTGATCGTTGTCAACTTGTTCTCTTGAACCAATCCCTCAAACGAAATGTTCGTCAGTTGGAACTTCCAGTCATCGTTTATCGCATTCGGATCGTCGAGACACGCATTCAGCCACTGCGAAGTCACGATCATTCCGGGTCTGTGAGCAACTGTCAATCAGAGATGCAACTAGTGACTCACTTGGAAAGGATTTCAAAGAAGAGCATGTTGTCCAGATGCATCGGCAGGTCGACAGATCCAGCAGAGTCCGGGTCGATGATGAAATGAGTAAAGTCTTGGAGATCAACCTCGTCGTCTTTGTACCCGTAAACCACCTAAAAATAAAATAAAAATCCTGGAATCATGTCATAAGTTTGCTCACATCCAAAGCTGCTGGAAGATTCGGAATGAGTTCCTTGCAAAACTTCTCTCGTTCCACGATCAGAACATAGAAGTCTCTCGAGACATTTGGAATGATCCCTGAAATTCAAAAGTCAGCTTTGACATCGAGACCTCGCTCACTTTCAAACTTCTTCCCGGAGTATTTGGCGAACATTCTGGGCACGCAACTGTCTTTCACAGCCAGATCTGCAGCCGTATAACCATCCGCATCAAGAAGATCTTTGTTCGCTCCACTCTTCAGAAGATGTTCCACAACGGGGGCATTGCCTCTCGCGGCGGCTTCGTGGAGGGCTGTTCTTGTTTTGAGTCCACCTGAACCAAATCTTTCAGTGTTCTTCAACTCTTCCAACTCACATGCAGCATCGAGGGCGGTCCCTTGATCTATCAAGTCGATTGCAGCAGTGTTGTTTCCGGACTGCACGTATCGGAACAGTTTCGTTGTGCCTTCCTTGTCCATCTCGTTCATTTCGAGCCGGCACTCCTGGAGCATTTGGAAACAGTGGAATTGGGATTCTGTAGTTGGACCGTAGGCTGAAAATCGAACTGATCTGCTAAACGATCGAGTCTTTGTCTTTGGCACGTACTCGGTTGCGGTGTTCTCTTTCTCTTTCTTCGCGGCGGATCTCTCGTTAGCATCCAATAGGAGTAGAAGGTCCCAGCAAGAATCAGAAGCGAAATGATGACAATAATCAGGTAGCCGTGGTTTCTGGAAATTGAAAAATTAGATAATTCAAATAAAAAGTCGGCTCACGAGTTGAATCCCGTGGGGTATTGAGGGATAGTCCACTTGAAGAACTTGTCAAACGGCTCATCTAGCTGGTTCAATGCTTCTCTCGTCTTTCGAAACTCCTGTCGAGCCGATGCAAAGTCCAAATTGACATCGGTCACTGATTTGATCACGTTGAAAAGTTTCCTCAGTTTGGATGACCCATCAAAAGCTTCCTTCGGGAACCGAGACATCGAATCGAACAATTCACGAAAGTCCACTCCTTTGATGTTCTCAGCTGCTTCGTAGATCTTTGACAGACTCGCCAGACTGTTCCATTCTCCCGTTTTGTGCATCTCTTCCAATCCTTCAATATCCTTCAACATTTTCTTGATCTCATCTTCCCGTTCTTCGAGTCTCTTGAACTCTAAAACCGTCTTCTCCAATTGTGTCTTTCGAGTCAAGTTCATCTTCTCAAACTCCGTCTGAACCAAGTTGCCGCTCTTCAGAATCCTGTCGATGTTCTTCTTATTGTCGACAATTCGAAACAACTTGTCCAAGTACTGAACCCCCGCTCCGACATCCAACAGAAGATCCTGCGAATTCATGAGTCGTCGGTACAGTTCATCAGATTCCGTCGGGTACTGGAACGGGTACTTGCTCATTCTCTCTGACAACTCATTTGCATGCCGGATGTGTTTCTGTGAGATTATCAGTGGTTTTATGGTGTTCCTAATCAGTTCCGGCAAGAAGTTCTTGTTTCTCAGGTCTTGGTACAACTGAAAAAACTCGATGAAGTTGATAATGGGATTCAGCTCGATATCAGCATCGCAATCTTCAGGAACCACATTCACAGCGTCGAACCATTGATTTATGTTTGTCGCCTGAGCTTCAGTTTTCGACGTATAGTTTTCAGGCCATCCAGGTTTTGCTTTGCTCAGGTTGCCAGTAAACGTTTCGACATGATCGACAGAAGCGATTGCGCTGTCATATTCTTCATTTGTCTTTGATTTCAGAATTTCGACTAGTTGCGAGTCATCATTCTGACTTTTAACCATTTTGTGAACAAAGTTTAAAAGAGACAATGAACGGCGAAACTCCGGAAACTGTTCCTTTTTGGTGTGATCCAGGTCCAATTTACTGTTGGCTTCTTCAATAAACTTCTGGAGAATCTCGGCAAACTGCTCTGAGTAATTTGACAACGAGTTTGTTTTCAGTTTTCCCGAGTTGACCACAGAGAAACATTCATGAAAGCCCAGTGTCCTTGATAAGTACTTCATAGTCTTATGAGAAATGGAGAAAGTGTTGAGAAGATCACTCGTATCTCTTGAAGCAATCGATATTGCCTCGGCTTTCAGGTTGTTCCAATGGTTTTTGAGTTCAGTGATTTCCGAACTGTATTTCTTCATCGGACTGATCGCTTCCATAATTTCATCCAACTCAGTCTCTCGGTTCAAAACGTGCTTTAAGAATACATCGTTTCCGCTATAAAATATACTTTTCTCAACCCATTCTTCCCTTTTCAGTCCGGATACTTCTTTTCTCAACGGACCCCACGGCTTCTCGAGTTCTTTGACAACCTTCTCGACGTTCCGGAGAATCTGAGGCAGTTGGTACAACCGATTTAATAACTCAAATAACGGAGTCACGGTTCCAAGCTTCTCTTTAGTTGTATTCATTTGAACAGCTAGTTGATTAATGCTGCTGACGTTGAAAACTTCGATTTTTTGAGAAATACTTTCGCTTGTTTCTAATACTTTCTCCAGAGTCTTATTTTTCAAAGACAGAAAGATGTCAAATGCTTCCTGGATAGTCTTCTCAGTTACTGCGGCCAACGGCTCTGCTGCACAATGCTTTTTCACATCCGACAAGTCATTTTCCAAATTTCGGCATGCTCGCAAACACTGAGAGAAGTTTTGAAAGCTTTCGTGAATCTTAGTCCAGTTATTATCTCTCCCAACTCTCCAAGCTTCTACAATCTCTTCCGGGATGATGTGTTCCGGACGAGAGTTGATAAGTTGTCTCTCCAAATCTTTCAATGTCTTGAAATCACTCAAGCCCTGCTCAATCGCTACCCAACCAATATTCTCTTTCGGTCCAAAATCCGTCCGATCAATAGAATCAGAGAGTTCCTCCAGGTCCGAAAGAACTTTGTCAAAGTCGAAATTGGCAATGACTACGGAGGAGGAATTCGGAGGCAAGTCCCAGAAGGCGTCGATGGTTTGGTTGCTGGTTACGGTACCTGACAGGAATCCCGAGGTCAGGTAGATGACGTTGAGCAGACCGGCGAGCTTCCAGTGATCCGTGAGCAGGGCTGGAAAGGGAAACGGTCTGGGTTGGTTACAGACAAAGAACTGTATCTTCCAGAATACAAACAAATACGTTCTAATGAGAATTTCGATAGAGCGCATCTGCATTTCAGAGTCTCAACTCACTTCGTTTTTCATCTCTTTTCACTCGAATTTGTTGCTGATTTTCTGTTATTTCATCTGAAAACCGTCTCGTTCCTTCGCCTCTTCTTCTGGTTTTGCTCACCAGAAGTAATGGACGATAGAATAAGACAAATGGAAATTCCGATGGCTACAGAAGCGAGAAGCCAGTGTTGGAGGGCCATGTCAGTCTTTTTCAGATTAATCATGGGTGGCTCCAGGGCCTCTGACAGCTGGCTCACGTGGCAGCTGGAGTAACGGGAGAATAGAATAGTTCACGTTAGATACCCAAATTGTTTATGCCTTTTTGAACTATACAAAACACAAATTTCGGAACAAATAAAAAGAAAAAGTTTGGAATTGAGAGAAACATGGAAAGGAGGGATGCGGGGGAAAAGAATCAGAACGGTTATTGCGAACGGCTGGTGGAATTAGGTTGAGAAACTCACAGTTGAACAGTGGGGAAAAGCGGGTGCTCAGATAGAAAAATATGTGTGTGAAGCGATTGAAGAGGTGCAATTGGGGGATCCATCAGTGGTTAGGTGCCGTAGAAATGGAAACCGTCGACGAACCAAAGATAGGAGAAAAAAGGTAAGAAAGAAATGGAAAAGAGCAGAGACAACGGGAGAGAGGCGTAGCCAAGAAAATGATGAGAGTAAACACCCGCAAAACAAGCGACTCTGGAGAAAAAGATTTACAAAAGAAGAAGTTAGAGAGACTCGGAAAAGACGGAGAGACACGAAGAGAAGAGGGGGATCAAGTTGGGACGTGTTCAAAGGAAGAGAAGTGGGTAAGGTATAGAGGGGATGTACACACTACTGTATCACAGTCAGCAAGATCAATGAGTAGTGAGTGGGGAGGATGAGGGCTATACTGTACAAAAGGGATTCAGCAGAATTTGATAGATGACAATGATAGTGAGTGGATTGAGTTCTGCACCGGTCGAAGATCAAATAAACAAGATTGATGGGGAAAATGATCGGATTCACAGCGCTCCGTCGGGCATCTCTTCGTCGGCATCACCGGCTCCAGGATGGGGATCCATCTGGAGTTGGTTCCGCCGATGGTTGTCGAACTGGGCCATCTCTTGCTGCAATGCCAACTGAACCATTATAACGATTCTTAGAATCTATTCATGCACACTTACCATCAATCGTACGGGCAGATCTGGTCTCGGCGCCCTTCTTCTGTTGTGACGACCTGGTGGCGGTGCGGGTCCGGCGCCTTCGAGCTCTTCGTCTGACGATGATCCGTCGTTGTCTCCAGGTGGTGGAGCCGGTCCAGCAATGTTCATCAGATTCATGGGATCCACGTTGTTGGCACGTCTTCCGTGTCCACGCACAAGTGCTCCTCGTTCCGGTTGATCGTCGGCATTGGCTTCTCGGTCTCTGCGTTCTATCTCTCGCCGGGCAGCCATTTCGAATAGCATCTGGGCACGAGCGACGGCAGCTTGGTTCGGAAGTTCCGGAATGAGTGGTTGCTGAAATAATATCAGGTTGTTTCAAGGTCCCGACATCTGTTCAAAATCTCAAAGAAAAAGTGCACATGTCGTAAAAAGATCAGCGAAAAAAGCGAACTACGGAGCATTTGTATAGTGCAATTCTTTTCGCGAATGTGTCAGTTTCTCAACATTCGCCAGATGCTCCCCAGATGTTTCTCACTCACTCTGACCGGTGGCGGCGGAACTCCTCCGGGCGGTGCGTCCAAAAAGTCCCAGATGAGAATGGTGTCGTCGTGGGAGGACGAGACGATTTGGAAGTCGTCGAACTGCAAACGGAAAACTCTTCCGGTGTGCTGGACGAGAGAGCACAGGCAGATTTCGGAAGGCATCGCTCGCGGGTCGAGGGCCGCTTGCAAGTCCCACACTTTGATCTTTCCGTCGTAGGCACCAGACACGATACGCTTGTCGTCGAAACGGATGCAACGGACGAGTTCTTCGTGTCCTTCGAGAACACGGAGACAGACTCCCGAGAAGATGTCCCAGAGACGGATCGTGTTGTCGCTGGAGCCGGAGACGACGAGGCGGCCACGGTACTGCAGGCATGCGATGCCGCGACGGTGACCTGCCAGGGTGCGGACGAATTCGAGAGTGTCCATGGACCAGACCTGTAAAATGGACGAATTGGAATTGAATTTAAAAGTTATGATTGATTACCTTGATCGTTCTGTCTCCACTGGCACTGACAATGTAGCGATCGTCAAAGTCGACGACATTCACGGCGGCGCGATGTCCGACAAGAACTCGACGGATCGATATTTCTCGTGGCGAGACCATGTCCCAAACTGCAATGGATCTGTCCTTAGAGCACGTGACCATTATTCCGTTGGCGAAACGAAGATGAAGAACTGCTTCGCAGTGGTGGATGAGTGTCTTGATGCACTCTCCGGTCTCAACGTCCCAGACGCGAACGGTGGCGTCTGAGGATCCGGAAATGATAACTTTGTTGTCGTACTGAAGGCAGAGGACGGATCCGGTGTGTCCGGAGAGTGTCCGACTACAGCTGTAGTCTTTGCGGTCCCAGATCTGAAAGCAATCCGTTGATCAATCAGATAACAGGTCAGCTCTCTTACCTTGATAGTGTTGTCTCTGAGTCCCGACACGATCTTGTCATCGTCATACTGCAGACAATAGACTCCCTTGCTGTTTTCCGACTGACAGTTGATCCTAGTCATTTTGTAGTTTCCACGCTTCCAGTTGCAGTCGATGTTGTGAATGTCGCGGATGATTTTGGGGTACAGTTTACTGTAGAAGACGTGCATCAGAATGAACTGCTCGAGCTTCTCTCTTTTCACCAGCGGATCGTATCCGAACTTCTCGCAGATGCGGCGAACTGACATCTCCCGGCTAATGTTGAGGAATTTGTCCCTGGAAATCGAAACATGAGCTGCTTATCACACGTGATAAGGATCTTACCAGTGGCGTTTCTCCGAGAGTCCTTGCCAAAGAGTGTCACTGCGCACGTTCTTCTCAATCAACTTCTTCCAGTGCTGCCCTCTGGCAAGAGCACATCTCCAATTGACACTCACGTCTTCACAAGACTTTAGAGAGTCAGAGTTCACATTGAAAAGGATCATTTCCACAAGATGAGCAGGCAAATTACTGATAAAGTCCCTTTGCAACATTGGTCTTATGAATGCGTCGACTCGTCCCAGCTGATAATGTGATAATCGGTGCACGACTTTGTCAAGGAAGTCCAACTGCTCTTGTTCATTCCATTTCAGGACTTTCTGAAAATATTTTTGTACAGTAAACAAAGATTTGGCGGTCATGAGTCAGATCAGATCAGAGAAATACGATACGCTTACGAATATTATTTTTAATTTCATCACATGTTCCGCGTTCTTTTGTCATTCTAGGCACCGTTGCTGACGTCATTTTAATCCGGAACTACGCACAGACAAGTTTTGCAAAGTAATCAGTTGCATGATGCTCGGAATCAATAAATCAGTCAAAACAGACAAGAACAGGCAGGAAATATTATGGAAATGCATATGCGGGCGGGAGAAATCAATAAGAACCATTAGAAGATCCCGTTTTTACCTACCTCGATCAAGCCTTCGCGCCCCTCAACGTAGTCGGTGGAAAGCGGTTTGCCCTCTTCGTGTTCGCCCTCGGCCAACGACAAATCTGCCAGCTGCTGAGTTGTTGCCGACGAAGACATTCAACGTCCTTAAAAGTTACTGATTTGAACTGATTGATTGTATCGGACAGAGAGGAAGTATCGGAAGTGAAGGATCAAGAAACGAGTCAATGGGGTTTCAGAAATCAGTGAAAATGACTTCGTGGACAGAATGGAAACGCAGATAACAAAATGGGTGGCATATATCACAACAATGCAGCGGTGACGCAAAAATCAATTATTAGGGGCAGATTGTAAAGTGGAAGAGGAAAAAATTCAAACTTTTGAGAGCAATGGAAAATTTGATTGGTTTTTTTGAGGAAGAAATCTATTAATAGAGCAAATTGATTTTCTTTTGCAATTCTCAAAGTTGGTTTTTTGTAAACTTTGTTATAAGAAAAGCGCTTTTCCGATTCTCGGCGAACATGTTCGGCGGCCGACCTCCATTTATCACACTATCTTCTTCATTTTGTTTTCTTATCATCTTCTTTTTCGCGCCCAGTTTGGCACCGAACGGGCTTGTCTGTGTCAGCTTCTAAAATATGCATTCGAGAGAAAAAATAAATAGCAAAAATTGAACGTCGAGGTGTGTGTGTGTTTTCTGGAAACATAATCACGAAAAGCGACGAGAAAGAACGACTATACGAAAGGAAGATTGGGAAAGAGGAGGAAGGAAAGAAGGTACGAAACGAGAGAAAAACGGCGGAGAAAGTGTGGCGACATGTGTTGGCGGAGAGAGACGCAGACAGGCAGAGCTCAGATCGACCCGCCGTCTCGTGCACGCCCTCCTTGCCTTGGAGCGCGCTTGCGACAGCTGCGTCTCTACACTAGCAGTGCTGACTCGGCCGTTAGAATAACTGGATTGGATTCACATAAAAATTCAGTGAGGAAGGAGGAAAAGCGCGCGAGAGAAAAAGAAAATGAGACATGCGGGAGGGATTCGTACTTTCTCTGCACCCAAGTGTATGCACTTTCCGATTGACAGCCATCTGACGCACCCACTAATGTCACATTTTCAGTCTCGATTCCAGACTGATTATTACAATATACTGCACAGCTGCTGACGTATCTCTCTCCGCGCCTCACTTGTTTTTTGGGTTTTCATTCGTTTTTCAGACCAGGAACACGAGATGGAAAACTTGTTTTTCGGCGTTCTTCAGGCGGGAGCTTTTAAAAAGTTTTGAAAAAGTCACCGTAGTTCAAGTTTTTGTGTGAAGAATTAGACCTGTCATGTCGCGTCTTTTCAAGACAATTACGTTCTCTGGTCACGAGAATTTACACCGTTTTTACAGTTTCAAGTTTTTCAGACAGAATTGAACTTCTTCGACCGAATATTCACCCAAATTGTTTCAAAGAATAAGCGAAACACGGGAAAAATTAGAAAAAACAGAGGAAGCGATTCCAAAAAAAATTAACCGAAAACTACCGTAACTTCAAGTGTCGTTGCGAGACCCATGGAACAGATTCCATATGCGTCTTTGTCATACTGTACGCGCAATTTATCTGGGCAAACAGCTAAAGTTGATGTTTTATTTTCAGGCACGGGGTGTTTTTCCCGACATTTTTAGCATTCGCGCTCCATTGCGAACGACAATGCGGGTCGAATTGCGCGAGATGTACCGGACTAAAAAGTACCGAAGTCTAGAATAATGTTTCATTAGGACCTTGGGAACGTATTTTTTCTTCGAAGTTCATTAGGCCTTCCGAAACAGCCGTTAAAAAAATTATTTTAGGTAAAAAATTTTTGGCGGGAAATTCAAACAGGGTCGGAAAAAACCCCGTGTTCAGGATTGCTCAGTAAATCACGAAATTTTGATTAAGAGAAGTCTCTTTTACTGAATCTTAATCACAAATAAAAATTCAATTCTTCAATGGGGTAGAGTAATCCAGGTTGTGAATAAAGTTATAAAACATCTGCTGAGACTCCCTCGGTTTGTCTTCTGGAACAAAGTGTCCACTGCCTCGAACAGTCAGAAAGTCGACATCTGTAAACTTTTCACAGTTGTTCTAAATCAAAAGTTCGACAGACTTCCGGCGTATCTCGTCTGAAAACCGGCCACTGCAGTACCAGTCTGACCGGAATAATGCCACGCCTCGTTCACTTTCTCTTGTTCCCCCTACAAATGGAACTGTTGCGAAACACTAGTGGAGGCACTGACGAGAACTGTCAAGTTGAGCGACGTCAAAAACTGCTGGTTCATGATCGAATTACACGCCGTGTCGACGTCTCCGTTGTAGACGAGTATCTGAACGATTCGAGGTGTTGACCCACTTGTTTTTTTGAACCCCATGACCCCCAGAGGTTTTTTGCTTAGTCAAACCTTGATACCGGCTGCAATCATCTTCTGAAACTCGGCGATTACATCGAAATGTGTCACGACGTACTGCTTGCCGACATCGTCGCTGCAAGAAAAAACAAAAAGACAATGGAGGCGTCGAACAGGTTCACTCGACTGTTACATCGCTTCGATGGGTGGCAGAAACAGAAGAATTCGCTGGGGAAACTCCTTACCTACACTCCTGCCAGATTGGGAGAGAACTCGGGATGTGCAGACTTTTCCGAACATCGGCACGGTTCAAATAGGCGAACGTGTTGTTGGTTTGGGCACAGAGGGGAACGGTCTGAAAAGTTTAGGATGTCTCTTGGGACTTCTTCTTCTTTTTAGATGTCATCAAATACATATCACGGCTCACAAAACATCCATTAGCCTATGAAAACTCTCACCGTCGCCGCATTATGCTCCCTCTGCGGCAGTCCAACTGCTCTTCTCATTTGTCTTTCAATGAAAGCTTTCTTGAGATTCGTCGAGGGATCGTAGTAGCAAGCATCGTACAAGTTGTACATGTTCAGCTCATTCGTCCCGTCCAGGGCCTGGAAAACAAAGTGATATCTCATTTCCAATAGCACTTACAGTGATAATCTTATCTCTGCACTCCGGGACGAAGAAGTTTCCGAATATGTCACAGGTTCCGATGTTGTTGTTGCAGCAGTTCTTGGAAATGTCATTGTAAAGACTGAACACAACGAGTTGAAGCTTTCCAATGGAAACTCACTCATCTCTCACTAGAGCATGATAATAGTAGAAGGGAACCATCGTGTTGTAGTTATTCGGGAAGTTCAGTGCTCCATTGCCAATAGCGACTCCTTTGAAGTTCGGGAAGTTTCTCTTGTCTGCCAGAATGCGAACAGCAAGAGTTGGAATGTACACTCCGGCATACGATTCTCCGGTGATCCAGAAGTCTCTTCCTTTGTATTCTGGGAACTTTGAGAGGAAATCAACGAGGGCCAGGTAGTTCTGAAGGGAAACTTCATCGTCGGTAACTGTTAGATTGGTTGATGTAGTGTAGGAGAAGCCGACACCAGCTGGAGATTCCAGGAACAGAACGTTGGCGAACTAGAAAACGGAAGAGTTCTGATAGGTTATCAGTGATAGATATCACCTTGTTCCATGCGTACTGATTGTAATACACCGAATTACCGTAATCCTTCACGTGGAATGGACCCAACTCTTCAATAAGACCGTCTAAACTGGAACATCCTGGGCCACCGTTCAACCAGAGAACCAACGGATCTTCCGTGGGTTTTCGAGAAGATTCTGTGAACCAGTAGTGGAAATACTTGTCAGTGTAGGCGCGGAGAAACCCGGAATAGTGGTCAAAGTCCGGAACAAAGGTTAATCCTGGCAAATCAGTGACTTTATCAGCAGCAGGAGCACATTGGCAAGCTAACAGACAGGGTCCGAGAAGGAAAATTGTAGTCAGGAGTTTCATTTTGGAATGAGAGAAAAGTGAGTGATAGCGGAAAGGTGACAATGGAAAGAGGATTATTGAAGCATCATCAGGTGTAACTTTCTGATAAATACCAAGGAACATGACAATGGAATGAAGGAAATGAGCCCAAGAATTGCGACGGTATCAGTTTGGGACGGAGATGAGTGAGATTTATGAAAAATTCGTGTCATCTTGTTATTTTCATCAAAAACTATCAAAATATATTTTTTATTTCCGTTACATCAATACTTTTTCTTGTTAATTTCGAGCGAAACCGCAATTTCTGCTTTGTCACCCGCCTAGTATTAAAGGCGCACATACCCAAAATGTGTTTAGGGTCTCGCCACGCTTACAGTAATCACGTGTCATGTCGTGGAGGGAAACTCAAAAACTAGTTCATTTCTCACGCTCATTTCGCGGATTTTCCGCCGATTTTTGTCGCGCAAGTTTCGATTTTGCGTTTTCCAATTTGTTGCGAAAATGTACAAACACGACAATTACGGATATTCGCATCCGCCGGTGCTCAAATCACCACCGCCAATGCCATCACCGCTGGAATCGAACAGAGTTGGTGAAACAGGTTTTTAGCGAGAAAATTGTGATTTTCAGTCCTATCGCTGGACGTCGATGACAGCTGCTAACAACTCGAGACTCGCAGTAACTCCAGAAAAGACTGCACCGAAGAAACCGGATATGAGCTGGTGGTCGCCGTCGCGCGGAGACACTTGGCGACTGAATGCTCCAAGAGGGAGAACTCTGGATCTTGTCGCCGCTTTTGATCAGTGTGCGAGACAGGAACAGCTTGAATCGCCGAAGTACGTGCCCCCGAGTAGATTCCGCCGAAACAGCGAACCGACTTATGAAAACGAAGAGAAAGAGGTAGTCTGCACCAATTTTATCGGTGAGTCAATGCAAAACTCCCCAAAAACTAACAATTTTTTCCAGATGATTCGATGATAGACGACCATGAAGAGTACGAAGAACACGATATCGATCTCGATACGGATTACTACGACCGTCCAACCATCAAAATGCATCGCTCTACTGATCAGCACGAGGACAGCTACGGAAACGGACAGAGAAACGAGCAGTATTCTGTTGGTGCGGGAAGTCGCCAGCAAAGTGTTTCCTCTTCCTACACTCATCGTACGACTGTCGAACACGTCATCGCAAACGGCTGTGGAGACGTCATGCAGCGTTCGCATCTTATGAAGCAGATGGACTCGCCAATCCTTGAGAAGACTCCGAAACGACAGAATACTCTGGGCGCAAGAGGCAGCGTTCCGAGCCTTGACCTGAACAAGCTGGATCAGAACTCGAAGGCCAAAGAGCAAAACATGGTTGCCGGCTTTGTCACTTCCACCCCACAAGTTCAAAAAGGCACCCACGGTATCATCAGTGATTATTATATCAGTAAAATAAACATTCCAGAAGAGTTGTCCAAGTATTTCGGTCACGAGGAGTCAATTCGTGCGTCCCCGATGACTCGTCGCGAACGCCGCGGCACCCAAACCATAGTTCTCCCGACGTTCGATTCGCCAGCTTCTGATCGCAAGTTCAAAGCTCCGATGGGCCCGCCCCCGCCGGTTCCGGGCAAGACTCAAGTGACCTCTCCATCGTCTCTCGTCAAGTATGTGTCTCACTTGTATAAAAATCTTACCATTTATTCAGGTCGATTGCTAACGAGTTCGAAAAAGCTGACTTTGGTTTCCACAGAAAGATCGATGCTGCTCAAGAGATTGCCGACCTGAGAAGACGTGCCAACTCTGGCAAGACGGACAGTTTCGATGAGAATCAGAACGTGATGCCGGATGCTTCCGGAGAGAATACCAGCCAGGACTCGCTCCCGAGAGTCAGCCATGCGTAAGTTGTTCATCTGTTGAAATATTCTATTCTCACTGTTTCAGCGAAATGCGTCCAAGTATTCAGATGGGAGTCAGTGGATACAAACTCAGACACCGTGGAGAGCCATCACAGGTATACATTCATTGTCAGGAACATAACATAGTTGTAATATAGTTCCAGGAACGTCAGGAAGAAGACATCTACACGCTTCCAGTCAAGAAGAAGCACGAAAAGCAGATCATTGCTGAGGACGAGACCGACGAGATGCACGTGCACACGCCGCGCGGAGGTCAGAAGAGCAATCGACAGAGTCTTCCGTTCTCGGACATACCGGAAGAGCGCACATGTGATAAGATTGACGAGTTGTTCGATTTCGTAGAGGTACCTACAGGCGACTATGACGAGAAGACCACTCTCGAACGAACTGTCGACGGATACACTGAGCTGGCATCGCGTTCGAGTCCGACGAAGCGCGTTGTGAACCGCATGGATATGTCTGCGAACACCTATCAGGATATTGAGTTTGATAAGGATGTAAGCAATCACAGGCTTCTCTGCCAGTATTATCTATGATATTCCAGACTACACCATACGTCGAACAATTCGAGAACGACGGAACCGGATTCAGTGGCTCCTCGAGCGGGCCGCAGTTCACCAGATCGCCAACTTTGGTCACTCCGCACGCTGGCCAGTCTGTCACTGAATACCGCGTTTCTGAGAAGGAAGGACGTGCCAGAACCGAGAAGGTTGTGGTGCAGAAGATGCTGCAGCCGTCTGCTCTCGCTACTTCAACTCCGAAAGGAACCCTGGTCTGGAGAAGAAATCAGTCGAACGCTCCGGAAGACTCGTTTGTCAGCTCCATCAGCAACTTCTCCGCTGCTGATAAGCTGAACGACTCAAGACGTCAGATATCGAAGCTGATAGAGACGATCGAAAAGACTCGCAAGCACATCCAACTCGCCGAAATATCCCTTCTTGACGCAAAGAAAGCGAGAATGGTCGTGCAGGAACTGGCTTCTCAACGTGTCCTGCTCATATGTCGAGAGCGTCTGAAGCTGCAGCTGGACGAGGTCCGTCGTCTCCAGGCCCTTTCCGTCGTCCGCCACCCGCCTCCGCCAATCAACAGACACTTCAAGTCGGCTATGGTGATTTCGAACATTGCAGTCCATCTCAACAAGAACTTCAACTGTCGTAAGTTGTCAACCAAAGGTACAGATTAGTGTCATTGAAGTCTTTCATGCTGTTCAGGTGGCTCGTTCGCCTTCATAGTCGCTCTCAAGTGCCGCACCGAGATCGAGGCAACTGGTGTCGTGACTCTTCTCGCTCACTACCAGACTCGGATGCACGTGATTCACTTCGGAGAGCACATGCACTTCTCGAACCTTCCAGTTGACTTTGTCATTGGTATGGAAGTGTACATGATGGTTTGGTGACTCTTCTCTCTTGTTCTGCAGTCTTTTATTTTCAGCGTGTTCCTGAATACAAGGCTCCAGAGAAGACGTGCGCCTCGCTGCTGGCTGCCAAAGTTCGCAGTTTCCTCGTTCCGAACTCTGCTCACCGTCGTCCGAAAGCCAACAGCATCACCGCCAACAGAACCGTCCTTTCCCTTCCCGGATACCAAGCACCGGAATGTGAATTCAAGTTCTGCGGAAAGCTGACTCTTGACCGAGACTCTGCTGGAGACCGCCAGTTCTACCTCGACGACGTCACGTACCCGCTGGAAGGAACCGTCAAGCTTGTCTCGCACTGCTCGTCGCTCCCAGCTGCTATAGACGTAGAGTACCGCGGCTTTCTGTTCCTGTTCGACGAACGATCTCCAAACGGGGATGCCGCCTGGGAAAGATACTGGGCCATGCTGCACCGAGGAATCATCTTCTTCTGGAAGAATCCGATCGACGAAAAGAACGAGCAAGTGCCACTCTCGCAAATCGATCTGACAAAGTGCACAAACCAATCCATCGAAGAGACTCGCAACGAGCGGTCCCACGAGTTCCACATCGAACTTCTCATCGACCAAACTCCCAGTTTGTTGGAGAAGAGAAGGTATGAATCATCAGGATGCGCTTCATATACTTCTATCTGCAGAGTCGTCCTCGCCGCTGAGTCGTCCGATCATCTGGCTTCGTGGCTCAACGCCATCAACGACACTCTCTGCGTGCTCCGCTCCTGATCCCCGCAACGAACCGACTCGAACCTACCTTTCAATTGCTCATTCTTTCCTTTTCAATATTAGCATAATCTCACCTCCCGACTCATTCCGTTCCCAACGCCCCCATGTGTTTTCCCTCCGGTTCCATAACCCTCCCATTTCTTCCAAACAGCTCTCCAGCCTCCTAGTACTTCTTCTCTTTTTAAAAAGGTTTTATAAAATAGAGTAGTTCTCTCCCGTTCCATTTATCCACTGTCTCATGTCTTTTCTCTCCAAACGAGTCATTTCAAGATTCTCCTGACATTTTTGTTTTTACCGCTTCCCCTAAATCGTTGACTCGTCTCAACATTTTTCCGATTCCTCTGTGTCCCTGAAACCCCGAAATGCACCGTAATAATTATGATGTATAGTATGGTAATGAATGTGTGGAACTGATACTTCTTCTCTTCTTCTCTCTTCAAAGTTTCCATCTTCTCACCTACTTTCTCCACTATCGCATTCCGAATCGAAACGTGTCCTGCACCCGTGTGCGCTAGCACTGCAAACGCGTCTTCGTGCAGTTGTCTGGCCCGCTCCGCGTGGCCTATCGACGAATAAATTATCGCTCCCCGCCAGTCAATACTCAAGTTTTAGTTTCCCGACTACTTCTGTCCACTGAAAAATGCAACAGAATGGAGATCCACGACGCGCGAACCGAGTTGTTCGGTGAGTTTTTAAAATAAACTAATTTTCACAACTCCATTTTTTCAGGTACAAACCACTCGACGCAACTGCCAACCAGCAGCAAGCGGTCAGCGAGGACCCGCTTCCGGAGTACATGAACGTGCTCGGCATGATCTTCAGCATGTGCGGATTGATGATCCGAGTGAGTTATCGATTTACGAGTCTGCTTCACCCCAGCTTTTTCCAGATGAAGTGGTGCTCGTGGCTGGCTCTCGTCTGCTCGTGCATCTCGTTCGCCAACACGCGTACTTCCGACGATGCGAAGCAAATCGTGAGCAGCTTCATGCTGTCCGTGTCGGCCGTCGTGATGAGCTACCTCCAGAATCCGTCGCCGATCATTCCTCCGTGGGTGACACTGCTCCAGTCCTGATTCCACCCGGAGCTCACACATATAATCACATCGAAACTATATTTCATATTTATTTCGCGTTCTCTAGCCATTCTTTCCTTTTGTGATAAGCATGAGTTCTCTGATTTAATAAATTCATTTTCTAGTCAAACCATCGTGTCCTCAGAACTTCACATACAATTCGAGGACAAACCAGAAAGTAGAACGAACACATCCTTCCGCCCCTTTCTTCCCGCTATCGGTTCGTGGTTAACGACACATATCCGCGCGGAGAAGAAATCAAAGACGCAGACGGATCGAGCAGTCTGGATCCGCCCGTCCTAGTACTTTGCCGCGCCACTATGTACCCTAGACGCTGTTCAACTTTTCTGAGAATCTTTTTAAACTTCTACCCATTCCGATGCTATCTACTCAGTGTCATTGTCCTGTTTACCGGGTATAAAGAGCGGGGTCGAACTGGCAAAATAGACTCTGATCTCGACGTTTCTAGCTAATGGAGGCTACAGAAATTGCTCGTTGCTTCCTCTTTTTCACGTCTTCCGATCTACTTTTTGAAAAGTTTAGATATCCAATTAGACAACTGAATTCTTCTCCCCGATCATTCAAGGTCTCCCCATGAACATGATCTCTGCGATTACTGATATCACAACTGATCCAATCTTCAGACGCCATGGGTCACTTTCGCAGCAAGACCCATCTGATCTGGGATACACTCCCTTCCTTGAACTTGTGATTCTTCTTGCCAATGATCAGAAATTGAACACCCAACTCTACGTCACACACCCAGTTCATTTAGTTTCCCCTCGCCCATCCTGTGCATCTTCTCTTCTGACCTTGGTCTAGCGACTTCGTCATCCGGTTCAAACGACATACACTCTCAACTATATACTAGTCAACTCGCCGGTTTCAAAACACAATGTTCCATCTCAAAAACTGACCAGAATCGACCAATCAGTGCCCCGACCATCAAGGGCAGTTCGAGAGGGAATTCGAAACAGGACCTTTGATGGTCTGCTGCACTTTGCACGCCCGCCCCCTGTCCGATCACCTGAGACTTTCTCATGGACCTGTCCCTCCAGTTCGTACCGAATTCGTGAGAATCGCCAGAAGACATGGTGGAATGAGGTCGGTGCGGCTTATCGCACTGAAATCTCCGTCCATCCTCTTCCACATTCATTCCCACCTTGTCGTTCCCTCATCTTCCCGATTCTTCACCGGTTTCCTCTTCTTTGCCCATCTCGGTCCACTTTTCAGATTAAAACCAGTCCAATTTACCACTTTTTATCACCTTTTACCCTCACTCATCAATTATAGAAGATGTATACGGTGGCTGTGACCGGTGGCGCCGGACTGGTCGGGCGGTACGTGGTGCAGAGACTTCTCGAGAACGAGCAGATCGCCGAGATCAGAGTTATCGATCGACAGAGCACTTCCAGAGGTGAGCATGATCTTTGAAGGTTCTGGAAGACAGTTGTTTCAGAAGAAAACCGGAAGGTCAAGGTGTACGCGATCGATGTGAACGAGAAGAAGCAGTTGGAAAGTGCACTGAAAGGATGCGATGGAGTCATTCATTGTGCTCATGCTCCGTTTCCGATTCTGTACTCGAAGAGCAAAGAACAAGATGATCAGATGTGGAGGGACAACTTGGACGGTAAGGAACACCTGACTCTCTGATCTCAACTGATTCTTCCAGCTTGTGAATCTGTCGTGGACACAATGATCAGTCTGGATATCAAGAATCTAGTGAACATTGGCTGTGCGTACTGTCCAATCCCAAATGAGGATAACTACGGACTGGCGCAAGACGTGTTTCTGTAAGTATGTACTTGCATACTCCACATACCACTGATGTTTCCAGCGACTTTCCTCGGAATTACATGCTTGACGAGTACGGAGAATCACGTACTCGTGGTGAGATGTACGCAAGGAAAGCTGCCAATCGGGGAGCTTTGACTGCAGTTTTTCTGAGACCGACATTCGTTTACGGTCAGGGAAAGAGTCAGAAGATGGAGAAGATCAAGGATCTGGTGCAGAAGTCGGCACTTCCGTTCATCACTGGAGAGAGAAGAGGACAACATCAGTTCATGTACGCTGGGAATCTGGCGGCACTGGCTGAGCAGTCGTTCTTTGCTTTGATTCAGGATCCGAAGAGATGCAATGGAGAGATTGTTTTCTGTATGGATGAGAACTGTGCCTACTCGATCAGAGACGTAAGTTAGGATCGGTGCGAGACCCAAAAGATGTACCCATTTGAAAGTTATCTAGTGAACCGAATCTATGCGTTCACAGACACGCACCGAAATGTTCGATACCATCTCCAAATGTTATTTTCATTTCAGTTCTTCGAGAACAGATTCCGAAACCCGAACTTCTCATCGGATGTTGAAGTCAGCTACTGGCCATCTTTCGCCAATTCATACACAAATTACTGGAAGTACAAGTTGGGATTCTCTGTACGATCGAACGCCTCTGAACCTTTTCAATCATAACTTTCAGATCCCTGAGAATATTCTGAACCACGTGGCATTCCGTCTCTTCTTCGAGAAGACAGTCGGATTCCCCAACAAGAAGCTGCGACTTCTTCTGAACTTCAAGCCAGAAGTCCAGCAGGAGGATGCGTTCGTGAAGTACGCCAATCCGAAGTCGTCGTACACAACGGAGACGACGCTGAAAAGGGCGACACTACAAGGCTAAATGGACATTTGAATTTGAACAAACAATGAAATCTTTTCAATTTGCGTATCATCTTGTTTTGCTTCATGACATGTGTGACCTTGGGGTGGACAGCTGTTAGCATCAATATGTAATCATATCAGTGGCCTTATCTTCTGTTTATACTTGACCTTTGGCAATTTATTCAAGTATTCATACGGAACATAAAACATTAGGAAACAGTACTTTATTGTACTTTCTATTGTGCTAATAATATAATCCCGTTTGCAAAGATTTGCATTCATTAGGAAATGACCCTCAAGAGATATAATTCTGTGTGTTTTTCAAGTTCTCCCTGTCCCCGGGCACTGCTCAATTTCAAGAGTATTCCCATTTCAACAGCGATTACCGCCGAGCAAATTGTCTTCAGGCAATTCGCATTCAAAGCGGCTTCCTCTCTCGAGAAAGCCCTACTCGCCACTCACTCCACTTCTCTCTCGCCCTCGCGCACTCGCGGAACACGATGCAAACGCGGCTGCTGGCGCACTCGTCGTGTCTCTCCGTCTCTCACTTCCGCCTTATCTCTGACCGTCCGCGTTGCCAAGCAGTCGTCTCCGTATCGACTCAACTCTGACTGGAATGAAGCCACGCCGATGAATAGAAAACGAGAGGAAGCGAATCCGTCGGGCTTCTCCCTCCGTCGATTCGAGTCTCGTTCTCCCCGTAGAGTGCTCACGTGAATCACCCCATACACGAATAATCAATAGAGTTATCTCTTCTCTCTAATCTCCGTTTCAACGTTATTTATCCTCCACCGCTGCCGCCGCCGACGACACAACCTTCCCGGGAAAAAACTTTGATGAAGTCTCTCTCTCTCTCCAGGACGTCTTCCCTCTGCCTCTTTTCCCCTCCGATTAGTTCAGAAAATCAGCAAGTTGGACACTATTGATCGATGCCACCGACAAACTCGTGGCAAGCTCGCTCTCGCTCTCTTTCCTCTTCTCTCTCTCTTCCGTTTACCTTCAGTTCTTCCCCTTTGATCCTCTTGTTTTTCCAGAAAACTATGGGTGACACCGTCGCAGAGGTGCCTTCCGAGGCAGTTCAGGAGGGAATGGTGAAGAGGTCGACTCCGGAAGAAGACGTCAAGTGTACAGTGTGCATGGGCGCCGAGTTCAGTCAGGAGTGTCGTGTCCACGGCTGCCAGCACTCCTTCTGCTTCTCGTGCATTTCTGAATGGGTCTTCCAAGCGCTTCGTCCGTCGTGTCCGATGTGTCGTCAAGACGTTGATAAGGTGTCCTACGACTTCAAAGATCATCTAAATGGCCGAATCGAGTCAGTTTTCCATTTTCAGACGACTCTTGAACTCTCTCCTTCAGAATCTTCATCAAAGAGTACAGAGCGAATCAGTTGGCATTGTCAGACCTCGACAAGTCTCAGATGATCGGAGAAAGACGTCTGGTCGTCCGGAATCTTGTCTACGCTTACAAACTCAAGTTCGAGTTGGCATCTGCAATGTGGGTGATAGGGGATTACTGACAGATTATCAGATTATCAGGGAAACTAAAAAACACTTTCTTTTTCAGAGAAGAGCAAGACGCGGCAGCAGAGACGGATGAGACACTGAAGGTGAGTCATGCTGGCAGAAAAAAGGGGTTCACAGATATTGATTTCTAGAAGGCACTTGTGGAAGTACTGGAAGACGTGAACAAGCATTTGCATCAGGCGGAAGCCATGCTCGCAGAGCTCAGAACTGATTTGGTGCACAAGGATAAGGCGATTGTGTGCAACAGACTGGCGTTCCGCCGGATTATCTACACACAGAAGATCAGAGTCAAGTATCCGGATCTGAAGAGACCGAAGCTGTTGGCAGCGGACATTGCGCAGACTCCCGAGAGGTTCCGCGGATTTATCACTGACTTTCTGGTCGCCGAGTTCGAATTCATACCGGTCCAAGCGGTAAGTGCTCTGTGAGCTGTTCACGACTTGTACCGTTCTAATTCCAGCAACCAAATGCGGGTGGATTCAAGTGGAATACAAAGTTCCTTGGAAACCTTATTGATGACAATCAGAAGAGGCAATTTGCCAGTCAGATCTACGAAATGATGATGAACACACGGCCTGGAAATGAGATGTTCCAGAAGCTGATAAGTGACATTCTTCCGAACATTGCTCAGAATGACATTGCAATTCTGGATGATCATCTGGAGGCGATTCTGTCCGTGGAGTCCACCAACTACACGGACTTCTACAAACAGGTTTACTACGACTCCATCTACAACTCGTACAGCACTTACTCGACGGATTTACATGGAATGATGAATGCGATGCGGATGAGAGAAGGGGATGCGTATCCGTTCGAGTCGATGTTCACAAGACGTGGAGAAGAGTGGCTGAATGAGCGGATGATGACGGATAGGATGATCCGACAGATGTTCAACGACAGAACGGATCGCACTGATCGGGCGACGAACAATGATGATAGTGATAGATCAGAATCACCGGAGGAGCGGGTGCCGACGCCGATGCCTGGAGATGCTGAAATGGTGGCGAGGGCAGAAGCACAGCACGGACTGTTCTCGTTCACTCAGCAATTGCAAATGAGGGAACGAGACTATGAGCAGATTCTTTATGAACCGCCGGGTTTTGAGTTTCATGCGTTCACGGATGCACAGGGAAGGCAACAGGCCGCCCGAATACGCAGAGGGGTCACTCGGGAGGAGGCTGTGAACAGTTTGAGAGCTCCTCAGAATCAGGAACAGAATCGTCCGGCGACTCGAAGAGAGGAGAGACAGAGTCCGAGGGTCCGGGCGTTCGACCGACGATCGGATGCGTTCTCGGTAAGGAGAAGTCCGTATATCTCTCGAATATTGTCAGTTTCAGAACATGTTCCACCAGATGCCAGTCCTCGGAGATCCCACTGATCCGACGGCTCGACGAAGAATGGTGAGTTTCTGAAGCGAAGCCTATTACTAAATGATTCTGGATTCAGATCACCCTTGCACTTCCCCGAGGCGCCACTGGACCACCTCCCACAATCCCAATCTATCTGCCGAGTAATCCTGCGGCAGCTTCCGTGCCGCCATTCGTTCCGGGACCTCGTGAACCGCCTCCACGAGATGCTATGGAGAGACAGTTCCGAGAAGTGGCGGAGATGCTCAGGCGACGCGACAGAGAAACAAGAGAGGCTGCGGCAGCGGCGGCAGCACCGCCGACAGCACCGACGGCTGCTCCGAGCACTTCCGAGCCCAGAGTCACTTTCAACGGGGACGAGATGGAGATTGAGTTCGAATACACGCACGATTTGGACCTCCTTGACTCCTTGCAACGAACTCTCGGCTGGGGGACAATGGTCGACGTTGCTGTGACAAGAGCCGCTGCCTCGGACATTCCTGTTCATTCATCGGTCCCACCGCCCGCTCGTCCGCTTGCTTCAGCAACTGTACGCCCACTGCCCACGTCTTCTCTACGCCCGTCGGCACCTGCTCCCAGAACTCGATTCCGCAACCCACCCACTCGGATTATCCCGACTCATCACGAAATGCAATCCATTCGTGAATCTTTCCGTGGAAGAACCCAGCAGCAAGTATCCGAGGAGAGAAGTGTCGCCGACATTGCTGCATCGATCGATAGGGCTGATGCCGATGCTGGCCTCGATTACATATCAGTGGCTCACAGAACCAGAGCTGCCAGAAGAGGTTTGTCGCCGAGATTATTAATACTTGTGATACATGAATTACAAGTTTTTTTCAGCTGCTGCCAGCGGTCAACTCCCTGGAACACCAGCTCCAAAACGGCCGACTAACCCTCGCCGTGACTGAATTCCGACGGAGATGCTCCAGCTGCACAGGTCTAATTATTCCCGTTCCGTGACTAGTCTAACTACACCTTATCCCCCTAGGACATTCCATGAATATCCCATTTCCATGTATAACTTCATGCACTTTTTTTTGTACTTGTGTCTGATTACCCCGTATAATATAAAGATAATAACCCCCGCCTGCTTTCCCGTCTTGCGAATGTCACATTTTCAAAGTGTATCAATAAATTTGTACATGCTTCTATTCTGAACTTTTCTCTAATTTTTTTTCTTTTGTTCATTCAGTCATCATCTACATCGGATAGGCTCTAGTGGTTATGAAATCATAAAGACCCTATTTACAAATGACGTCAGGAGTCAGAAAGACTCTCACCAGTCAGATTACACACTACATGCAAGCGCGCTCTACTGGACATACTTTTTTTGCTTTTTCGTTTTTCCTCTTGCTTCCTTCTTTTCTAAATTGGAAAAACCTGCCTAATACTTAACTATTAGAATTTCCGAAATTTGAAAAATCCCGTAAATTTACTCAAACTTTTAAAGGCGCAGGCACCGAAGCGTGTCTCGGGTCTCGCAACGACACTGTACGCTCTTGAGATACGGTATTTTTTCCGGATCCGGAAGTACAAATTTACCGTTTCTAAAACTTTTTCTCTCAGTTTCCGAGAAGTTGAGCAAGTTTTCATGAAAGCATCTAGTGTCTGGCTCATCTTTTCTGTGTAATACTGCTTCCGCGCGCTTTTAACCTAAATGCATCGATTGTCAAAAAGAGAAGTTAGTTTTTTCAGTTCTACCAAATATTCACTTTTGCAATGGAGAATAGCGAGTCTGTTTCGAATCTGGTTGAGGATAATATGGAAATGGAAGAAGAGACCGAAACGCCACAATCTTCACCACAAAAATCAAAGATTGATGAAGAAAAAGGAAGCCCAAATTCAAAGTCGGAGAACGTCGAACCAGAGGAGGAGTGTTCAGTATGCAGAAATGAGTGAGGAATCGTTCAGCATGAGTTGAGTTTGAATTAAAAGCTTCCAGAATGATCGACACAACGACACTAAGCGATTGTGTTCACGAGTTCTGCTACGGCTGTATAATAACATGGCTCACGAAAGGATCAGGACAGTTCTGTCCGATGTGCAAAACGCCTGTGAATTTCATTCGACGGAAAGATACATTGGAAAAGTAAGTTTACAACGGATTCTCCGAACAAAAACTTTTTTGTTTAGAATCAGTGTCGAGGAAATCATGGCGAATAAGGAGCCAGAAGCGACCGCATCGGAAGACTTGATTACGGAAAAACGAATTGTATCGAGGAAGATTCGAGCTTGTCGGCGAATGATGAACAAGGTCGATGAGAAGATGTGAGTAAGGCCAGCTGCATTCAGTTTTCAATTTGAAGCACCTTGTAGAGCCATCAACTCCAGAGCCTCGACTAGTACGACGAAACAGAGCAGGCAGGAAGAACTGCAAAGGTGTAAGCAACTCGTCGTCGCCCAACTCAACACCCTTCAAATGATGCGCGAAGATATCGATCATGGTGCCGTAAAAGCGTTGATCGTGTCGAGAGTTGCGTTTCGAAGACTCGTCTACGAGCGACAAGTTGTCTCCCAAGCCGCCATTAGTTTTGAAGAAAACGCCTTGCCGTCTGCTGAACAGTTCCTCGCCAACATCGAGCACTACCGGTCCGTTCTCAGCAGTTTCCTCAGTATCGAACTGAAGGCTCTTCCAGTGAAAGAAGTGAGTTCAAAATGACAACGTTCTTTTCTATTTTCTCGTTTCAGCAACCAAAAGTTGATACAATTGACAACTGGATCTTCATTACGCTCGCCGATTTTCTGAATGAAGAGGAGGAACAGAATCAGATATTCGACCTCATTGCTGAAGCGGGACCGAACAATTTAAGAAAGGTATTTAACCAATTGTCTGATTCTTTTATCTTACTGAAAAACTGGTTTCAGGCTAACTTCGAGCCCATATTCCAAGGCCGTCTGTCGCCTCGGATCATCGCCAACTTTGTCGAAGAGCTCCTGTCGCTGATCCGTTCCGGAAAGACGTACCTCGAATGGTGTGGCGCTGTCAAATACCGTATCAAAACCGACGGAGGCGGCGAGGCGAATACACACGGTACTGAAGACAGATCCCAGCTTCTAACCCCGCAAAAGTTTCAGACGTGGTCACTGTGGATGACAGCATCGTGATTGACGATCACCCACCTCGACCAATGTTCTACCAGGTTCCTCGTTCGGCTATCGGTGAGTCTCCCTGAATCTGGAACGACTTCTTTTAATTAAAAAGTGCTCTACTTTCAGGTACACAGTTCCCTGGTTTCTTCAACCCCGTGAGTTACCCGTCCTTTTCTCAATTCTCGAATGCTCCGAGAGTAAGTATTGATATTGTAGCGTGCTTCGTCTTCCGACACCGACCAGGACGATGACAACATCTACTTTCAGGCGCCACTCTGCTTGGGCCCCGTGATCGCCAGACCGCCACCTCAACACGCCCCTTCAAGTACTTTTCCGCTCAGCCTTCCAATATCTACTTTCTTATTTTTCAGCTTCAACTCCGGTCTCATGGGCCGATTTGACCAACCCTTCTATATTACTCCCGCAGATGCCGAGAGTAAATGACTCGAGAAGAACAATTGAGATTGAAAGCGACGCTTCTGACGATGGAGACGACGACGACATTCAAGTTCTCAACGCGGATGGAACTATCGTTCTTGATGACTCCGTCAACGAGCTGGGACAGTCTTCCAGCACTGAGAAAGTAGAGACCAGAAGCATGTCGAGGAAAAGGAAAAGTGACGAATCCAGTGAACGGATATTCAAGAAGGTCAAGAAGACCAGAAAAGGAGTGCCAGAAGGTCTTGTCGAAGACATGGCACAGCTCATGAACAAGTACGGACTTACCGAAGACGATGTTCCGATGATGAAAAGAGCGATTGACAGTGCGCGTGTCCTGAAGAAGTATTCCGATGTCTACCCACGGCCGTCCGCTCCGACGTAAGACGTGTCTCCTAATTGCAGTTCCAAATCTCCAAAGTTACAGAACTATCTCTGCTGCACTCGAGAATATTGTCTCTGAACCCTCAGTCTCAACACCATTTCAAAGCTGTAAGTACTAATTGTTAATGTAGCTTCCAACAGTTTTACACTTTCAGATCTCACGAAAAACGGCCTCAGTGCGTCATCCAGCTCAAGACAGCCCCGATCGGGATCATCTTCTGATGACGCTTAACCTCCGAAATTCAAATCGTTCTACCAGATCATATGCTTATTATGTTCCTGAGACATCCGTAAAACCACGTTCAAGGTGGAGCGAGATTCCAGCTGGTCGGCTGTTCGCTAGTGCTACCGTATTCCCCAAATCTGCAAACACCGCCACGCCAAATTTCGTATTTTCGTTGTTTTCTTTTTTTCGACTTTTCCATGTTTTCGTGGCAAAAAAGCGAGAGCGTGATGAAATCGGGGAAAGGACGAAAATCAGGGAAAATCGGGGATGCGGTTCTCTAGGCCGCGGCCTTAAAATTCACATTCCCAATTTTCCCCGATTTTGTCACGCTCTCAAAAAAACAATTGATGTCATTATTTAGATGTCTAGAAGCCTGTACTTGAGCCGAATACTAGAGTTTGAAAAATGGTACATTTTCACTTTTCGATTTTTTGCTGGAATTGTTTCACGAAATTGTGAAGAAGGCATCTACCCATCTAAAAATTACACCAATTGTTTGTTTTTGCTACAAAAAATTTTTAAATTTTAAAACATTCTCCCCGGGATTTCATATCCTTATGATCCTCCTAGTTTTGTTGTCATGTCCTATTTCTATGTCGACCAGTAATACCCTATCATGCTTTTCACTAGTCGAATATAATCGTCTTTATTGTTTTATGTGGACATATAAATATTTTAGCATTTTTTTTGAAAAGTATTTTCTTGATTCCGATCGGTTCTCAACCAAATTTTATCTAAATTGCTCTCCAAACGCTTCTTTGATCTCCCACGTCACGATTACGTTCGTCAAAAAAACGTCATATCATCCGATCGCATCTTGCCCTTTAGATCCCTCCTGATACCACCTGCTCCTCCTCAGAGGTCCAATCATCACAGCTGTTCCATCCAATCCTTCCCATCCTAGACCATTCCTTTCCATTTTCATGACTTTCTCTCCATAACATGCTCTCACTTTCTCACTCCACACGTCTATATTGATCAAACTTCTCTGATTGGCGTCGCCCAGAAAACTTGTGAACAAACAACGTGCCTGAATCTGTGATGAAATTCGGCCTCATCGCATGTTGCTCGCGTCGTCTCGCGCTCTCCGCAGGTAAACAATGCTGAGCGCTTTCTCTCGTCCCGATCTCGTCGCTTCGCCCCGGCCGTATGACACAGTCACATGATGTTGTGGCCTGCCGTCTCGTCGTCTCTTACTCTCTCGCTCCGAGGGGGCTGGGTCTCTGCCATTCGTCTTGGTGTGTTCAGTCGTCTCTGCCGCTGTCTCTCTCGCAAGTCGCTTCGCCTAGCTGCTGGTTTTCACTTTCGAGACGCTCCTTTGTTTGAAAGTTACTAACTTTTGGTAAGCAACCGGTTCCAGAGCCGCCCGTCACTTGTTGAAGCACATTTTCAGCCTTTTTTAGTCGTGCTGATTTCGAAATTATGCGCGTGGTTTCCACCTGCTCTGCGCCTTGAAAACAACAAATCTGCCTCCCCGCTTCTCGAAAAAGCGTTTTTTGTCTCCTTGACAACCATCAGTAACATCGTCCAGCTCGCAGCTGTTTCGTACGCGTTCAGAAGCTCTGCGTCTCTATCCCGCCGGGACGAGGTCAGACAAACAGAGGAAATCAATAGGCACTCTCTCATATGACCAGCGCGCGCACGCTCGTCTCCCCCCTCGCACACGCCTCCACCCCGCCATTCGGGCTCTTTCTCGCCTCCTTTACTGGTCGGACGCCTCTCGAGGCTGTCCACCCAGCCATTATCATTTGGTCAATCGCGCTACACGTGATTAGACTGTGCCTTTCACTTGTTACACTCCTTCTGCCGTTTCTCTGAATCTCGCTCCTTCTCCTCTCACGTGACGCTTCACGGTTCTGCTTTTATCTCGATTCTTTCCAGAAACAACCTAACTAACAATGAAGTGGGCTTACAAGGAGGAGAACAACTTCGAGAAGCGTCGTGCCGAGGGAGACAAGATCCGCAGAAAGTACCCGGACCGCATCCCGGTCATCGTCGAGAAGGCCCCGAAGTCCCGTCTCCGTGACCTGGACAAGAAGAAGTATCTTGTCCCGTCCGACCTCACCGTCGGACAGTTCTACTTCCTGATCCGCAAGCGCATCCAGCTCCGTCCAGAGGATGCCTTGTTCTTCTTCGTCAACAATGTCATCCCGCAAACCATGACCACGATGGGACAGCTGTACCAGGTAACCAGTGTCGGTTACCCGACCCAGTAATTAACTGTCTCTTTTTAGGACCATCACGAGGAGGACCTGTTCCTCTACATCGCCTACAGCGACGAGAGCGTGTACGGAGGAGACGTCGAGAAGAAGGAATAAGACCGACTGTAACTAACATGTGTATACTTGTACAATTGGAAACGATTCATACTTCTACTCGCACCCCAACCCCCACCCCCCAACCCCAAAAAAATCTCTTCATTCTCTTTTACTCGAAACAGTTCAGCACTTTTAAATTTTCCTAATTTCTCGTATGACGGTTTCAAGAATTGGCTCTGTCTCTCGGGATCGAGCCTCTTCCCCCTCTCAAGAAAATCACTGTTTTCTCTCGGATTTTAAAACTTCTCGCTATTACTTTTCTGTTTGGTGTGTTCAATAAAGACGAAGAAAGCAGCAATCTGTACTGTTCCTCACTTGCTCATCGTTTCCCAGTCGTGCCTGCAATACTTTGGAGTTAGCAATTTCGATTGCGAAATGGCGTGTCTGTTTTGCTGATGTCCAATAAATCGGCATCACTTTGTGTAAACAAGCCGTGATGAAAACATTCGATCAGGAGAGAGAAGTTATGAATCACGGGGGACTGGAATATTGAAATTAGGAATTCATGACTAGAAGTGACTAATTGATAACTGAAGTGGTGTATAAAAAGGCAGTTGAACACTTCCACTCAACGTCTTCATTTTAGGAGAATTTCCCATTTTCTTTCTATATTTCGATTTGACTCGGCGGTTATTGCGAAAGCGCTTGAAAGACGTCATACCTTCTGAAGTTTCCATGACATTTCTAGAAGGCTGCAGGTGGCTATGACGTCTTTTGAATTTTCTGCCCACGCTCTCCAAAGCGTTCAATCAGAACATATAATCAGATGTAGATTACAGTCAACTTCTAATGTTTCATTGTGATGAGCACGAGTCTTCCTCATGAAGTTTCCATTCTGCAGTTTCCAATTTTATAGCTGGCAGTCTCGAGCATTTACTGCTTTTGTGTTTCGGTGGTGAGACCCTCGCATATGCAAACTTATGCGAGACAACTGCAGAAAGCGCTCAAAGCTACGGTAGTACATCGTTGCGACAGCTTGTCGCCTTCTTTCCCATCTAAACTCTGCTCCCTTCGCGAAGCTAACCGATTCTGTCAGCCTGTTTTCCTTCCGTCGCGCTCCCTTGCCAACTCCATAATTACGCTCCGCCTGCCTTCTCCATCTCTTCTTGTTTTCGCCGCGTTGCCATGAGATACTCCGGTCGTTTCGTTTCGCCCCAACAATACAGCCTTCTTTCTCCTTCCCACCTGCTTGTTTTGTCAGCCTTTTTGGAGAAGTTCTCTATTTTTAACCGAAGGACATTCAATCAAAAACGTGACCGACCCGGGGGGAGACAGTTCGGGGGTTCTGTTTCATGTCGGTCGATCCACATTGCTGATTGCGATGGGCAACACGACTACGAACAAGATTGTTCCTCTCGGCGACAATGCCAAAGGTTCAGTAAGAGGGGTTTGGGGCATAGGTCATCGACAATCGAAAGATCATCAGAATAAGACGTAGTTGTAATCAGCTCTCCTGACCTTTCTAAACACTCTTTGCCCCCTTATCAGCAGTCCACGTCATCAAAACTAGTGTCTAGAGACATTTGTCACAGGCTGACTCAAAACGAACAATCTAGAATAAAATGACCAGAGTCACGTTGAAGACTGAATTCAGATGACCCTTATAAACATCGATAGCAGAAACTTGACCCCTTGAGAATCCTATAAAAGACACTGCTGATCTGAAATTCAACAGTTTACTGCTGTCCCGATCGAACGACAGGCGGGGATGACAAACAAACAAAGTTGTGTCTCTTTCGCTTCTCTCCGTCTCTGATCCTTCGCCGTCGCTCACATTCTCGCTAGTCTCCAGTCACTTGTTTCGTCAGCTCTAAACCGCTCTGCCCAACGCTTCTCCCCCACCGTAGGCGTGTTCAGAATCAGAATTCAAAAATCTTCATACGTTTTATTTAGAAAAGTTCAGTTCCAGTTTCAAATTTTGAATCCTTCTTTCATCTTGTTCTTCTCCTCCTCGATAAATTGAAACAATCTCACTTTGCACAACATCAACTTCTCGTTCGGAACTTCGTCTAGAAAGTTCGTGACGCAAGAGATGATGTCTGCGTGTTTCTCAGAAACAGACGCATTCGGGGTCTTTCTGGATTCTGGAGTTCCTTCCACATCACAGTCCTGGGATGTTGGCAATGTGAAAGTTGGAGATTTTGAAGCCTCCACTGGTAGAACACTGCTCAAATCAATGGTTCCAGAGCCCGATGGCTGATTGGTTACTGTTTCAATGACTTTCTGAAGCCAATCATCTGAAATGTTAGAGTTCAGACTAGATATTCTGAATGCTTTCAAACCATTAAGTTGGTCCTCGACGGGCTCAAGTTTCGGTCGCTTAGCTTCCTCTTTCAAACTCTCCGCCAACATGTTGAAAGTGGAGCTTGGCATGTTAGGTAGACTGAAAAAGGACACTCATGTTTCCACTTTCATTACAACTCGCGAAGCCCTCCCACTAACTTTATTCTGTCCGACTTCTCCAGGTACGGAATCAGGAACTTGAGGCAGTCGTAGAACACAACAATCGACTTGCACCGAGTGTCACTCTTATCACCTCCGTTCCGAATCAACTTCTCAAAGTCGTTGAACAGATACAGCCAGAGTTTCTCTGCGTTTCTTCCTGGAATATCGGTTTCGTGATTGGCGTTATGAAATGTGTACAGTTGTTTGTTTTTCACAACCGTCCGCAAACACTTTCTCTCTTTACCCCGTCATCTGTTTTTCTGTTTTCTCATTTTCCAATTTCCAAAAAACACCTATTGATTGGTGGTTTCCGACATTCATTTCCCTCACCAATTTCATGGTCGCTGAACGAATGTTGTTAGTTTGAAGGGGACACGAGACAACAAACAACTGCCAAATTGTTAGTTTTGTCAGCCTCACCAACCTTTTCTCATCGCCAAGAAGTGACCACACTTTTTCTCGATGAAATGCAGAGCCTTCTGACGGCTCTCACTGAACTCCTCGCACGGGTTGTACAGTTCCTCTCTTCCCGAAAACAAGGAAATGAAGAAGTCAATGTCGGCTGGTTTGTAAGCATCGTAATGAGAAAACGGCGGGATCTTGGGCGGTCGTCCCATCTTCCGCTTCTGATCCGCACTGAACTCGAGTAGCTCCTAGAGGATTACGGTAGCTGTTATCTTGCTCGCGAGCTCATTTACCATTAGGTGCTCCATCTTGCGTCAGAATGCAAAATGAATATCAGAATCGGAATGTCGTCAAAAATTGGAGGCGAGTGTGCGAAAGGGCGATCGAAATCGTCGCTGTTTGGCAAAAGTAAAGAAATGGGATGAAACGAGACGAAAGAAAGTGACGGAAAGTGCGCAAAATTCGAGGCGCAGACTTGAAGAGAGAAGGGAAAAAGACTCGTTTCGTGCGACCCGTCGAAGGCCTCCGATCTGAGTACGCTCTCTTCATGGACCCCATCTTCTCACCGTCTCTCGGTCCGTCGTGTTGACAACAGCCGCCCCGTTTTCATTTTGATTCTTTCTTTTCGACACGAATTTGAAAGAGACGGTAGGCATGAATTGTGATGGCGGTGGAAAGAGAACTGGTTTCCGAGATGGAATTAGTGGACCTCTTGCTTTTCTGTATTTTTGTCGAAGCCAGGGTCTTTAAAAGTTGAGATGATCTTGCAAACAACAGTTGCTAAATAACACTTCGGAACTTACTCGGCCTGACTCATGCAGTTACGAAATCAGTGTTTGGTGACGAATTCCTCAGCTTCTCCGCTATATAAAAGATACTCTCTGACAACCAAAAGCTCATTCTCTTTTCTTTTCTTTTCTCATTCTTTCGTCCGGTTCCGAATCATCTAAACCTTCTTTTATTCCAGGAAAATCCATCATGACCCTGCTGTCCGGAGTTCAACTCGAGAAGCTCGACAAGACGAAGGTCGACGCCGCCATCGCCCTCGAGGGAAAGATCGTCGGATTCTACTTCTCGGCTCACTGGTGCCCACCATGCCGTCAGTTCACTCCGATCCTCAAGGACTTCTACGGAGAGGTCGAGGATGATCTCGAGATCGTCTTCGTCTCGTTCGATCGCAACGAAGGAGACCTCAAGACCTACATGACCGAGTCCCACGGCGACTGGTACCACATCCCATTCGGATCTGACGCCATCAAGTAAGCCTTCAATCATCATGATTCATTCATCCAAATCTGTTTCAGGGCGCTCTCGAACAAGTACGGAGTCTCCGGAATCCCGGCTCTGATCATCGTCAAGCCAGACGGAACCGAGGTCACCAAGGACGGCCGCAACGACGTCCAGAACGGAAAGAGCCCAAAGGCCACTATCGCCAAGTGGAAGGCCTAAACCACCGGACCGACACGTCATCATCGCCACTTTTTAATTCAAGCCATTCCTCTCTCTCTCTCCACGCTTCTAACCCACCTTTATTGTAAACATTTCGAATCCCCTTCTCTCTCTTTTTCAATGGAATTTGGCAGTAAATAAACGAACAAAATAAACGTATTTATGATATTGAAGTGTCCTCGAAAAGTACATTCCCATTCCGTCTTTCCGAATGCGCATCGATGCGGCGCGCGGCTCCAAACACATTCTTATCCGGGCTTTGTCTCCTTGACAACGCCCCGCACTCCTGATTTTCGAGGCTCTAGCCCGCATATTTGCGTCACCACCTGCCGTGCCCCGAGCCGTTTATTCTCCTTTTTTCGCCGTTTCCGGCATGTTTCGATTTGGGAGAAGTATCTCTACTTCTTCCCACGGCGCCAACCCTTCTTTCCATATTCCCTTCATCGACACAACACTTTGATTATTTCGGAGGGCGGCTTCATGTCAGCTGCGTATACAAATTTACCCTCCAATGCAATCGAATCGGTTTTTTGTGCTTGAGCGCGAGTGCCCCGACCAGAGAAGGCGAGGAGGCCCCGCCCTTTCCAGCCATTCCGTCGTCTCGTCGTTCTCAACCTCTTTTCTTCCCCTCTCACACACACACACACACCTCTTCTTCGCATATCACCTACTATATTCCGGTGATATTAGCAAGAAGATGGACGAGTTGGAGGAGATCGAAATGTGCACGATGGTAGGTCAAGAAGCGGAGGGAAGCAGCGTGCTTATCTGCTTATCACACCTCGTTCTTTATCAGTAATCAGTAGTTGGACAAGCTGATAACTAGAATGTTCGGTTGCCTCTCCGAAAACAACGCTTCTGGAAGTAGGAAGAAGTATTGATCGGCAGTTACTTTCGAACAAAACTTCTGGTTCGGAGATATCCAAATACCCATCTTTGCAACTTTGGCCATTTGAGCCCGCTTACACAGGAATTAGTTGGCAAGCGAGCGCCAAATATAACCGGCTGCGTCAATAATTTCATTAGGAGTCAGAAGCACTGACAGCTTCTGATTCTGACGCAGACTGATCTCGAGAAGGAACCGATTGAGCTCTGATGATACAAAACTTTGCATGACTCATCACGCCTTCCAGTTCAGCTAGATTCCTGAATCCCCGCCTCGGTGACCCCAATCACGCCGTCAAGGATGCCCCTTCTTCACGTCTGAATCTCTCACCTCTCGGCGTCTTTTCCTCGGAGGAAGGCCCCTCGACAGTTCATACAAACACACAAAACTGCGGCGGCGGTCATGCATTTATGCGCAGAGAGACTGGGATCCCTGGAGACGCAGACCGGTGGAGCGAGTCGAAAATCGTCCTCCTTCTCCTCCTTCCAAACAAAAAAGTGGTGGTTATGAGGAGGTGGAGAATGTCATTTCAGTGCTCAACTCCTCCCACCGTCTATTTTCGAAAAACCATCCTTCTCGCTTTGCTCGTTCGTTTCCGACTTGTTTTCACCTTTCTCCTCGGCCCACCTGCGTCTCCGTCTTGCTCACACTCTCTCGCAATCTGTATTCGTTTCTGTACTTCGTATTTCATATTTGAGTTCCGTTCTCTTCCATTCATTCCATCTTTTCCTTCTTCTTGTCAAACGAAAAAGTTCAGTACAAAAAGAGTACTGTAGCTTCTGGGGACGCCGATGAATCAGCTGTTTCTCTTATCAATTTGGGGAGGAGCTCTTATGGAATGTGTGACCGCCGAGTTTCAAAATTGTTTTATTTAACGAGAAATGAGTCAGAGTCGATCACTTTTCGGTGTCGATCATGCATCCGCTGTGTGGTCTTTTCGTGGTTTTCATCCCATCCCATCACTTTTTTCTATTTCTGAATGCCTTTTCAGAATACAATTCACTCTGAAAAACATGACGTGCTGGGTGTTGCAGCGACTTCAGTCAGACCGAATGTTGCTTTTTTGAGTTATTGTACTTCCTCCCCTAACATAAGTAGTTCCTCATTGCTCATGTCCCTATCTCAAGAGTCACTGAAAGTTGGTAGCTCCCGTAGTTGTTACAGCGACTCCAATGGTTCCTGGAGTACTGTAACTGTCCTCTGACCTCTCTGCCGCTTGGAACAGTGATCCGCCACCCGGTATCTTATCACCGGTGCCTCTGAAGAGTTACAACTGCCCGCCCTGAATAAACACTCGGCGTTTCTCTCTCTCTCTCCTAAATATGTACACGCACATTCCGCCTTTGTAATATTGCTGGCCTCCTCCCCAATCAATGCGCTACTTTCGTGATGGCCCGTATTCCAGTCGACAGGTAATCCGAAGAGTTCTCGAACATCGAACAGTCCACCACAGCTCGTCGACCTCTCTGTTATCGGGGCCGCCCTCCCCTCTCGCTCCCCGAAAATCATATAATCCGATCAACTTTTTATTGGCACTTACTGACTTTGTCGATCGGACAATTTCACTTCCGATTGTCGCCCCTTTCTCGTTTTCTCACTTTTGTTGTTGTCATGACGATTCCGTGAAAATTCTGGGTTGAAAATGAAAAACAGCCGTCATGTGGACATGTGACTCTACCAGGCAGCTGACTTGACGGCGGCTTCTGAGAATTCTGAATTCGTTCAGAAGATTTCATAATCTCATTAACAGTGTTTTTCGTTGTAGAGAATGCTGCCTGACACAGACGTCTATGATGAGGAAAAGGATCACCCGCAGTTCGCCTCGTCGCGCAGCAGCACCTCCAGGTGAGTCTCAGAACCAGGACAAGTCCGCAGTTCCTCGTTTCAGTTTACAATCTTCAATCTCCAAAAGAGCCAACTCCACAAGACGCAGTCTGAAAGAGTTGAGTGAAGGCGTTCAGCAGAGGTTCCAGCCGATCACGCATGGAAGATCCTTGCAGAGAATCAATGAAGATGAGTCGGTAAGTGAGGGGGATACTGTATCAATTCGTGCTCTGATTCGAAAGTCAGTCGTTCACAGAGACGTGTGAATTTGCATAGTGTGTGTATGTAGGCAACGGAAAACAGAAAACACGAAAAGATCAGGTGCGGCGGTGCCTGCGAATTAGTTCGCCTCCCTCGGAAAATTGGCAGCTTTGACTCGCGAGATTAGGTTTCCCATTCTCGCCCACATGACTTGTCTTCCAGCCGTCTACTCCCACTGCTCCACCTCGTCCGAATCGTCAAGTCTACCGGACGTCGATTGACAGACTCAGCATGACTGATGATGCGATGAAGGCTCAGACTCCGGAAGAAGACAAGTCAGTGGTTTCCGATGGTCAGAGGTCCAATTGGAGTCAGTCCGTGGAGAGGATCGAGACTGCTCTCAATCGGAACTACTACACTATTGCCTATTCTATTGTTATTGTGGCGGTAAGAACTTGTAAGGAAGTCAGATATCAACTCTCAAGTTTCAGTATCTCGCTGGATTCGCCGAGTACTTATACTTCCGTCTTACCTCCCTCATCGTCCCCGAACATCTGATCTTCCATCCACCTTGCGAGGGAAAAGCCGCTCGGAAGATCGGAAAGGACGGATTCCACTACGGAGTCTCCATCTGCGCCTTCATCGGAATCGCCATCTTCCAGTTGATGTGCTTCTTCGGATTGACAATTTCCGAGAAGTGGACGCAATCAAAAGAGAATCCTCGTGAGAGCCGAGAAGCTGCTCAACGCGAAGAGTTTGCTCTTTTCGTCAGAACAATGATCTCTTCCACGATGTACAGAGTGTTTCGTAAGTTGCATGGAATCTAAACCAATTCAATACAATGTTTAGTGTGCTACGGTATCTGCTCCCTAATCAACTGTGCCATCATCTTCTACATGGTCGGTATTCAAGATTCTCTCGGTGACGTCGTCAGCACTATTCTGCTCTACGTCTTCGACGCTGTCGTCATTCTCTACTTCATTGCGTTTCCTCTGACCACCGTTATCTACCACCCATATGTCAACTGCTTCAGACAGAGGTATGCTTATCAGGGCTTATCAGATTTTGGAAGTTTCCATTTCAGAAGAGGTGTCCCTGCCCGATTCACCTTACCTTCTGCTGACCCAAGAACCCAGACATCTACATTGGAGAGTAACATCAGTGGATTGGAAGAAGCCATGGCAAAGACCGGGGATCCTCCAGTCCATCAGAACACTTCTCCGGTCTCCATCCCATCTCTGAACTTCTCTCGCCAGGATCCTCTTCGCCAGGGCCACAGATCCACTGCCTCCCTCTCCCAGATCTCCACCGACATCCCGGTGCTCGAGGAGTACCTCCACTCGCCACGTCGCCAGATCCCTCACGCAAAGCCACAGCTCGCTGTCGAGGAAACTCTGGACGACGAAAGGATCACTACTTTTGTCTAGAAGACACCTACTACTTTCTTTCTCTTCACTACAAAACAAATCACAAAACTGTTGGCACAATGATCTCCATTCCATACATATTTCCTCTCGAAAGTGTTCCAAAAAAGTCCTTTCTCTCTCTTCTTCTCAAGTTTTAATTCTGTCTTGTCCGGGTTTTGATCTATATAATAAATCATACACATTTCCAACCGCCTGATCATTGCTCCCTTCGCCGAGCCGTGTTTCCGAAACGAGAGCACATGCTCGTTTCATTCTTTGGAAAAAAGCACGTTGCGCCCTCTCCTCATTAGAGACTCGCTTCGCCATATCAACCCGCCAATTTGATAAGCGTGCAGTGAGCCACGGAGCTCCTCCTCAAGCAGCAGATCTCTATGACAACTGGGTTTCGGGGCGGCGGAGCGAAGCAACAAACAACGAGTAGAGGTACTGCTACGTCTGGAAATACGATTACATTTTTGCATTTCCGTCGCTTCGCCACTGACCTCTTTCCGGGCGTTCCGATGTCTGCGTCTCTTCATCCGATACACTCTCTCTCCTCACAGGCCACTTTTGAAATCGAAATAGTTTGAATTGGACCGGCCGTGACATCGAGAATAAAGTGTAGAAAAGAATGTGTGTCCTCTCTTTCTGTCCGAAACTTTCCAAGCCATTTGCGAAAGCGTGCTTTCTGTCTCTTCCACTATTTCCATATATAAATTCGTCGAGTTCGGCACGACACTCTGATAACTGATAACGACGCGTCATTCTCATTTTTCGGCGGCGGCGCCAGGTGAAAACGTGAAATGTGGCAGTAGCTCTCGTGATTGTGCTCCAGCTGCTCCGCGCCGAGCCTAACTTTGTTTTGCCAACGCCGCCGCTTTTCCTTTTCTTCAACCTTGATACTTGTGCATTTCGCGGATTGCTCTTTCCAGAGTCCCTTCTCTCACGTATTTATCCATCAAAGAGTACGCTTCGAAGCTTTCTTCCATCTCATCAAAAATCGAGTCATTGTATATTCAATAGGGCTAACGCACGCGCGCCTCCAGTTCTCGAGAGGCACCCATAGAACCTTTATCCTCTTTCTATGGAAATTTTTCACAAGCGCCAGTTAATGTTGCGCGAAGTACGACTTTGATGGATACCTATGATGGAAAGACCCTGAAATAGATCTTTTCGGTTCCTTTCTTTGAACTGCCTCAGAATCCCAAAGCCCAGTTTTCTAATTCTCTGTTTTCCAGCACTTCACCATGGGCGAAGTCGAACGGCCCCGTTCACTGTCCGGAATTACAGTGAACAGTGACGCTGAATACTTGGATGCATTCGATCATGTGACCTAGTATGTTTGACTACAGAAGCTTCAGAATCTCTCTGAATTTGTCCCATATTTCAGTAGTGACTCGCTAGAACTTCTCGACACTATCGCTGAAACACAAATCACGCTGAACTTGTTCATGAACAATAAATTTGAACTTGCGGAAGAAAGAATGGCGGAACTGTAAGTCAACTCTCACATCACACCCGTTTTATCAGTTGTTTCCGTTTCCAGATATGACAAGAGCATGTATCATTCCATGGGCTACACGTGCATCCTCTTTATCAAAGCGGTGATGACTGTGAACAAGCAGGACATGGAAAAGGCGGCGGAGGCTTGTAAGATGTCTGGTGAAGTGATTGAGAGGTTTCGGGAACGACGGACCATTCGGGAGAGCATATTCGGAGCCAGTGCCAAAGGAAAGAAGATCACGGATGAGGAACTGCACGCAGAGCTGTGCTACGCTCAGATCCTTCTGATCAGAGCCATTCTCACATTCTTCCATGATGACAACTTTGCGAGTTTTATCAAAGGAGCACTGAACATCAGGACTTGCTATCAGACGTATAGATACTGCGAGAAACTGATGAACGAGCCGAGTGTCTGGGTGGGCAGGAACAAGAAAGTGCAGGAACAGTTCGAGAGCGGCACCAAGATGGGTCTCGGAACGTTCTCCCTGATGCTCTCCATCCTCCCCTCCAAAGTGCTTCGTCTTCTGGAAGTCGTCGGATTCTCTGGTGATAAGGTCGCCGGAATGCGTGATCTCCACCACGTGGCTTCCATGACTGGCACTCTCTGCTCTCCACTTGCCAAAATGATCCTGCTGACATGGCACTTGATAGGTACTCATTGTCTTTTCACAGTTTCCAACCTATAATTTGCAGCTTGTTTTGTTCTGGGAACCGGAAAACCAGACGTGGCAGTGTGCAAGCAGATAATGCCTGGTCTGGCACATCTCTGGCCGAAGGGAGCAATCATGTTGTTCATGAAAGCTCGACTTCTTCTGATCAGTGGAGACATCGAAACAGCCATTCATTACTTTAACGCTTCAATTGAGTCACAGGATGTGTACAAACAGTTCCATCACGGATGCTATTGGGAGCTTCTGTTAGTCATGATAACATAACAACATTTATAAGAATGGATTCAGGTTTGCCCACGGCTACCAACGACGGTGGTCCCATTCAGCTAACTACGCGAGGCTTCTGATGAAGGAGTCTAAGTGGAGCAGGTGTGTCTACACCTACCTCCTGTGCATCTTCTTCGCTGCTGATGAGACAGTTGATGAGGCGAAGAGGAACGAGACAATCAAAGTGTTGGCTGCAAAAGTAGACGGTTTGAGGATGCGAATCGCTGGAAAATCCATTCCGGTCGAGAAGTATTGTGGTCGGAAAGCCAAGAGATTCGTGGCAACTCAGTCACTTCTCTTCGCACATTATGAATTTATTTACTTTTGGAATGGATTTGACATTTTCGGAAAGAATCCGAGAATGGTTCATGGAGTTTTGGATGACTTGGATAGAGTCTGGGAGATGAGGAAGGAGAGTTGTGATGTGGATGACTACTGTCTGTACTATTTCTTGAAAGGAGTCTCTCTCCGACATTTACAGTTCTATTCGCAGGCCGAAGAATGCTTCCAGATTGTTCTGGAGAAGTGAGTTGCGAAAGCAAGTCATCATTATATATAACCATGTTTTCCAGGGAATCAAATATCAAAAGTTTCACATATCTCCCTCCGAATGCCACCTTTGAGCTCGCAATGCTTCGCATCTCGCAAAACTCGCACACGGAGGCGCAGACGCTGCTCGACAAGGCTCGGGCCTACAAGTCATACTCGCTCGAGAACAAGCTTCATTTCCGGATACACAGCGCCATGGGCACGATGGGATGTCGAACGCCGATGATGTAGATACTCATAACAATTCAGAATCTATACGGTTTATTTGTATAAATAAGAGCTTATCAGGCTTGCTCGTTCTCTTGCTGAACCTTGTTTTATCAGTGCACTGCAGTGCATGTTTAGTTTTGTTTATGCATTTCCATTTCCGCCTCCTGCTCCGTCGTGCTCTCTCGGGTCGCCGCGCCTTCTTACTTCTCATTTATAATTGGCGTCGATTATCTTCCGTGCGCATCTCGGTCTCCTCACTCTTTTCATGCTGGCACCAACAAGGACGCCCATATTTTTTTCTGCGACGGCCCCCGCGATGCGCGCTGTGCTTAGCCTCACGGAAAGAGCGTCAGCGAGGCCGTATTGACGCCAGTCCGACCCCTCGGCCTCTCCGCTGGCCGTTGTTGCAACAAACAGATGCCGAGAAGAGTGTGAGAGACACGCCAGCGCATTCGCCTCTCGTTTTTTGCGTTTTCCTCCCATGACAACGCCGCTTATCGATATTTTTGATTGAATTCGTGTTGAGCAGACGCGCAGCTCTGCTGCTTCTTGTCTCGACACGAATTCCTACTGTACTTTCGTGTATTCCTCTCGGACAAACGCTCGTTTATTCCTTTTCGCTCGCTGCCGCCTGACCTGTTGTTTATTCCAACCATTTTTCTCTGATTTTTCGTATTTGGCAGATGAAATCGTCGACAATGTACAACACGAGAATGACATTGGATGACTACGAGTGCGATCAGCTAGTAATTCGATAGTTTTTCCGCTTTTTAAATCCAAATCTGTTGTGCAGGTGCCAATAGAGGATTTGTCGCTGTCGTACAAAGACACTCCGCGTCAAGATCACTCGATGACGCCAATGGAACTCTGCTCGTTCGATGACTTTGCCACCACATTGGTCGTCGATTCAGTTCTCAAATCCCCGACACACAAAATGTTTGGAAGGTAAGTGCACTAGTGACGCGGGCGGTCATTTCGGCACGCGATGCGATTGAGGGTCGAACATAAATCAATCGATTCTGTTTCAGAAGACGTTACGTCAAGCAAGACGAACGCAGTGCAGCTCGCAATGTCATGCGAGCATTCAGAGATGACTGGGACTGGTCAAAGGCGATTTATGGGATTCTGAAGTTGAGAAGCGTCCGCGGATTTCTCGCCAGCATGCCACCCAACAAACACTGCGAGTTCCGTGATCACGTAAGAGTACTCGGCAGTGTTCCAGGTAAACAACAGTCTTTTTAAGATTGTCCGTTTCCTGAACATGTTCCACTTCGACTCTGGCTTCACCATAAAAGAGTGCGTCCGCTATTCGGCAGAGGACAACCAAGGCGCAAAGCTCGTAGCAACCCGCAGCTGGTGTCGTGGCGACAAGATCGAGAAGCTCAGCGGAGTCGTCTGTCTGCTGACTGAGAACGAAGAACAAGCTCTGCTCGTGCCAGGAGTCAACGACTTCTCGGTGATGTACAGCACGCGCAAGCGCTGCGCTACACTTTGGCTCGGTCCCGGAGCATACATCAACCACGACTGCAAGCCGACATGCGAGTTCGTATCGCACGGAAGCACTGCGCACATCAGAGTACAATCGCTCAGTATTATCCCATTCTATCCTTTTCTCTCAGGTTCTGCGTGACATGAAAGCCGGAGACGAGATCACATGCTTCTACGGCGACGAGTTCTTCGGCAACAACAACGAGCACTGCGAGTGCCAAACCTGCGAGAAAAACCGCTGTGGAGCCTTCAGTTCACTCGCCGACGAGAATGAGCCAGTCATTCCAGAGGGACGCACCAAGTACACTCTGAGATCCCGATCCTAAATTTCCTTCGAAATCTCTTCCCGTAATCGATTTTACTTCCTTGTCCCATGGCCAGTGTGTAAATACGTCTTCATATACCAGCAGCACTCCAGCTTATGTCTGTGTAAGCCAGAACTGCTCTAGTTGATAGACTCCCCCAGTAATCGCTATATTCAGAATTTTAGAGCTTGTCCATTTTATAAGTCGTCCAAAAACCGTAGCGATCCCCGCCCCAAAGACACTTTCTTCCACTTTCCTTTTCGTTTTTGTGTGTAAACAACGATCTCTATCTGTGCTCTAACGTTTTGGTCCCCCTTTCTTTGTAATAACTTTAATATCTCAAAATCAACAAGCTTTGTGTCTCTGTCTCATTAATAAATTATTGGTCGAATGCAAACTTTTTGTGACACACCCACGAAACCTCCAGTTGTGGAGTAGTCTGGAAGTTTCTCGCGAACGAACTCGACCCACCTGGTCTGGTGAAAGAAAGAACGAAAAACACAGAGAAGATTCATGAAAAGGTCGGAACTGACAGGATTCCTGGAAACTTGGACATAGATTCGAGAGAGTTCCTGTGATTTTTATAGATCAACACGTGGAAACTGATAACGTGTGTTTCACGTAGATTTTCTGAAACTTGGTTACGTGAATCCCTAGAGCAACATTCCCGAACGTTGATTATTTCAATTTCCAAAAAGCAAGCCGAGACGAGAAGTTCGCCGCGATTCATCCATTTCAGAACAGTTCTCGTCTCAAGAAACAAACGAATTTAATTCAGACATGGCACCGCCGAACAAAGAAAAGTAAGTGGTCGGGTCTCGAAACGATCGAGCCTTTCCCGTTATTGTAGAGTCGCTGAGGAAGATCTGAACTTGCCGTATTTCCACGGAGCACTCATGAACATCGACGCCGATCAGTTGCTCGTGAACGACGGTGACTTCATGATCACAAATCGGATGGTCGCCGATCTGAACCGCATGCAATACCACCTCGCTGTCCGTCTGAAGAAAGGAATCCGTCGTTATGAGATCAAGAGAACCGCTCATGCGGCGAAACTCGGCTCTCGGTCGGCTGCCAGCATCGGAAAGCTCGTCGACTCGCTGAAAGCCGAAGTCGTCGAGATCAAGGGCGAGAAGCTCGTTCTGAAGCGAGCCATTGCGAAAGGAAAGTTCCAGTTGATGCACAGAGATGTGAACTTCAAGAAGCAGATCGGCTCAGGAGCGTACGGAACGGTTTATCGTGGACGACTCGTCAAGAACAACGCGGTGATCGCTGTGAAGAAGCTGGACACGGAAGGAACTGACGAGGAGGGACTGGCCGACATGATGAAGGAGGCTCGTGTGATGCAGCTGTACGACCATCCAAACATTGTCAAGTTCTACGGATTCATCCTGGACGATCTTCCGTATCTGCTGGTTCTCGAGTTCTGCAACGGAGGCGCCATCGAAGACATGCTGCGTGAGAGACCTGTGAGTGGCTTGATGTTTTCGGTTCGGAATCTTCTTTTGATTGCAGGATCTGAAAACGAACCGCCGAGTTCAGTACACCTACCAGGCGTCATGTGGAATGGACTATCTTCACAAGAAGAACTGCATTCACCGTGACATCGCCGCCCGTAACTGTCTGTGCCACAACGGAGTCGTCAAGATGGCCGACTTCGGAATGTGTCGTGCCACCACCGTCTACAAAGTCGATCTCTCAAAGCCGCTGAACGTCCGCTGGCTCGCTCCGGAAGTCTGGAACAACGGAGAGACTCGCTTCAACACCGACGTCTACGCCTTTGGAATCATGATCTGGGAGTTCTTCGTCACCCCGTACCAGTCTCCGTACCACGAGTGGAAGGGGTACACTGTCAAGGTGCTGATAAGAGCAGTGCGGGAGAGAGAGACGAGTGATAATGATATTAATTTCAGCAAAAGGTGCGTGCCGGATACCGAATGCCACCACCGGACGGAATGCCGAAAGAGATGGTCGCAGTGATGAACGAGTGCTGGAACCACGATCCGAGCAAGAGACCGACTGCCGAGAAGCTGAGGGAGAAGCTGGAAGATCTGAAGGACAAGTTCGAGGCGGGAGATGCCAGTGAGATGCAGGGAGTCGAGAAGAGCGCCGAACCGACTGGCAACTGAACTCAACTGAAAGTTATGGATGAATTTTGCGGATCGATCTATGTTCTTAAATACCTCCCTGCTTCGAATCCAAATAGATTGTGTCCAAGTTTAAATTTGTTCATTCCCAACATTCCATCATTTTCACATAGTTCATTTGCCCGTTCCCATCTTTGTCACAATGCACATTTCCATTCCCATGCTCATTACCAACCTCATTCCGCCTAATAGCCTTGCACTCCTCTTTCCCCTTTTGTCCCGGTTACCTGCACGGACTGCTCCGTCCCGCCGACCGATTCGTTATCATTGGCACCGCCCATTCGGCCGTCTCTGCGTCTCCACTCTCTCATCGTCTCCTGAGCCCACCCACTTTTCGTCACTATAAAAGGCGCCTGGTGCAACGGGGAAAACAGTACTCCTGCCTACCATGCCCTTCTGCTATTCCCCTCCGAACCACCTGCTCTTGAGCTGGAAAAGTGCCATAAAATCCCGTTTCAAAAGGTGATATTATGCACATTTTCTAGTTCAAGACTTGTTCTCTGGTTCAATGTTTATTAGAAATGTCTCACTGGGTCGAATAAATGTTGTTTACGCTTTTAGAGAGTCTTATCAGAATGGAAGAATTGGGTTTCAAGGGAAAGTTCCGGATTGCATTCTTGCTTGATGACAAGGTTTCCGAAGTGTTACGAAAGTTAATTAGGTGAAACTCGAACTATTAATAGTAATTATGATTATCAGAAGGCCAGAGAGACCCAATGGTGAGCAGTTGCTAACTATGGAATTGAAGGGATTGTGATAAGATGACAGATAATTCGTTAATTGCCAATTTACGATGACATACACTGCTCCCGAAGTAGTGACGAATGGATTTGTGAACTCCGTGATATCAGCGACGTCACTCTGTACTTTGAAACCTGGACTCATCTGCCCGCTTCATTAGTTTTCCCTCCTTCCATCCCCTAATTGTTTCTCTCCATCGGAGTCACCCGGCCCGGCCGACTGGAGCCGTTTCTATCTTATCAATCGTCGTATTTGCGTGCTTACGTGGAGCAATCCGATACCCAACCAGGAGAGACAAATGATAGTACATTCAAACGGGCCAGTGCTCAACTGATAATCGTGTTTGCTCCGTCGTCGCAACATCAGAATGTCGCTTATCGGGGCACTGTGTCAAGGAAATTGGATGGCTGGTGGTGCAGAAATAGTTTGTCTTCAGAGTGATTAGAGAGACAATGGATGGTCCGGAATGACAAGGAGATAAGATATTGGGACGATTTATTGCAGAGTACTCACAGAATTGGAAAGGGGAATGTTTGCAGAGATCATTGGTTCATAAGACCGTTTAGTTACAGAGTTACAGGGGTGATAAAGTACTGGGAAATGACAGAAAGATTGGAGTGAGTACTGAATTGAATCAGACGACGCAACGTTTGCCAGCGGAGTCGACGAAGGCGTTGTCTTGTTTCTGAATCTCGGAAGGGTCAGATAAAGTTCAGATTCCAACTCACTTGTTTATCAACCATCTGAATCAACTTCGTCGTCTCCTTCTTCAGCTTCAACGCCGGATGTCTGTTGTGCGGATTCGGATGCCAGCTGTCCCTCATCAGCTTGCTCAGCTCACACAGTGCCGGAACATTCCCCTTCACCCAAGCCGACTCGATCGGCGGACGCATTCCTCTCTCGCAGACCACGACTCGCATCTCGTCGAAACTCGGATCGTTGTCGACTGTTCCATCGAATGGAGGCACGTACGGCTTTGCTTTCAGGGAAAGATCGATGCTGGTTTTCTGACGGTGTTGCATTCGGGATATCGTGTCCGTGGTGCTCAAGGAGTCACCGATTCCACTGGAGGCGCTGTGATCGGGACGGGTCTCGTCTTGGACAACTATCTCTTCACTGGTGTTGACCTGAAACAAGGAAGATTTTGAACACTTCTAGAAGGTATCATTGTACCTCGACTCGTCTCGCAACTTCCCACATAACCAGAGCCATCGAGTAGATATCTGCCATTTTGAACTGCGAGAAGTCTTTCGGATTCAGAGTGTTCGAGAGCAGTTCCGGAGCCATGTAACGTTTCGTTCCGACTTGGACATTGAACTTTTCAGGGAGGATTCTGTCGTTCATACTGAAATGAAATTATGTGAAAACAGAAGTTATCCTCAAGATTGCTTACTATCTCAGAGCAAGTCCCAAATCCGCAATGCAACAAACTCCAGGTCTCTTGACAATAATGTTCTTTGATTTGATGTCTCTATGCGCGATTTCCGGTTTCTTGAAGCTTCCAGTTCCCTGAACAGAAGTGTGAAGATGCTCGATTCCACAGATGCAACTGTGGATCAGACGAAGAGCTTCATCAGTTGTGAGGGTCTCCTCACGACAGAGGTAATCGGAAAGAGATCCCAGTTCGTGATAATCAGTCACCAACAACATCTTCGTCATTGAATCTTCCTCACTCCAGATGTCAGCCGCCACAAATTCTGAAACACCAGGATGAATTCAGATTCCCCCGAACCGATTCTTACGTAGAATGTTCTCGTGATTGATCATGTTCGTCTGATAGACATCCTTCTCGTTCTTCCACGAGTCCTCGTCGGTCGTGTAGAACGTCTTCACTGCTACATAACTTCCACGATACGCCGCTTTTCTCACTTCTCCGTATCTTCCCTGTCCGATCGTTTTGATGATTGTCAAGTCTTGTCGAACTGTTCTCTGGATCAAGGCTGCTTGACCCGAACCGCTTCTGGAAAAGTATCATCAAAGGAGGGATTCTGGAGATGTGCACAAACCCAGAGTCCTCCAACATGGTTTCTTTCTCTTCCAGGTAAGTGGAATCCGAAGCGATTGAGACCTGCTTGCTCTTCTCTTCCGCCCGAGTGCAACACAAATAAGCACATCCAATGATTCCGAATGTTAGTGCCACAACTGTAATGATGATCAGGAACACCGCACCTCCACGGGTGGCATTCCGGAGTGTGTTCGAAGTTTCTGTTGCTTCTGTTGTTCCTTGGAAAGCTATTTCTGAAATGTTCCGATTGTTTAGGATTGTCTATTCATCACTGATTCCCACCTCTATGATGATGAGCATACGGCGGTGGCTCCAAGTCCTTATTACAGTAGTTTCCCTCGTAACAGCACCCAATGCTCTTGGGAGAATGATGAGCTGCTCTCCAGGAGTTACACTAGAATCGGAAAAATCAGATACAGATTGAAAATGCAAGTGATACCGTCAAATGAGAAGCCCCGCTCCCTCTCTCGAGTGTGGCACATCCCCATTGATGATGTGTCTCCATCCGTTTTTCCTCCTTGTTGTACTTCTGAAAGTTTCTCATCTGAAGCTGGATTCAATGCAATGTACGAACCTCCTCAACAGCATGATAACACGCGGCTCCGTCCTGCTTCACACACGTCATGTTCTTTCCGCAGATCGCCTCGTTATAGTTGCAATAACACCGATTCTTGGGAATGTCGTAAGCTTTCTGACGATGTTTCATTTCTTTGAGAACGCGTTTTCTGAGAATAAGGTCACTATTATGATTCTCGAAATGTAAATAACTTACCTGAATTCTTGAGGGACTCCAACGGCATCTGCCGGGATGCTCAACGCCAAGTCCTCATCGTCATACTGATCATATTCTTGCTTTCCGTTGATTGTCTCCAGTTGGAGCAATCCGAAAATAAGCAAGAACAAGAAGGGAGTTTTCATTTCGATTGTAAGCTGAAAGTTGACAAAAGATAAGCGATGAGTTCAGCTGACAAGAGGGAAACAAGTTAGAGACTAGCGAAAGAGAAGGCAACAGAGCGAGAGACTGTTTGCCCTCCACGGCCCAACTTCTTGTTCCACCCGTCGCCTCCGCTATCAGTACACTATCTCTGCCTCTAAACACCTCATCATTTCAATCGTTTTCGTTAGAACTAGACCGCTCAGTGATACCCGGGTGGAGAAGGACTAATTGCGCCAAGTCCTCGTGTTGTGACCGGAGAGTTGTTGGGGCGGCGCCTTTCTGTCGCGCCACCCCATAAAATGACGGGGTCATTAAATGGCGTGGCGCCATTTTTCTGAGAAATGGGCGAGTTGGACGGGGGCCAGGTGTTTCCTCTGAATATCCCTCTCAATCCCATTGTTTCACTCTTTTGAAGTGAAGCGCCACTGCATGTGGCTTCTTCCGGTATGACACACGGCCATGGGTCAGGAAGATGGGGAGCGGGAACGTATGCAGAGGAAAACAAAAAAGTGAGCAGAATGAACCAGAACTTGTTGCTCTGAGCCTATAGATAGTGTGCACAAGCATAACGAGGCTAATGAGGAAAGGGGCGGAGAGCACGAGGAGATGAATCACAATTCCCCCGAGGTCTCTTTTTAATCAAAGCCATGATAAAAGGAGTCATGAGACGAATGAGAGAATCGGAAATGAAGTCTCCGAGGCAACAAGAATATATATTGAATGTACGAAAAAAGGACAAGGGACGACTGGCTGGGAGCCTGATTTACGGCTGCCGTCTCGCCATGGCTTTCTCTTTCTTTTTAAGCTTTGTCGAACGAAAGGGAAGTGTTCGAGGAGATTGCGTTTCCGTGGAGGGGCTTTTTCAAAACAACATGGGATGAAGAAGGGATGGAGAATATCAGGTTGCGACTTTCGGGTTCAGCAATCTGTTCTGGGGTACGGTAGGATGTTCACGTCAGGCTTCATCTACGTGAACTTCCAGTTCCAAATTGAGCACCAGTTACACAACTCGCAGACTGACACGTCGCTTTTCAACATTTCTCACATTTTTTCTACCGCAAAAGCTCAAATTTATCATCGTGAAGGCCGAAATGCAAGATAACAACGAGCTGGAGGTGACGACGCCCGCCGAAGACGTCTACAAGGAAGACGAACTGGACCGTTTCCTGGCGCACACGTCCACCTCGAATAAATCATTCGTGGTGCGCGACCGGACGGGTCTGCGCCTCTCGTTCTCCGGCCTGCTGCCCATCACGACTGGCGACAACGGCGAGCAGCGCATCTGGGGAGGCAGTATAATTCTGAATAGTGCAGAGTTGGGTGAGAGAAGGAAGAAAGAGTTATGAGATTGTGATGGGGTGTTGCAGAGTTTCCGAAGGTCGATTTCAAACTGCGCGCCTCGGCGAAGAAGTCGATCAAGCCGGATCTGAGCTGCAATCGGAGCAAGGGATCCATCAAGCAGAAAGATATATTTGTTTTGAGTGTGAGTGCAGAGCTTCTGAATATCAATAAATCTCGATTTTTGCAGTACCAGCTCTCCGAATCGTTCATTGAAGCCGTCCAGCTGACCCTGATCATCGACGGAAGTCCATATGAAGTTCCCCTTTGCAAAACTCGAAAAGCAGATTACTACTGGATTGGAAAAGAAACAAATGGTTTAGAAACGGTGTTTTCAAATTTGTAATTCGACACCTGATTTTCCAGTTCCGGACGGTGAAAAGTTCGTGAAAAACCGTCGGCCGTGTCCCGCTCCAAAACCAGATCCAGCCCCGAAAGCCGTGTCTCCGGGTCGACTCGAACATCTTCCGGAAGAGCTGAAGACGTTTCTGACGGGTGAACACGGACTCGATTCTCTTTTCAAACTGCTCCATCCACACGCCGTCGCCTTGTTCAGGGACCTGTCTGGAATGAAAGCCGATAAAATCGAAGCAATTGGACTGTTGGACAGTGGAAACGCTACTGATGGTGAGCAACTATTGGAGTTTTTGATGAAATTTCGTGTCTTTTCAGTCATTGCCCAGGAAATTGTGCGGAGATTCCGTGACTCAAATCGTCAGAATTCCGCGAGTCCGCCGATGAAGCAACTGACTAACTCGAACTGACTATTATCTTTCTTTTCATAAATTATTTTTCATTTAATTAAAAACTTTAATGTTGCTGTGAAAGTTGAATACCCCACGCGAGACAAGTCTCGCATCAGAAACTAAATTTGAATACCCACCGAAAAAACTTGACGCTGGAGCGCGTTTGCTGCAGTTGCTTTTTTAGAAGTTTTTTTCTCGCCAAGTTGAGAAATATCGATTCTTCGAGATTTATGTCATTATTGCTTTTCCGAACTTTTTCGTTTTGAAAAATTTTTTTAGTGTCACATTTATTGATTTTCTTGCAGTAATTAAAGCCGCCGACATGAATGGACTGTGTTGCTGCACTCCCTGCAAGCCAAGGTGAGCTTTCACAAAACTGTCTCAAAACTTTATAATGATTTTGCAGATATCGGCGGCTGGTCGATTCGATCTATCCGCGAGCCGTCACCGATGGACTTCTGCACTCAAACATGCAAAAACTGACGTTCTACGCAATCTCCCATCCCGAAAAGCTCGAGAGAATCGGTGAATACCTGGTTATGCGAATGGTTCGTGATTTGAGTCGACAGAGACCAGTACAAGTGAAGGTATGTGTCAACCTTGAAAATTTATCATAAAGCTGAAAATATCAGATTGCTGTGGAAGCCATGGATCAGCTGCTTCAAGCCTGCCACAGTTCTCCGAGTCTGCCGCAGTTCAGCGAAAATCACCTGCGGATGGTTCAACGTCTCCTGGAAAGCAACAACGCCAAAATGGAGGTAACATCAGAATGCGTAGGAGGATTATGTTGACTAAACGTGTATAAATATTCCAGCAACTGGCCACTGACTCATTCGTGACATTCTCAAACATCGAGGAAAGTTCGCCGTCCTATCACCGCCAGTACGACTTCTTCATCGATAAGTTCTCCCAAATGTGCCACGCGAACCCACAAGCAGCCTACGGAGACGAGTTCCGACTTGCGAGGTGTGCAGGTCTCCGTGGACTCCGAGGCGTCGTCTGGAAATCTGTAACCGACGACTTGCACCCGAACATTTGGGAGCAGCAGCATATGGACAAGATTGTGCCTTCGATTCTTTTCAATTTGCAAGAACCCGATGAGCCCGGCAAAGTGTTCTCCTCTTCACATCTTCCCAAATTCGACTCTTCTTTCGCCGACGGAACACAATCACACCGAGGAGACGACGAAGCGACGCCGAAAGTTCTGTCCGACAGATGCTTGCGAGAGCTGATGGGCAAGGCGTCGTTTGGGTCACTGCGAGCAGTAATAGAGCCCGTGCTGAAGCACATGGACCTGCACAAACGATGGACTCCTCCGCCGTCATTCGCTATCCACGTGTTCCGCGCAATCATCTACAGTATTCAGAGCCAGAACAGTTATTTTGTGATTCAGGTGAGGGAATTGGGAAAGAAACATTTAAAATTTAATAATATTTCAGGAATTAATCAATCACCTAGATAGCATGTGTTCGGCAGACGCTTCGACTAGAATCGGAATAGCCACCGTCCTCTCCAGCATCGTCTCCATCGCCGGAACTTCAATCGGTCCGCTTCTCCTCTCCATTTTCAACTCGCTTCTCAAGCATCTCCGCACTTCCGTTGACTTTGAACGAAGTGGAAAATGCAGTGATCAGCCGGCCGAGAAAATGTATCAAGAAGCTCTAATCAATGCGATGGGAGACTTTGCAAATGCGCTTCCCGACTACCAGAAAGTCGAAATGATGATGTTCACAGTGGGAAATATTCCGAATCTCGATGAGCGGAAGTCGAAACAAGGCGACGAGTTCCTGCAGCACGTGCTGGTCAAAACCCTCCTGAAAGTTGCCACCAAGTACCGCACCGCCTATCTTGCCACAGTATTCACCGATTCATTCCTCGATACTCTGCTTCTCCTCGCTCTTGTTAGAGATCCTCAAGTCAGATTGGCCACTCAACACATCTTCCACACTTTGCTAGACAGGTAAACAGCGAGTTCCCAATACAAATGTTTCACTTTTCCTGTTCCAGACACGACAATGCTGCCAACTTGGTCCATCTCGGATATGAACTCGATGTGTCGGATGTGCAGTTGACAGTGGAGAAGTGCTCGCGAGCCGATCAGATGTTCATGAGGAAACACATCGGAGAGATCACAAACATGCTTTGGAGAGCCACTGCACTGGCGGATGAGACCGATCTGATTACTCACATCGACGCGATTCAATGCACAATGAGCCTGCTCTGCGTTGAAGTTGGGTTCGATGAGTCGCTGATTGAGCTCTTCCGATTGTCACTGGCCCTCCAGCAACTCGCCCTGGATCCGAAACAGAACTTCACTGATGCGAAGCGCAACAGCATCCACAACATGGTCGCCAAGTACATGAACCTCTCCGCCCAACTCATCGCCAATCCATCGCTCTGTCAACACGTCCAACACGTGGTTTCCTGCCGAGCACAACGTGGAATCCCAGGACTCAACTTGCTGCTGAAAGCCAAAGATTCACCACTGAACGACGACCCGCTCTCTTCTACCGCTGTAAACGACACTGTGAACACCGACGTAGCCGGCACAATCACCGAGTCCGATCGCAGTTTGCTGTTCAACGCGGATGACGTGGCGGAGTCACTGAAAGCCTCTGGAAAAGATGCCACCCGACTGTTCGTGCCGTTCAACTTGAATGTGAACGGACGACTGAATAACGGCAGTGGTGATAACTGGCAAGATGATGCGAACAACTTTGACACGACGGACGGAAGAGACTCGCCAAACGCTTACAAGACGGGCGGAATCGACGACGTCTCCGTTGATATGTCTGTCGACTGGACGCCTCCGGTGAGCAGAAAGCAGAGCCGCAGAAACACGATATTCTCTATTGCAAATCCGACGAGTGAGTTCTCCAGCTATTCGTTTCCATATGAATCAGTCATTTTCAGAGCCAGGTGCTGCAAATGTTGATGATCTCAAGGCATACGCCAACGCAATGTTCGATCCGATCGAAGAAGACAAGAAAGAGAAGGAGCTCGCCGGAAACATCCTCTCTGAAATCCGCAACACCGATTTCGACGACCGCGTCGCTGCGAATGAGTCTCGCAACGAGACTGGTGATCTCTCCAAATCCATCGGACGTCTTCTGGCCAGGAACGCCGATACGACCCGAGTCAGGGACATCGGACGACCGACAAAGCCGAAGAATGTGTTCGAGATCGAGCTGCCCTCTTTCGCATACTGATAATATTTATATATAGCTAATTTATTATATTCCCAACACGCTTTCCTCACTAATTTATTTGAATGTAACATAGGGATGACATAGATAAAAACAGTATTATTCGCTTACCAACCCTTGTTACTTTGACCGTTCACATTTTGATCAGTTTGATCAGAAACCATCAACAATCACCGTCACCTTGCAACCTGTATAAAAGTTGGGTATCAGTAGTGATCCAACGACGTCATCTTCAAAATGCAATCCTCTCTAATCATTTGTCTCATTCTGATTGTTTCAACGGTCAGTCAGTGGCAGTGGACACCTCAACAACTAGCGGCTTATCATCAGCAGCAGTACAATAATTGGTTTGAATCCCAGAATTCCGTAGCTTACTGTAGGTATTCTAGGTACTGGCAGCAGCAGAGACTCGTCCAACAACCAGCTCCAACTGCAGCTCCAGCTCCATCGAGCGGAGTTCAGAACCATCCCGTGTTCGGAAGAGTGGAAACGGATGAAAAAGGGAACATGTGGGTCGGCGACGACACGTTCAAGATGCAGATCATTTCCAGATACTCGCCGTCTAAATAAAACTTCTTGTTTTTCCAATGCCCATCGCGACAGCATCCGGCGATCGTCCGTTTGAAAAAGTTACGTGCGCTGCGAAAACTTCCTGGCCGAGTTCCAATTTCCCGGGGGCCAATTTGAGACGAAGAAGCAGAAGAATAGATCACAACATTGATGCGGAGTTTGCTCTCCGACAATTTATTTCCGTTTTGTTTTGTGGCACGTCGTCTAATTTCTCGTGATCCGCTAGTGATTGTCAGTTGGTGGTCCTTGTCGGCTAATGAGTTTCTCTCGCGAGGTTTCTTCACCTGATGACGTCCCCTCCTCGAGAAAACCGACACTTTGCACGAGCTTGTCAAGTGAAATTGGACGACTTCTGAGGCGGCTCGAGAAGCTCGAAAAGGGCTGAGAAGTGTCGGGAGTCTAGACGAGCTACTCGGGAATAATCAAAAAGTCTCCGAACAACCAAACTACAGTTCGTTCGCAGAGTACAATTGTGAAGAAGACACTCGAGTTTGCCATTCAATCCATCTTTCCGTTCGTTTTTTCCTCGCTTCCTCAGTGTCAATAGTTTGTTTCTTCTCGCCGCCGCCACTCCCTTTGTTGTCATGTTTCCAGCATCTGTCAGCTGTAATCTTCAATTCAGCTCGACGACGTCCCGTCTCTTTTCTCTTCTATTCCTATCCGTTTCTGTCTTTTTTCATCTTATGCTTCTTGGCCACCAGATTTCTATCCCAATTATCAGAGCCCAAGACTTTCTCGGCTTTGTCAAGTGGCGAAAACTGTAATTTCATTCCTTATTTTTGTTTTTCACCTCCCTGTTTTGACAAAGCCGATGGCTTTGAAATTACAGATGTTTGAGTTCCGGAAGAGGATTTCACTGTTTTTCCCACATAAAACTTCCCGGTTTTTACGCGCGTCTCAGCCGAGTGTCAACAAATGTTGACCTCCTGAGCTCTCATGGTCCGCGCCTTCTGAAGCACATCTTCCCATTCCTGAGTATTCTGAAACTCTGAAACTTTCATAAATTTACTGATAAACGTCATGCTCTCTCCGGACCACAACGTCTTCAAGAGGGCTCCTTGGATACCGGAAGTGTATATGCAACCTCTCAATGACGACACTTCCTCCTTTTGTGCTCTCACTTGCTCCCATTGCACTAGCATCATCAAAAAGTTTGTATTCTTTAGGTGGCCCTTCTTCCGAATTAAGTAGTCCTTTTGACTCTCGCCTCCGTCTCACCAAACATCTCGCCAACAGCAGCTGCTTCTCTTCTTCTCGTCATTGCCTAATTTTGTTGGTATTTGAGTCTTAATTGAGCATTTTTCTCCTTCTTCTTCCTTCTTTTTCGAAAGTGGAATTCGAAATTTCGAAATGTTAACTAGCGTCTTTTCGACATTCGAGACGGGAAAGAACGAGGAGTCTTCGTCTGGAATTCGACGCCTTCAGCATCTTTCTCTTTCTCTCTCTTATGGTAGGGCATGTCCTTTCGGTGTGGGTGATGTGTTTTGTTTCCGGCGCCACCCGTCCAAAAGTGCTCAACCCAATTTCCTTATGCGCTTATTTACATTTGAGTATATGTTTGGTGTATAAAATCATACACGGGGGCAAAGATCGCAGACTTTCTTGAAGAATGTACTCTGGAGCGAAGGGTGCACACGGAAGTCGCCGTGAGCATGTGATTCTATTTCGGACGATTACGCACATGCCGAAATATCACTGTGAAACTGACATTTCCAGAAGGTGGGCCACCCACGAAAATTGTTTTCCGAATCGGGGGCGGTGACTGACAGAGAAGGGAAAGTGGATTTGTGGCATGGGACCACGGTGACTCTGGCAGATTTCATAGTTACACACTTATTTCGTAAGACCCTTCCCTCATTTTGGATATTTCGAGAACGGCTTCTGGAAGATCTGTTATCAGAACGCAGAGAAATTTGATCAGGGAGTGATAATCTAAAATAGGTTTTCCTAGGAAAGATACTGGCTTATTGACTGAATAACGGTTGTGTGTTCTGATCAATCCAATCAGTTCCTGCTTCATGGGAAGGAACTGATTTGTTCAAAACAGTACATGTACTCGGCAGTTCTCATAATCCTACCGTTGAACCCATCACGTCATGTCTCCAAAATGTTTGCTCCCTGCTCGCGGAAGTGATTTTTCTCTTCCTTCCGCCTCCGACCCAATTCGTTTAAATCCGCCACCACCTGACTACTAGATTACTATCCGACATTTTGGTCTCACAACTTCTGAATGTTTGCGTGACGTCAAGACGTGCTGTCAGCAGCTGGATCCACGGAACAGCTGCAAACCGCTCGTGTTTGTCTCTCGAATTCGTTCCCTATCATCCCGTAATGAATGGCGGTGAATGGCCAGGCGCCGTTCCGCATCAATTGCATTTCGCCGTTTTGCTTTTCCGCTATTTATCTCCTTTTCTTCTTATTTTTTTCGTTATTTTTAGCCTCGTTTCCATTCGGATTCCGGCCATTCCGTTCATCGGTGATTAGATCTGCAGACAGGTGTCAGCCAAGATTCCGTGATAAAATTGAGAATTTGATTTTTGTCTCGAGCCAGCCAGAACGGATTGTTACACAAGGTGGCTCCGGAGAAGATCTGACCTTCTCCCTTTCTTCTCACTTTTTTCAAGGAGAGACAAATTGAATTTTGCTCTTTTTTGCGTGCGTACTTTTGTTATGTTCGCGGCTTACCTGAAAGCTTTTCTAGAAAACATTCTCCTTCTGATGTTTTGCTTTCGAGAACTTCGACTCTAAAACTTCATTCAGCTTACTGTGCTTTGACCTGACGGGCTCCGGAGGCCAAGTCGGCTATTCTGAAGATCCGCTGATTCGGCGGTTCTCCTGGGACAGAAACGTTCCGTAGTGACATGTCAGTCAGTGTGGGTTACTGTAGGCGTTTCTAAACCATGGGTTACTGTAATCTGTCTATGAAACTTACCCTTGAACTGATTTGACTGGGATTTCCAGAAACATGTCCCAGTTTGTTTGTCTGTTCCGAACCTAGACAGGCTGACTCACGTGTCCCAGTTCCGAGCACTTCATCATCCGAACACATGCACAAAATACACAGGAGGTGTCAAATGGCCTCCTCTGCTCTCAATTTCAGTTTGTCCCTCCATTTCGCTCAATGAATAACTCATTCGTGGATCTATTGTCCGGCAGCTGTTTTGGCCGTGTTTGCCATGCCAGTCATATCAACTCGCCGTCCCACCTGCCTTCTCGTATGACGGCCAATTTCCATGTGTCCAGCGACTTTTTATTCCTCGAAATGTTGCTCCCAAACTAATCATTCGGAGCAGCTGGACGGATCTGAGAAAGTGATGTGTTTTTTCTCGGCGCCGGGCGGGGGAACGTGCCATTTGTCTCGACACGGTAACTGGCAATTCGAGAAATATACGGTTGGTGGCGAAAACACGGAAGAAGCACAAGCCGTTTGTTTAGTCATTCACCGAGATTGAACCTTGCGATCCGAATCTACAAGCAATTATTTCTCTTCTCTTTCATCTTTAGAAGTCTCTTTCTCTTGTTCAAAATATTTAGAAGCAGCACGCGAAGAGCATCGAAACCAATGAAACGTATCGGGTGACGCAAAACTTTGTGCACTCTCGGCCCCTGCCCAATTATAGATAAAGTTACGTGACAAGCGACATTTATCTCTCGGGCTCTCGATGAAATATTCCAGCGGATCAGAGTCAGCCAGTCATCATCATCGTATCGTTGTTCCCAGCTCCCGTCTCTTGTTCCCGTTTTCAATCCCGGAAGAATAGGGGCGTCAAAGGGGGCGGGGCCTCGGGAGGTTGGGTATAAAACGAAATGGGTACACTCGTTTCGGACTTCCTCCACCACCCGCCTTCTGCCGGCATCTTGGCCAATTTCCTGTTGATTGGAGCCCAAGGAAGCTTCTATTTTCGAACGTTTCGCCTTGTTTTCTCAAGAAACTCTGGGCTCTGCTAGTTCTTTGGCACGTAATCAGGATGTGAATGAATTATTCAGAGAAGAGATAGATGTCCAGGAACCTTATTGTTGTTTCTGTAGCACAGTTCCCGGATAAAATAGACCAATAGACTGTAACCTAAACTTCTCAGTTTCGTAAAAGTAGGTCAAACATCTAGTTTCAAGAGAACTCATACCTCGTCCTGAATTATTCCCTCCCTTCTTCATTTTTCTCCGGGAACTCTTCCCGAAACAAAAAAGACAAAGTGCACGGACTGACAAAGTTTCAAAGTTTCAAATTTTAGCCCACCAAAAACCGGGTCGCTTCTTCTTCCGTTCTGTGATCCCAATTAGGCTCTCCGGGTCTTCTGGCCCAAGTTTATCACTTTTTCCTCGTTCCCAGTACAACTTGTATTCTCTTTCTTCCCGTCGGCGACAAAATATCCAAAGCCGGGGACCATGAAATTAACAGAGTCACTCGGCCGTGTGTTCATTTTCTCCGTGCGGCATATTTCAGACAAACAACAAGTTTTCGTCCTTTCCTTCCCCAAATATCCGTCTCTTCTTGTTCCCAATGATCTCTTTTTCTCTCTCGTCACTGACCCTTTGAACTTGGTAATATTAGCCGTGCAAGTGATGCGCCTAAATTGAATTTACTACGCATTTCCTAGTATATACACGACATAACAAACTGAGGACCCAAGAGATAAAGTACAAAACGAAGAAGGTTTTGTCCTTCTGATCACAGTCATGCTTCGCTAATTAGCTGATTAGAAAGGACATTTTAAAGGTTGCCATGATTTCCCAGGAGTAGATATCGAGATGATTTCATGTTTGTGTGTTGAAAAAGTTCTTGAAAGAGAAAGAAGAATACACGGAACCATGAATGAATTGTTGTTTTGAAGAGTCAAGTTCTGTTCCACTTGGTTCACTTGGTGGAGGGTTTTCACAGAACCTTTTGCAAACTGCACGCTGGAAATGGAAAGCTGAAAACACAATTTGGAACCATGACCAAGTTTGTGACGGATGTGAGCAACAAACCAAGTCGGCCCAAACGGTCTATATAAGGCTTCACCTGTTTCTTGAAGCCTAGTTACCGAATGGACTTTCGATTTTATCAGCTCTTTTTGCTCTCGAACTTTCCATTGACTCCAACAAAGCGTATCGCATTTCGAAATGCGGGCACCGGCTGTAAACTCGAGTCCCGTCCGCTTCGCTCCTCACAATGGCATCACTTTTCGCGGGGAAATCCGATTTCGGAGAGTGCCGTCTACGTGCGGTCGTGTCTGTTCTTTTATAGACAATGCATGTCAAGAACGGGACCAAAGTTTTGGGGAAAGACGTCGCGGGAAAGAAGAAGAAGAAGAAGAAGAAGACTTTAATTTCGGCGCCGCTTGGGCCGGGGGATTTCTAAAGAAGAGTAGGCGGGGGTACATGGGAAAGAAAAGAGAGCCGGGCGTAGATTGCGGAAGTTCTCGTTATTGGTCCGTGACCGAAAAGAGGGCTTATGTCGACAGGGCTCTTCCGGCATTCAAATGTCACAATGAGAAGCAGATAGCACCAAACTATACCCAGATTTAGTCTGCTCACCCTACACTTTTCCCCTATTTTTCGCGTCGAAAAGTGTTATTAGAGAAGAGGCGAGAAAGCGGATGCTGAATTCAGATTCTGCTTAGAAAACTAATCATAGACGTCTACAGATGCTAGCATTCTTATTTTAGTCTAGTTTCCACATCTTACCGAGTTGTGAGAATGTTCGTGACAATTCTGAAGTTCAATTTTCCAGGAACTTTCGTGGCACACCCACGGAAATAAGACGTTATATAAATTCAGAATGAGATTTCAGTTGTCGTTCCAAGAATTTTAGGACCATATTCCAGATACCAGGTACCCAAGAAATCTGCTGTCTTTTCTGCACAACTTCATAATTTGTTTTACGAAATGACGACTTGATGAATATTTGTGGTCCCATGAACCTGTGGTCCCAACCCTTCTTAGTTTGTCTGAGCCGGCTGAAAGTGCTGTTCCCACGGTCTGACGTCGAGAATTGTGTCGTCCAATCGCTCTGAGTCACATGTTCCCGGTCGCCGCATAGTTAGCCCAATTTGACGGTCCCTCCGGCTCGGCCGCACCCAACTCTTTGCCTCTTTCTCACTACGTGCCGCCTAAAAAACCACAAACATTCGTTTCAAATCCCGGGGTTTACCGAAATGGCAACTTCCGTCTCGCGTGTCTTTTCGTTTGTAATCCATCATGAGACGAAAGTACATAATGGGTCAAAACACTCACGATCTTTGTCTCTCCACTCTTTATTGTGTGCTTCGTTTCCGCTTTCCTGGAAATTGCCGTCTGAAATTCGTCCGTCTGGAACTGACAACTAGAATTGCTCGTGTAACTCTATTTTCAGCCAGGCGACTTCTGAACACTATGATGGGGTTGTTGTCGACGATTCGCGGGAAGAAGGAGGCCGTCATTGGCAACGGCATCGGCTCCGCACAGGTCGGACCGCTCAACGCCAAGACCAAGAAGCTGGTGATCCAGGAGTGGCCGAGGTGAGTGATACAATCAGTAGATCTTCTCTGAACAACAAGCTTCAGAGTCCTGAACCAGTGTCCAGAGCTGTTCCAAGAGATCTGGCACAAGTCGGCGACTCGTTCCACTTCGATAAAACTGGCGTTCGGAATCGCAGAGAACGAGAGCCCGATGCAAAACGCCGCGTTCCTCGGACTCTCCTCAACAATTCAAGCGTTCTTCTATAAGTTGGTACGTCTCGAACGTGTTGTTTGTATGTTTGTCTAGACCGATTTGGCCCCAGAGGTCATGTCGGGTGGAATGGTGCACATGAATTCGCAATAGGGTTGGAGTGACGTCTTCGGAGCACGTCTCCAGATTCAAATAAGGAACATTCCGAGAAGTTCTTCTTAGCGTGACTAACTTTTTTGATATTTCAAGTAGCAGAAGAAGAAGAAGAAGTTCAAGTTGAACTGAAGTGAAACGAACTTTCCCGTAGAGAATCAGGAATCACACTGATCCCTTTTCCACACGAGTAACTTGCAGATCATCACATACGAACTCAACGATGATCAGGTCAGAGAGGCGTGCGAACAGCTCGGAGCACGTCACGTCGACTTCATCTCTCGTGGATTCAACTCTCACTTCTGGGACATCTTCTTGGTCTGTATGGCCGAGAAGATCGACGAGACTCTGTCGGCATACATGATGGAAGAGGACAAGAAGAACGAGATGATCCTGGCCTGGCAGAGGTAATAGTGATAAAAGAACTGTATCCTAAACTTTTCGCGTTCAGAGTAGTCAACTCGATCGTTCATCAGATGCGCAACGGCTATTCGGACCGTCGAAAGCAACAACTCGGAGGCACCAAAGGAGGTGCTAACAATGGCTTTTGATTGCTTATCATTATCATTTCTTTTGAGCTGTGGTCTATTTCCTAGCTTTTTGAACTTCTCAGTTCCACCCAGAACTTCAGAATTGTCCGTCCCAGCGCTTTTCTCCCCGATGAACAACTATTTTTTGTCTTGTCCCCGTCTTCATTTCGCTGTCCCCCCCGTTATCAATCTATGTCGGAATTCATTCGTCTATAATCGATGTACACAACGATCTTCCCCTTTCGATCAAACCAATAAAGCCTATTTGCAACAGTTTCATTCATTTATCACTGGGTCAGTACAATCAGTTAGTTCTAGTAGATTTCCATGCCGGCTTCCGCACTCCTCTTCGCCTTCGCAGCTCTCTCGGCTGATCGCATTTCGGGACTCGCCGATTCGACCACTTCCACGGAGTTCATCTTGCCAAGTTCCACGTATTCCCGTCTCTTCCGATCCCCAGCAAACTTCTTCTTCGGCAGCTGATCTTCCGGAACCGCTTTAAGATGTTTCGACGGGACCAGGCGGTATTTGCGAGGCTTTGAAGGTGTCTGGGAGGCTTGCAGATCGTGGATCCCGTGGAGATCCTGATACTCGCAGCTTCCCACTGGCTTCTTCTTTTTCTCAGCCGGAACATCAGGAACTTCTTGGAGAACTGCAGGAACTTGTTCGTAAGCGGCTTCAGGCTTCGGATCGGGTTTGGTTGCACGGGGCTCTTCTGGTTGTGGGAACAACGGCATCGCGTCGACCTCTCCGGGAGGAAGTTCCGACTTCTCGAACGAAGGGCTCGGGGAATCGCTTCGACGGCTTCTTCTTCTCGACGAGAAACGTCTCTTCCGCTTGCGCTCCTTCTCTTCACGAACTTCTTGCTGAAAATCCAATTGATTACCCAAACACTCTGACGCCTTCCAAACCATCTGTTGGCCAAGCAGACTGCAGATCTTCGTGAGAGTCTCTCCCTGACTTTCCGAGGTAGAAGTGCCAAAGTTGAGGTTCAAGTTGATGGTGGTGATGTCGTTCTGGATGAGAGGCGAAGATCGAGAGGGCATCTGTCCGTTGGCGGGCAAAGTGACGAGTTGAGCTGCAAGGTTCCAGTTTCCGAGATCCGAGATCTTCTTTTGCGGACTTAGTTGATTAGTCCTGGACATTGTTATGTCTGATAAGCAGGAAGATGTAGTTGTCAGTGAAGGACGAGTAGCTGTCGAGTTGCTGGTTGATCCCCTGATACCACATCTTCTTTTATACCTATCCTACAGTATCTGGACGCAAAACATGTTTCGCAAAAACATGTTTTTTGTTTTTTTGCTTTTTCTGCTAATCTTCATTTCTACAGCCACGTGGCGTGAAAAAACTTCATTTGAAAACAGAACCCGAAAACGTGGAAGGTCACGTAAAGCTAAGTGAAGTTTACTGTTTCTTGAAATCACCAGTGGTCACAGAATCGAGGTTGGCGAACGAACTGGAGCACCTCTGGCAGAAGCGGACCTGCTCTTGGGACTTCCATGGAGCCTCTTTCCCACTCATTCCGTGAATTCTCTTCTCTCCGTTTTCCATTGGTCCGTAGGCAAAGAACAAGTGATATCTTCCAGAAGAGATGACGTGCATCTGGAAAATTCTGTCATGAAGGACCATACCTAGAACTCACCAAATTCCTCTCCGCCGAATCCAAATGAATGTTATCCAGAATCCACTCTCCTCCGCACATTGCCTTCCCGTCGACAATCTCAGTGAAGCCGTCACGAATCAGAAGTTCAGAAGCCTGAATCTCCCAGCTCTGTGAGGTATTTTAAGAATAACTCACAGTTTTCAGAACAATATTCCTCTTCGCAGTGTTGTGAGAAAGCAGCACACTTCCGGATCCAGACGCTGGGAACTGACACTCGAAAACCGTATCATTACCCATCAACCCGTCCTTCGAGAACCCAATTCCCAGCCACATATCCGATTTCACCAACTTGCTCTCAATCTCCAGAATCAGATGACGTCTTTCGTGTTTCCATGTGAGCATCGTCTCGCAGTCACTGGCATCTTTGCACCCGTTCGGCAGTTTCCAGCAACCTCTAGCAGTTCCACAGTCACTGATGTGAGTGACGTGGAGACTGCTGACGTGCCAAATCGAAATCAGAATAAGGAAGAGGGGAATCATGGCGGGGGTGTTGAACTGATGACCTCGTGAATTTATAGGTGCGTGATAAGCTGGAAAGTCTAGAATAACAACGAGGCTTTTGTTCTGTTGGAAACTGGTTGGTCTCGTTCTCCAAACACCATACTTTATCGTTAGAACACATTATACAAAAAGGAAGAATTTCAAATGACAGGGTCTCTTTTTCACTTCTGCTCCTCCTCCGGCTCTTCGTCCTTGCACTGTGTCGCCAGGAAGTCACGGACTCCCTGACTGATTCCTCCGGTCGCTTCCTCGTGCTTCGCAAAGATCTCCAGATGCGCCTTGCCTTTCCACACGAGTCCGCACCGGAAGTTGGAGTCGTTCTTCGTCAGGAACTTGAACACTTTGTCGAGACAGTCATGAACTTTGCAGAGGGACACCAGTGGCAGCGGCTTCATCATCTTGGAGACGTCCTGGAGGGTGTAGATGGCCGGTTTTCCAAAATCTCCGTTTCCTTTGAACCAACCGAGGAGTTCCTGCAGTAAAGAAAAGTTGAAAAGATATTATGGCTGGTTAGACTCACATGATTAGCATTGGTGAAGAAGAGCTGAGCCCAGGTGAAGAACGGGAATCCGGCACCTTGCGGGTAAGTGGTCAGGACCTGGAGTGGCACGTCATGAGGGACCTCTCCGTAGTTGACAACTTCGATCTCCGGGTTGATATCACTCTTCTTCTTCTCCGGAAGAACTTCAGATTTGTCTACTGGCACTCTGAAACCAATATATTATCCGTGTGTCTGGCTGCGGGAACACTCACGGATTACACTTGACGGCCGCATAGTCGGCACAATCGACCTCGTAACGAACCAGGATACGGAATGATCCGAATTGATAAGCGACCAGTTGGAAGAATGGACCCGTGGAGTGAGCGCCTCGTGGCCTGGTCATTCGAGACTTCAGGTTTTGATCGAAGGTGACGTGGCCGATTTCCATCAGATCAGAAGCTTCCATTCTGAATTAAACAGGGTTTGAGATTTGAGAGTGTAGGGACCTACCTAGTAAGAAGAACAGTCTTTCCAACACGTTCGCAGTCGATACGGAACAATCCTTCTCCGGCTTCATTGCAGAAAGCAAAGATCTTCTGAAGGTTGATGGCATCAGTGATGAAATGGAACTGGGAGAAGTCGATCGGCTTCTTCTTTTTCTCACTCAGAAGACGAGCTGCGATGATGATGGCGTCGAGAGACCCCTCGCGGACCTGGAAACAATCTGTTCAATGACCTCGTTCCTGCCGTTTTCTCGAGTTTCAGTCAACAAGTCACGCACCTTCATGTGATTGACGTCATAAATGACTACTCCGTGATCCTGCATCAACTTGCCACCTGGCCAATAGAACGATTCGACAGGAGCTCCCGGAACCAGGATCGTCGCCGTCTCGTCATTCAGATACCATTGATACGAACCGATGCGGTCCACGTACTTGGTGCTAGTTGGTCCTCCCTGAAGTTAAACTTTTAGATGAAGGAATAGGGAATGTGACCTACCTTTCCGGAGAGGTTGACCAAAGGCAGGAGACCGTACGGCTCCTCCTCGAGTCCCTCGAACAGCCAGAACCCTTCGGCAGACATTTCCTCGAACAGCGGCTATACGGCGGTCTGTCCAGCGACGTGTTGTGCCGGCAGATAGAGAGAGAGCCCATTCCGTCGCACAACAGATCCCGTGGAGGGAACGAGAGAGAGCAGATGAGGGGGTGTCCGGGAGCCGAAGTAGTGTGAAGTCGAAGATGCGCAGGCAAGATTACAATGTGTGGGGCTCCCGGCTGGGGCTCCCCGGCTCATCGTCCAAGAGTTTCGAAACACCGATGATGATGACGGGAGGATCGATCCTTCTCCACCCGCACACTAGTCCCCGAGAGAACAATGAATATGTATAGCAAAGGACCACCTGGAATAAAATCAAGATTTCCCATGGTTTCTTGGTTCTTGGTTCATCCTAAAATGTAATCAAACCCGAAGAGTACAAGTGAGTCACGAGGAGAGCGCGCGCCGAAAATGGAAGCAGGGAACAAAACAACACATTTCATTAAAGAATTTCTTCGATTCCAATTCTTGCATATCAATTTTTTGAGCTCAATTAGGCGTACTGAATACTGGAGTTCAATTGTTATCTCATAGCTTCCCCTTGGAGCCGGAGCACTGGAACACTCTTCCCTGTTGCTTCATTTCCAATCCGCTTTCTTTCCCACATGTCGCATCTGCAATCGCATAAAAAATGGATATCATGTTCGGCGAACACTAATCTTGGCCACCCCCTCCTCTCCTAATCACCCTCTACGCAAGTGTCTCTCTGATAATAAAAACATGACCCTCGGCCGTCTGCGTCTCGTGTTGCGACACGAATGTGCTGCTATGGAAATGCATGGAAATCAAGCGAGCCGTCCTCGAGAGCAGCCGGCTCCCCACGGGGCACTCTCCGCTCCTTCTCTGCTTCGCGCGGTTTCATCGATTAACGTGTGATAGCTGTCCAGTCATGATTCTCGCAACCTCCTGTCCGCAAAGTTCATCTCTTCTCGTTTTCAGACTCAGTCTGGAGTTCACCTAGATTCCCTTGCGACCCGTATGCTCGGCGAGATCTCTCCGACTTGTCAGGAAGGAATCCGGGAAGCATGTGCGACGTTGAAGAACGCATGCGAGCCTCAGTCAGTTATCACTTATCACAATCTTATCAGTTGTCTTGTTACAGTGTTCTGGAGGAGTCGATCCGGATCAAGGAGTACGAGAGCGAGTTCGGTCGGATGCTCTACACGATCTCCATTCTGATCATGTTCTCCTTTGTCATCATTCTTCTGATGGTTCGATCGATCAAAAGAACTCATTCTACAGTCGAGGCGAGTTCCTGTTCAGATGAACCAATTCTACTGATCCATTTGCAGATGGACGCACTTCTCGACGCTATGCGATTCCGAGAAGAGCTTGACATTCGCGATCGACAACGTAGAAGATTAATGAAAGCAAAAACGAAAGTGAGTGGATTGACATTTGGGGATTCCGAGATTTCGGAACTGAACAGATTACTTTGTTTTTTTCAGGTCAGTGCCTGGCTAAACCGAGATAAAAACGGAGGAGCCAACGGAGAAGAGAAGCGGAAGGACAGTGAGTGGAAGCCGCCGCCGAACGGAACTGGAACACGTCCGAGGGGACATTACAGGTATGAACTTTCTGGGCCTCGCCGCGAAAAGCCTAGACCCAGTCGTCACAAAGCTACATTTGTCGAGCACACCTGCCCTTTCAGCATCTCCACCGTGACTTCTGACATTCCCGAAATTGTGGTGAGTGCTGACGATTGCACCAACACGGGTCACCTAATGCGTCCGCACACACCCGCCATCTCTTTGATCTACGACTTTGGAGTCGCGTCACCGGATTTAGAGGAACAGGAAAGGTGAGAAGCGGAAAACAGGGATTAGAGATAAGTGCGAAGCAATATTAAAAACGAGCTTTCGAGATGCGATTCGGTGGACTTTATGTTGTTGTTTCCAGGCGAAAAACTTCAATCGCTTCTTCCACGGGACTTCCCGTTTCTTCGTCTTCTTCTTCGTCGCTGGCTTCTTCAGTGGATCAGAAGCTGTCTTCCATGAAGACGAATCCTCGAACCTTCTCCCTCGACACCAATGCCTCCACGTCATCACGTAACCGTCGCGTCGAAATCGACGATAAATCGTTTAGTCTGGACGCGTGACCCGGTGTTCCACGTGTCGCCAACTTGTCCCCTTTTCGCCAGTTCGATTGTACCTTCCCCCAGTTGTCTATGCTCTGATCTCTTCTGATGACCCATTACAGTAATCCTTTATTTATTTGTCTTTTTTTTTCAATAAGAACCTTCTAGAAAACGATAAAGAGAATTCTTGTTTCAAGCCGCCCTCTCAAGAGGCAATCTCGCGTCCGCTCGTCATCGACGGCTGCAACATCGGAAGAAGTGCTTCCGGATACTCGAGAACGTGGGTTTTCCAGGATTCAGGAGAGTCTTCTGCTCCCTCCAAACTCCAATTTCAGTCATGTGGATTGTGCCGGCTTGGTCTCCGTCGTCAGATGGCTTCTTCTCAGAAACTTTGATGTAAGAAGTCACGCAATCCAATCAGAGCCTTGTTTGTTGTCCAGGTGACCGTGTTTCTCCCCGTTGTTTACAACAACATCAACAACTACAACTCGCGAAATGCTGAACTGCTCACGGTATAACTACATGTTTTGCGGTTCTAGAACTTTCCGATTGTTTTCAGAAACTCGAACAACTCGGTATCGTGACGTTCACACCTGCGAGAAGCGGACGTGGGTTGAGGAAGTGAGTCATCGGGTGGATTTTCAGAGAGATGGAACGGCTTGTTTTCAGGGCATTCATCAACTACGATGATTTGTACGTGGTTTCGTACGCGGCGAGGCACGGAGGAACCATTCTGAGTGGCGACAAATTCAAGGACATTCTCAATCAGAACTGCTACAGGTGAGCAGAAGGGATCGAGTAGATCAACCGAGTTCTTTCAGTGATTTCCACAACGTCATCAGGAATCGGACAGTTGACGTCAAGTTCCGACCGTTGACGCTGGATTTTGTGCAGTACCACGAGGACAAGTTCTATCGGCATGCTCCAGAACTCTTCACATGTAAGTTTCTTCTGATCTTCCAGAATCTTCTACTGTTTCAGATGACCACTCCAATGCCCAACGTTCCGAAAACATCCGTCACCGCCTCTACGCACTTCCCCATGAGCCCGACTACAGTCTTGTCAAGAATCAGAGCAAGCAGCTGACCGACGAGAAGCGGGCTTATTTGTGCTCGGAGCTGGAATCTGTGCTCATTTCGATGAGCCACGCGGCTGGAAAGATGTTCAGAGTGGTCGACGAATTGCCGTGCATGGACAATGTGAGATTCTGATTCCTATCTTCCAACATGACAGTAACCCATTCCAGAACTTCCTGGGAATCAAAATCGAAGATGTTGCTTCGAAAGAGGTTGTCGATGCGTTCTACAAGATGTTTCCGATCCGAGAGCAACGAGGAGAAACCTTTCAGGAGTGGGTCATGGAGCCAGTGACAGAAGTTACCGATCAACGGAAAAAGACAGAAGAGCGGCCGAAGATACCGATGAAAGTGCAGTTGCCGAAAGATCAGTCACTGGGATCGCTTCTCGAATGGTTCACGATGGCCGAAGAAGCGAGTAAATCGCGAAACTGAACGGCTTATTTTTTCCTTCTCTCCCCTTATCTATTTGTGTGTTTTATCAGTTCCCATAAACTTTTTCTCCACTTTCTCTTTCTGTGATGATGACTGTGAAAGATCGACAGAGATTGCAAGTTGCGACTGACCCGAGAGGTGCACGTGTTGTCGACAGCTGCCGGTTTAAACTATTCTGCGATCTGGCGATCTTCTCGCGAGAGCCGAAGAGTCGTGTCGTGCTTCTCTTTGTTTTTTTGATGTGAGAGCCTCGAGAAGTTTCTACAAACTTTAAAGATGTTAGAAACAAAGTGATTATGTATCTTATCAGTGGGTAGCGCCTGACCATTTCCAATTACGCAATGTGTTCGATAAGAACTGCATTCTAATCATTCATTCATTGGCACTTCTCATTAATTGAAGTGTTTTGTTTCAATCTCCGCCTTCTTATCTTATCTCTTATCAACCACTCCCAGCCTATATAACTGTTCGTTATACCCAGTATCAATTACGAAAATACAGAGAAAGATGGCAGCGACCCCGGCTCAAATCGATGGAGTTGACACAGCTCTGGCCGAGAAATTGGACGGAGTTCAGTTGGAGGAAGTCCGTCGGATTCTCTACGGAAGGCCGTACAAGTGAGTCTCGTTTCTGTTTTCGTGGTGAGACCCGTTTTCCAGGAATTTGGAAATCTCGCCAGCTGCCGAGAAACTGGCAACTGAAGGTGATTTCCAATTGGCTGGATATGTTGTTGACGCCCAAAAGGAGCAGACTAGAGCTCCGAGATTGGTATTTGAAGTTGATAACAACAGCATTCAAGTTTTGAACTCTAGGTTCGCGTTGCCGCAATTCAAAACAAGATCCACCGCCCGACCACTGATAGCGTTGTCGAACAACGTGATGCTATCCATCAACGTGTCGGAGCCATGATCGAAGCGGCTGCTGCTGCCGGAGCCAACGTCATCGGACTTCAGGAGGCGTGGACCATGCCGTTTGCCTTCTGCACCCGCGAACGCCTTCCATGGACTGAGTTCGCCGAGTCTGCTTACTCCGGACCGACGACCGCATTCCTGTCGAAGCTCGCTGTGAAGCACGATATCGTCATCATCTCGCCGATTCTGGAGAGAGATGAAGAGAAGGACGACGTCATCTGGAACACTGCTGTTGTGATCTCACATACTGGACGGGTAATCGGAAGATCTAGAAAGAATCACATCCCGAGAGTCGGAGACTTCAACGAGTCGACCTACTACATGGAGTCCACCCTGGGACATCCAGTGTTTGAGACCAAGTTCGGACGCATCGGAATCAACATTTGCTACGGACGTCATCATCCTCAGAACTGGATGATGTACGCTCTCAATGGAGCGGAGATCATCTTCAACCCGTCGGCTACTGTTGGCGCACTCAGGTGAAACAAAAAAGTGACGAATGTTCTGTTTTGAACTGATTTGTTTTTCAGTGAGCCACTCTGGGGCATCGAAGCGAGAAACGCGGCCATCGCCAACCACGTCTTCACCGTCGGAATCAATCGTGTCGGAACGGAAGTCTTCCCAAATGAGTTCACCAGTGGAAACGGACAACCGGCTCATAAGGACTTTGGACACTTCTACGGAAGCAGCTACATTGCCGCTCCAGATGGCAGCCGCACCCCGGTAAGCTTGTGAACTTTGAGATGTCAATGAGAGCATCCTTCTGAAACTCTACTTCCGCATTCCAGGCGCTCTCCCGTGTCCGTGAAGGAGTTCTCATCGCTGAGCTCGACTTGAATCTGTGTCGTCAATGCAAGGACGCCTGGGGATTCCGAATGACTAACCGGCTGGATATGTACGCACAGAAGCTCACCGAAGTCTCCAACCCAGACTATCGTCCAGACATCAGAAGAGAACATTGATCATTTAGCCACTGGATGATTCACTTTCACACTTTCGTAAATAAACATTAATCAGCATTTTGAAGGAATTCCAAATCACATGACAACACCTCCCTAATGAGCATTGGAAACTCCAAAAGTTCATGAAGAGTCGTGATCTTCCTCAATTTCCGGTGAAGCGGAAAAAGAAAAAGGCGGAGTTATTACTTATTCTGTTATGCTCTCGATCATTAGCATTCACTCATTCAGCTGGCTTTTTCCATGGTTTTTTCGAATAACACGGTTATTCATTCCGAGGCCCTGAACGCCATAATTCTCGTTTCGTTCCAGCTTTCAGAGAATCAAAGCAGGAACTAGAGTCACCGAGATTTTCGAACCTTCCCCCGCTAATTACTCGAAAAGTTTTCGGTTTCCTCTCCCAAAAAACACATTTCAAAACAAAAAAGGCATTCGGGTCTGGCCATTCGACGCCTTTTCCAATTACATTATCGAGTCGAGTCACCAGAACTTTTATGTTCGTTTTGGCACAGAGTTGTCTGTTCTGAGCGGCTGAGCTTCATTTTGTTCTGCTATTTGGAACAGCCTATCTCTCAACACAATTGTGCGTGGAGATAACAGATGAGCTCAGAAGACGTCCGGAGCCGTTTTCTGAAATGTCCAGTGTTCCTTCTGGGGGAGACGCTAGGACATGGTTGTTGAACTGGTTCCAATGTCTTTTGAAGATTCCTGTGATCAGAGGATACTAGGTTGTTCTTGAGCTTGAGCCCCAACCCTTCCGGCACAGGCAACGTTACACTCTGAAACATTTAGCTAATGCTCTCCTCTGACCCAGTCTTCTGAAGGCTCATGTGTGCCAACCAGGAATCTGGAAATCCATGCGTGAAATGGCTTGGAACACAGATCACATCCCCAGTGATAACTGTTGTTTCTTCCAGACTCCTATTGACATTAACTATCTTGTTATCCCACTCCAAATCGTATAGTCTCCTCCTAAACCTCCCGAATTCCCATCCCGCTTCCCCATAATTGTTTATCAGTCGATTCCTCTCAGCCCACTCTCTCCCAACCCATCGCGAGTTTCGAAGAGCTCTCTGCGTGCTCTCTTTGTCCGTCGCCCAAGGCAACTTGGCTCCTCCTTCCCAATTTTGTCATACTCTTCCTCCTCTTCTTCTTTTCCGAATCCGTTTCCAAATTACCCGCTCCGCCACTTCCGCTGCAAGCGAGTGCGCGAGTTACTCTCAGCGTCTCGCTCTCTGTCCGTTTCTCTGACTCGATCGCCCCACACTTCGTAAAATATCCTCCCCGACACCAAAAAAAACTATTCTCCTCAAAAATGGACAGCTTCACTCGTCGTACCAAGCACCGTTTCGGAAAGATGATCAACTCGGCGGTCGCCGTCATCAACCAGAGCACTCTGCGTCGTCGGTCCAACTTCTCCCGATCGGCCACCACCAACAGCTACGGTCCGGTTCCGATCGACGGAGACAGTTCCGTTCCGCTGATGTACACTTCGCAAAGGTTCGTGTCCCGCGGTCCCTTGTGGCAGTGTTTTTCATTCCTCTACGCCCACAAACCCTTCGTCACTCATACCCTTTCGGCCGCTTCCTCTCCGCAATTTGCGTTTTCGAAGCCTTTAATTCTCGGGAATTTTATGTTATCTCTTCATATAATTTCGTGATAATCACAGCCTCGGCCCACTACCGTAGTCCGGGAGAAGAGCCGACGTCGCTTGTTTTCGCGATATCACCCACCTCCTCGGGGATCAGTGCTAATTGCAATAACAATCCGTGGCAGGGATGGGTTCTGATTGGTTCCTTCTTTCAGATCCAACTCAACGACCAGCTCGACCAACTCGATCGGGTCTCTTCCGGGATACGGCGGCGTTTCGAATGTGAGTGAGGGAGTGAGGGCAGGTGGATACTAATTGGGTTGGGGGAGCAGGCGACTCGCGTGATATTCCAATCTAGAAAGAGTGTTTTGCAGCTGATTAAAGTCAAATCATTGGAACAGTCGTTCGAGAATGATCTGCACATCTCTAATGATCAACCGAGTGAGCCACGCCCGGCTCCGATCATCAGCAGCGCTCTCTCGATTCTCAACGGATTCATCAGAATCACCGAGTTCATGTATGTCACGGACAACAAGGATCTGCTCGAAGGGGATCGCCTCGACTCGGCCGGCGTTTCACATGTGATTGTGAGTGGGCACTGTGGGAAAACAAGTTCGATGGGGGGACGCATATACATATGAAGGTTTGATCTCGGTGGGAACGAATTCTTTTCAGAGCCTCGGTGATGACCTCCCATCTGTAGTGGCCGCGACGAAGAAGGACGGACTTCTGGTCATGGTCCCGCTCACTCTGCACCGAGAGGCTGACGTCAACCCGGATCAGGATTTCAATGTAACCAAAACAAAACGTGTCCTTTCGAACAGTGTATTCCAGACCCTCATCCGCAAGTTCGACGTGCTGAATCTGTTCATCGAGAACGCCCGCAAGCTGTTCCAGAAGATTGTGATCTACAGCAAGCAGAAGACCTTGGCCTACTTCGTAGCCGCTCAGTACAACATCGAGTGAGTTTCTGATTAGGTTCTGACCGATATTTGTCAACAACCGACGAGAGACCAGAGAAACATGTTCCTTCTTTGCAGCTACTACCAGTTGGAAGTTGCAAAGGCCATGAGCCACCTTCAGAAAGTCACGGGAGCAGAGTGGGTGGACCTGCCACAGAACTGTTCCGACAAGCTTGCCTCCTGGAGAAACGTGGGCAAGCAGAGGCGTGAGAAGCAAGGCGTCACCGACAGCAGACAACTCAGCATCTCAGTCAACAGTTCCCTGCGAAGCGCCTAATTGTCATTCTCTGACAATCCTCTTATATATTTTTCAAACTACTGTGTCTGTAATTCTGTCATATTCTCGCAATAAACTCTCGGATTCACAATTCATTCGGTTTTCGTAAATAACTGGAAGAAGAGGGGAAATGTCGCTTTGAACTTTCGGAGAGTAGTGTTCAGAAGTCAGTCGTCACGCTTCCGAAGACTCTAATTTCCGGCGTGGCCCTCCTAATTGGACACTCGACGATCGCTTCAACTTCTCCGACGGCTTCGTGTTTTTCTGTTTGAATCGCTCAAACTCCAACTGAAAGATGCGGGTATTTGGAATACAAAACGAACAACTCTCACCCAAGCATCGTGTTCGATTCTTCGGACGGTCTCTTTGGATTTCTTTTCGGCGAGAAGGTTCCGTTTCCAGTGCGGAATGCCTTCTTTCTCGTACTGATCTTTGAAGTATTCGGGCGAAAAGTGCTTTTTAGCAAGCTCGATCTTTTCAAGAGTCTCAAAAAGGACATGATGACTAGTTTCTATCATCAGCTCACCTTCTTATACATTGCCTCCGTTTCGTTCCTGTACTTTTCATCCTGAATCTTCTGATTCGTCTGTTTCGATGACCTCAAATCTAGTCTAGGTGTCCTCTTCGCATCTGTGCTATACGGAATCTCTGGAAGGTCCTCTACAGTAATCTCTGGAGCATATGGCTTGAACGTCAAGTTGAATCTCTCCACTTTCTTCTTCAACTCATCAAATGGAATCGAAGCTTCAAAGAGAACCGTATCCAGCTCATCCAACACCTCTTCTACAGTATTCCGACGGCCGCCCAATCGAGGAGTTCCTTTGGATGACGACCTGAAACCACGTCATCTTGACGATTCCCCTGGAGAATCGCTTACGTCAAATGAGCTTCTTCTTTTGAGTAATCAACAGAAGAAGGTCGCTGGAAGACGTCACCAATGACTTTGTAGTCTTTCTCTGAAAAGTTCAAAATGCACACAACATGTTAGCTAGCTGAGCTTGCATAACGTGCGATTCGATGAAATACGATACTTGTCCAGTTGTCCAGTATTTCCAAAAGTGTACTTCGTACCTAACGTCTTCTCATTTCGTACGTTTCTGACATACCTTGTGGAACTCGAATTGTATAGTCAACCGGCGGCTCCGGTGGCGGATCGTAGTGCAATAACTGCTGAGACTTTCTGATTTGGTCCGACTGAGAGTTCGGAAAGACTCGTCGACCGAGTCGTTTCGGTTGAGAAGAACCGGATGAAGACGACATTTCTGAAGAGAGGGATCTTTCATTGATGACTCGCTCGATTCACTGATAACACTGGAATTTAGGAGGAAGAGCAGAGTGGCGAGAGAGGGGTTATCAGTGGAAGAGCACAGTTTACGTGCGACAGGCTGGAGAGCCCTGGTCATGTGTGGTAATCGTGTGACTGGAGGGTCTACCGTTTTATGGCGACCAACTTGAAATCATTATCTTTTTCTTTCTTTCTTTTTTGGCAGCCACAGCAAACGGACAAAGTTTGCTCTTTCTTTTCATGGGTCTTTGAACTTTGACTACTGTTCAACCTTGAAAACGAAAATTTTTCGTGTCGAGACCATTTTGGTCTTATGATACGTGGAACTCTTTGTAAGGGGTCTAATTTGTGATTCAGTTGAGATTTTTTCGAAGAACTAGACTAATGAGCATTCACAAAAAAGAATCAAAGAAGAGAAAATGAATCGGGAAACAAGTTGTTTACCAGAAATGGAATATGAAGAAATCATGGTAAACTTTCGAAGCTGTTCGAGAAAAAACTTTCTGATGTTATCAGTTATCAGTTTATTTTTGAAAGGCGTCAAAAGTCGTCGGATTATAGTTATTAGCTGCCCCGCCCTTGCACGTTTCTTCTCGAAACAGTATCACGGCGGAACCACGAGATTCCAGTGATCACGGGTACGGGACAGCTCAAGAACCAAGATACGAATAGGCAGGAAAAGCAACACAACAAACAAGAGTCTCTCTCCCCACACGGCTCGAGCTCCAAAATGCGGTAGTGTTATCAATTCGGACGGTGCAAACGATAGATGTTGGTGGGGGAGGGGGGAGGCGAGAATGGCGAAATGTGTAAACATATTCCCTTGGCACGGCGATTTTATGGCATGTGTACCTGGAGGGAGACTGATACCGAGACGGCCGAGACGCATATTTTACGAGTGGATTTCGGAGGAGATACACCTGGAAAAGGGTTCGGATTTCAGAATAATTGGAGTTGAAACAACTTGAAAGTGATACTTGTCTCTGGAACATTTGAAGATGCCTGCAAAACAAAAGCAATCGTAAAGTAACGAAACAGGAAGTGCGCTCAACCGAACAGATACTGTATCCACACTCCTCTCGAGCTGGAGCATGCTCAACAAACGCGCTCTACTGCACGTGACCTCTCCGTGAGCCGAGCCGTTTCAACGTTCTCTGCGCTCGGTCCTTCCGCCTCATCGGAGCAGAACGTACTGTGTCCTTGAATTAGTTCAATCTAGCCCTTTTTCTCGCGTCTTTCGCCTGCATAACTGCACCTATTTTGATGACTTTTCTGGTATAAAAACTGCAAAAAAACTAGATTTTTTCTTCCTTTCCCGTTTTTCTTTATTTTTACCATTCCCAACACCCATTTCTTCCAGAATATGCCTCGTGTATACTTGGACAACAACGCGACAACTCCTCTTGATGATCGAGTCAAAGACGCTATCACTGGAGCCCTGGAGCTGTGGGCGAACCCTTCGAGCAACAATGATAACGCTGTGAAAGCCGCCGAAGCGATTATGGAGGCGAGAGAGCATCTGGCGAAAATGTTCAACACTGACGTCGATGGAGTCGTGTTCACTTCTGGAGGCACTGAATCCAACAACTGGGTCATTGAAGGAGCGATTCGGAACTGGCGGAAGAGCAACCAGGGAGTCCCGCATGTCGTCACCACGAACATCGAGCATCCGTCGATTGTGGAATCGCTGAAAAGAAGAGAAGAAGAGGGAGAGATAACTGTAACGTATGTTTCTGTGAACCCATCCACTGGCTTCGTCACGCCAGAATCCATCCTCCAAGCAGTCACCCCCACCACTTGCCTCGTCACGATCATGCTGGCAAATAACGAAACGGGAGTACTGCAGCCTGTCGCTGAAGCGTATTCCCTGATCCGAGAGAAGATCAAAGATTCCGTTCCGTTCCTTCATTCCGACGTTGCCCAGGCTGCCGGAAAGATTCCTGTCGACGTCAAATCTCTCGGAGTCGATGCAGTCACAGTTGTCGGACACAAGTTCTATGGACCGCGGAATGGGGCATTGGTGTTTGCTCCGAAAGCTGTCAGATTGCCGGCGATGTTGCTGGGAGGGAATCAGGAGGCGGGATGGAGAAGTGGAACTGAGAACACGCCGATGATCGTAGGACTCGGAGAAGCGGCACGGGTGTATAATGAGGGTGCGAGCAATATTGAAAGTGTGCTTCTGCAGAACCGAGACTACTTCGAGGAGCTTCTTGTGGCAAGTGTAGCGAATCAAACGACTTGTGATCCATTCCATTTCAGAAACGCCTTCGGAACTCTCACTTGATCCATTTCCTCAGTTCTCCACGTCTTCCGAACACTTCCAGCGTCGCATTCCTCGATTATCCATCCCATGGATGTGATCTACTTGAAAAGTGAGATATCTTCCGAGCTCACTGACCTATTCCCTTCCTAGAGCCCACACGTTCTACGCTTCGACTGGTGCAGCGTGCCACAAGAATGAGTGCAGTCCGATTCTGAAAGCTTGCGGGGTTTCCTTCGCAGTCGCCTCCAAGACCGTCCGAATTAGCTTCGGGAGATCTACTAAACTCGTGGAAATCGAGACAGTCGTGGACGAACTTGTGAATCTGTGCTCTCCGCCGTCGGAGAATGAACCAAATTAGGCACCATGCTTTTTTTTTGAAAAATAAATAAGTTATTTACTTGACTAGAAAGAAAAACTAAAAGACTAGTTAGTACTTATGTCGAATCAATCCCTTCATCATGTCGAATGTGTTTCCGTCGTCGCCGATCGAGAAGATCTTGTCGGGACTCGTCTTGCTGCGCACTTGCAGGTATCCGTCGTCGTCGACTCCTCGGATCGTCACTCGTTCGTCAAAGTCTGACAGCAGCACTTCTTGTTGTCTGGAACAATCAAAACAGTTTCTTGACAGTGTTTCTGTTAACTCACGAATGCAACCAATACTCGTAATATTTCCTTTTGAAGATCTCCGGTCCTTGATTCTCGTAATTCATCATCCAATCTGAATTCCATGAGTTATTCAAAATTATAAGATCCTCTGCTTACAAGTGAACCGGTTCATAGTCTCCGCAATCAGCTGTTCCCTCGTGATCCGTGTCTCTGCCTCTTTCGGTAGCATGTCGTTCAGACAGATTGTCGGCTTCTCGTTTGAAACGTTCATTCCGCAACCGATGCTCACCAGATACGAGTCATCTCTTGTTTTGCACTGCAACAGCATTCCGCCCACTTTGTGAGACCTGTCGTAGTACAGATCGTTGGGCCATTTGATACGAAGCGGGAAGTCGGGGTAGCCGGACAGATTTCGGGCGGCTTCGACGATTGCGACGCAGAAAATGTGCTGCACAACTGGCAGGTGTTTCGAAAGACGGCTCGATTTGGAGACGGAAAAGGAGAAGTTGAATAGGGCGGAGCCTTTGGGCGAGATGAACTCGTTTCCTCCACGACCTCTTCCGTGCAACTGCCGATTCGCAACAACCACCACGTTCTCGAGAGACGGGATTCCAGCGTTTACACTGAAAATAAAATTATATTTATTTTGCTAGCTCCAAGGTTCTTTGAAAAACCTTTGAATAATATCCATTGTCGTTGTCGCAACATCGACTATCACTACAACTTGTCCAATTTTCGACTGCAGCTGATTGAAATAGAGATTCAAGTCAAAGTCCGTGCTGGTTCCCGCGTCCGATTCTCTGCTGACAACTTCGATCGGAAGCAACTTTTCGGTGGCATCTGGTAGTCCCAACTCTTTGACAGTGTCCGTCTTTCGCAGCAGAATTCGAGGTTCCAGTCCGATCTCTTCGCCTAATCGCAATCCAGCAATTCCCTCGATTATTGAGTCGTACTCAGCAACAAGAACTCCCTTTGTCAGTGGTGGAATCTGTGTCTCATTCACATTTACTCCGACACTTTGAAGCGAATCTCGCAACAAATTGCTATCTGAAAACGGGAATTGTGTGTTTTTACGACGTCAAAGACCACTCACTCGGCGCAATCAATTCTTGTGTTGTGGCATCGGAGAAGAGCGCGGAAGCGTGAAGACTGCCGTTGTTCTGCATATACAGGAAGAGTGGGGCATCTGCAAAATTGGTTTTCAATCTTGGAATTTTCTTTTTCGAAAAAACTGACCAGCTTGTTTTTTGAGTACAACTGTGAAGTTTGCTCCAACGCTGACATCTTTCGATCGGAACGTCTCGTTGATCGTAGCTGTCTTTGGCAGTTTCTTCATGTTCTTCTCGAGGAACTTCACAAAATCCTTGTTTGTCTCCTTCAACTTCTTGCTTTGATTCCCGAATGCAAAACGGAGAATCGACGCGTTCGCTTTGCTAGAGTCGCAGCCGGCGATGCTTGCGAGCAGCTTGTTCTGGCAGACGAAGATGATCTTTCCATTTTGATTGAAGTACGCCTGGATCTTCTCCCACGCACTGTCATCCAACTCGTTTGTTGATGCAAGTATTACGCAGACCTGAAACAAAACAATCACCACGTTGATTTCAAAAGTTTGGTTGTTACAGTTGATTTCTCAATCCATGGTTGTTTTCGCAAAGCCTCGATAGAGACGTTGAACACAGTGATCTCATCTGGAGGCAGCAGAGAAGTAAGACGCGTGCGAATATCCGAATAAAGTTTTGCGTCTCCTCCGGTGTACACGAGAACCGAATTCGGTTTGGCCATCGCCTTCGAAGAAGAGGTTCGCGAAGTGAGAAACTGAAGAAGTGGGACGTATCGGGCTGTCGAGTTCCGCGTGGATCCACGATTCGCTGAAAGATGAGAAGAATCAGTGGGAACTAAGATGAATGTTTGGTAAATGTCTTGGTTGCCGAGAATGTTGCTGACGAAGGTCATTTGTGATGTTTATCATTTGCGGCGGTGCCGACGGCATAGTAAACAGTAAAATACTCACGGTTTGCAGCTGATGTGAAGCCACGAAGCGATCGATTCTGATAGTGCTCAAAGGACGGGCTCACAGACCTTCCACGATCGCCTGCAAGTCGAGGAATACGCCGGAACAGGCGGATAAATCGGGGAAAGTTCATCGAAACAGTCTCCGAAAAAGCTCGCGGCCGTGGCCGAGCTCGGCGAAAACTTCGGCCCTCAGGAAAAAAACGACTTACTGTCTGGACCGAATGCAGAATAACGGCGCTGATTGGATTGACTGAATGTTGTGGCTACGACGGAGGTCTGAAAAACAATCAAGTTTATCAAAATAATTGATAAGAAGTCGTACGCTACGCTTCGATCGCGACTGTTGTGACATTGGAGGAAGACGTGAAAACTCGATGACGGGGATTTTTCCGTGAGACGGGCTGCGTGGCGGTTTCGAGAAGGACTCTCGGGGAGATGATTCAGAAACCGACGAGACTTCACTAACAGGTCTGTCGGCGTCATTCGGAGGGTACGGAGTGGCTGAAACGGATAATTGGAGGACGGATATCTAACTTGAGAACTCACGAGTCCTATCCGAATTCGTAATTTTCTCGGTCAAACCGTCCGTATCCAACTTGATCGTCACGCTTCCATTCGTCATCTTCCTCGTGTTCGGAATGCTTCCATTCTGACCATTCTCAGCGTTTCCGTTCTCTTCATTCTCCTTGTTGCTCCGTCGAGCCAGCACAGCTAAAGACACGAATTCACTCGTACCGGTCAAGAAAGTCTAGGGATTACCATAAGAAACCTTCTCAACCTGCTCTTCAGCAACTTCTCTCGCCGTATCATTCGTCTCCGTGTCGGTCTCATCAATCATCCGAAGCTCGTCCATCGTAAAATGACTTCTGAAATCATCATTCCCCTTGTTCATTTCAGTTCAAAAACCACTAACTTCAATCCGCCAGAAGTCGTCGGATGAAACTCGATTCCTCTTCTGTTTGCAGTTCCGTTCGACCACTTCCTCTCCTGCTCTTCCTCGTGTTGCTCCTTCGGAGTCGACGATCTTTCACCTTCCTCCGCCAGGCTGCTCGTGTACGAATCAGAAGTTGGTGGATGACTACAGGAGGAAGACGTCAGAAGTGCTCGGTCGGATCGGAATGAATTGACGTCTTCGGTCGAATCACAGATGGCCTTGTCGAGTTGGCGGATGTAGCGAGGGAGGCTGTTGAAGTCAATAGTGTCCGGGATGTAACTGAAAGTATTGAGGATTCATAGATCAAGACATCAATGACTCACCCGTTGACCAAGCTGTTCCGTGGACTTGCAAAGTCCCTCTGATTCAAGTGTCGAATGTACCTTGGAAGACTTCGGAACTCTTCGGTTTTCTCGAAATTGATAGAGTTACACGTGGCGTCTGCTTCACTTCTCTCTGGCGAGGTGCACGAACGATACCTGCGTCGTCGGGTGGAGTTGGTAGCAGACGAAGAGGAAGGGCGACGTCTGCAATGGACGGAAGTGCGTTGTTTCGGTTGGGATCCGTTTCCGGACTTGCAAGTGAGAAGGAATGGAAAAGGAGATTTGAGGTAGTCCTCGCGGCTCCACCTTCCCTTCTAATCCCATCTCGGGGAGCATGTGATTTGATTTATTTTAGCGGATTAGCCACAACATTGAATAGAAATAATCACTGTGCCCTTTCTCTTTTTCAATAACTCACGGATGTCTGCGACTCGGCGACCCTTCCAAATTGCCTTCACTCCCGTAGCGATCATTTGTTGAGAATTCGGCGGCACGATCTCCCCAGAAAAGATGTTGAAGAATTGGAAGAGGACGTGGAAGATGAGAAGAGGAGGCCAGGGAGAGGGTGGATGTTCGGAGGTCCGCACGGAGAGAAGAAGGCGCGAGACGGTCGACTTCTTGCGGTGGAGCGAACATGCTGCAGATCCGGACCACTTGGAAGTGTTCGTCGACCAGAAGCTTCTCCGAGAAGGCGTCCACGACGTCGACGAACATTTGAAATGAGCAGGCGTACAGGCATCTCGTCATTGTTTTGTGAATCGCTAGTCGATCGCATTTTTCATTGAGCTGAAACCGGAAGGCTACAGTAACCTTTTCCCAACTCTCTTCCAGAGCCCATACCTTAAAATAATTCGGCTCCAGCGCGTTCTCCTCACTCCCTCCCGGCTCTTTTTGTCGCTTTTCCATGAATTCGTCATGGACGACAAAGTAGATGGAGTCCTCTTCGCACGGCCAAAGCGACGGACAGAACCTCCATTCGTTGGCTCGAAGTGTCTGCAGAATACGTTATGAGGATGAACAAGTTGGGAACGAACCTCAAATTTCTCCGTGAAGACCTGTATCAATTCAGTTTGTAAAACTAATGTGGTGTCTAGTTTCGGCTCGCTAGTCGGTCGGTACAGTCGGGATGAGCTGGGCCTTTTTGCGGATAGATACTGGGATGAGGTTCTGGAATTAAGAAGTGGTTAGTTTCTGTTGGTCTCGGAAGGGAGATGTGCTCTACTGACAATGTTTCAATAGAGCGCACTTACCTAGTAATAGTCTTCCAGATGAGCATTTCATAGTTTCTAGTGACCCGTTGTTGAGCAAGTAAGGCACGCAGGAAGTTGGCGATGTGACGTTTTCGGGCGGCCTGGAACAGAAGAATGATTCATTTTTCATCTGGAATACTACCTCAATGGCGGAAGAGACCAGTGACCAGACGAAAAGAATCATGATTGTTGTGCCAACTTCCGATGCGTCGGTCAGTCTGAATGGTTAAAAAAGTTGAAAACGAGAAGCAATCAAAGTGTCAAAACGAATCAAAAAGTGTTGAAACGGCGACAATTGGTCGAAGAACCGCTAGGTCCCAGTCGCCAGACGACGTTGTCTCCGGAGGGAGCGGAGACGCAGGCGGGGTGCGAGCAAAAAGAGCAGAACGAGAGAAGCCGGGGCACAGCTTCTTCTTCTTCTTTTCTTTTTGCTTGGCAATAAGCCATGCATGGGGTGAACTCCTACGTGGGGGTTTTTTATTGAACGAACAAATTGAATGCCGAGATAAAAACGAGAGAACAAGACAACAAAAAGAGGAGGGATAACAACGAAAAAGGGCGGAAAAGTAACAATAACAAGGGGATTTAACGAAAGGAAACAAAAGAGAAAAAGAGTAAAATGAGAAGAAAAGAAGAAAAAGATATAAGGATTTGGAGCCATTTTGGAGTTGCGACGAGCCGGGTTGGAGGCCGTTGTTGGAGGATTATGCTGGAAAGAGGGCCAACATTTGTTTGTTTTCGGAGAGTGTGAAAGAACGAGAGGATCCCGGAGAACAGACAAAAGCCTTTCAAATTAGGACTCTCTGCCAGGTGTCCAGTGAATTTTTGTTTGGATAGACGGAAAGCGTTAAATGACTATAATCTCTGATCTTTAATTTTCAGAACTCGAAATATTGTTTTAAGCAAAAAGTTTCTTACCTAGCGTCTTGAGCACTGCTTTCCTTCCCTTCTTCTTCTTCTTTTTCGGGTCTCCACCTCCGAGATCAATCTCCGCAAACATTTTCACTTGCTCGCGTTCCTCCATCTCAGCAGCGTATAACCGTAGAACGGCCAGGTTGGTTCCAGTGATATCTCGCAACTTCTCGACACCTTCTGACATTTTCGACTTCATCTGCTCGAAAATGGGAACGTAATCGGCGGAAGCAATGATGTGGCTCAGATGGACTCTGAAAAACAAAATAAATTTCGAGTAGATAAGAACAGCGCACCTTGTCAAGTAAACTGCAACATGTGTGCACAGTTCTGCTTTGTATTGCTGTTGAGTGCAGTTGGCGATAGCGAGAAGAATATCAGGAACGTAGGAGAGTGGGATGAGGAGAAGAGTTCTGTCCAGGTCACTGGCTCGGCACTTGGCGATCACGTCAACGATGAAATGGTCCAGCGACTTGCTGTTGTAGGCACCGATCAACGGATGCGGGTCGTGCTTCGGATCCTCTTCCCGTTGCACTTTCTCGTTTCTGGCAATGTCGATAGCTTGGATGATGTTCTCGGCGGAGACCACACTGGAACTCGTCTTGCTGCTCGCCACGCCTGCTTCATTGTCGGCATTCTCTCCGGCTACGACGTCTTCCTCGTCAATCAGCTTCTTCTCGTACTCTTCCTCTCTTTCCATCTCTTCCCGTTCCTCCACAATCACCATCTCATCGGTTTTCTCCCAGCATCGGATCGACTTGTCGTGAGAAGCCGAGAACATGACGGAACCATTAGTGAACTGGGCCATGCACCTAATATCGGAAGTGTGTCGATCAAGGGACTGGACGAGGATGAACTTGACGGCGTCCCACTGCTTGATCTTTCCGTCCTTTCCGGCACTCCAGAAGAGTTGTTCCTCTCCGGGACAGAACAGGACAGAGGTGACTGCGTCGTCGTGAGCGTGGAACGACTTGTGGCAGTCTCCAAAGTCGAGGCCCCACACTTTTACGGACTTGTCGACGGAACCAGTGACACAGAGTTTGCTAGTAGGGGCGATGTCGACGCAGGTGACAGGAAGGGAGTGACCGTAGAGTGAGACGAAGAACTTTAGAGTGTCTACGAAGTAGACGGAGCACGTATTGTTGAGCAGGGCAACTACGAGGAACTGAAATGATTGTTGTTTTGCAAGAATTGGAATAAGATCATACCTTTCCGTCAGGAGAGAAGCAAGCTGCCAAAGCCTCATCGGGGAGTTCCAGAACTTTCTGTTCGCGAATCGAAATCCTCTTTCTGGATCCTTCTGTGACCAGGACGAAGGACCAGAATCTCACGGTCTTGTCAGCAGATGCCGTCATGAATCCTTCGCCGTCCGGAGTGTTCTGAATCGTCCAAATGGCTCCAGTGTGTGCCTTTCTCGACTCGACAAGCTCCGCGCTGCTCACTTCGAAAACACCGATTTCTCCGTTCTTTCCACCAGTCAGAATATAATTGTCTCCCGGAACGAAATTGACAGCCACGATGTCCTTGACGTCGTTGTCAGTCAGTGTAAGCGTAGATCGAAGAGAGTGTGTACTCCACACGATGACTTCGTTTCCACCTCCAGAAGCCAGAAGACTCGACGAAGCAGAGACAGCCAGAGCACGGACATCTTCGCGGTGGCCGAGTTTGTCGAGGTTTCCGACACTGTCGCATTGGACTGCGTTTGAAGAGGCATCAATGGTCATCTTGACCCAGTGGACAGTATTGTCAGTCAGAAGTGCGTACCATTTGTAGACCAACACGTTCTGCTCTTCAATCTTCACAGCTTTCACTACGTCGACCCATTTGATCTTGTGAGGAAGAGCCATTTCTCCGATTCGGGTCACCAGAATGGTTACGTCTTTCGAGACGTCGTCTTCCGTCACAACTGAGCTGTCTCTGCAAAACAAAACATTTTTCTGCTGATTATTCAAAGATTACACTTACGTTGCCTTTCTTTTCGCACTTTTCAGCTTCTTCGTGAGTCGTTTTGCTGATTCCTCCTCGGAGAACACACGGTAGACGTCTGCGACCTTGTCAGCACCAACACAAACCAGGAACCGATCATCGTGAGTCACAACCAACTGAAGGGCTCTTCCTTTACTCTGACGGATCACTCTTCCCCGCAATTTTGCTGTGATGTATCTCTGGAAAAAAAGACTTTCATTCAGAGTAAATCGAGTTAACTCACATTTGCCATGTTAGCCAGTCCATCCTCTCCATTGTCGTCTTCAATCGTCGGCTTCTTTGCCTGCGGTTCTTCACTTTTCGGTTCTTGCTCGAAAATAGCTCCGTTCTTCCAGTTGAGTTCGAAAACAAGTAACTCCAGTTCGGCCGTTGCGGCAACAAGAACTGATTCATTACGGTGCAAACTCATCGAGTAGATCTCGTTTCGGCTGTCCATCACTGTGTAGAAGCATGACTGACTGGCGATGCTCCAGAATTTGATCAGACTGTCTTTTGAGCTGGAATAGCATGTTGATTAGGAATGTGATTACACACTTTGAAGGTTTTGAGACTGAGAAAAACACTAACGTTGAAATGATGAATCGATCTCCACGAACAAACTTCATCTGAGTGACCGATTCTTTGTGGCCGTGCAGTCGGAACATTCCTCTTTCGGCGAGAATATCCCAGAGAACGATGACTCCGTCCTTTCCTCCGGTGGCAAATAACAATCCATCGCTGCTGAATTCAATGCAGTTGACTGCCTTTTTGTGACCGGAGAATTGCACTGGCTCAGCATCCTCGTTCTCGCGATTGAACAGCTTTACAGATCCGTCGGCGTATCCGATGGCCAGAAGCGGCATGTTCTCGCATTGTCTGACGCAAGTGATAGCTTTTGTGGATTCAATGATTTCATTGACCTGAAAATGGAGCAATTAAGGTTGTTCGCAGCGAAAATAGGCAAACTTTTTCGGTAGTGCGCATGTTGTAGAAATTAAGGTATTCGTTAGCTGCCACAGCGACTGTTTGACCATCAATAGCAACTAATTGACCATTTGTCGAGCCGACGCAACCGCAAGAGCCGGCATGCTCGTATTTGAGGTAATCCTTGGTCAATCCCATCTGAAAATAGGAAATTCATGTTTTACGAGGAAAATATGCGAGTTTTGGAAAGAACATTTAGTTTAACTTTTAGCAAAACTGTTTTATATTGGTTTGAACATAATTAAAACGTAACAAGCAAAGAAAACTGAGAAAAAATGAAGGAAAAAGCTGAAACTTTTTCATGAATTGAGCGTTGGCCGAAATGTTCTGAGCGAAAGTTAGGCCACGGGCGAGAGTTCGGCCACCCCTTTGAGCGAGGGGGTGAGCGAACCAGGAAAAATGCGAACCAGGAAAAATTTTGTGAAAAAACTAGCCGATAAAATTGCTCGTTTTTTTGCAGAAACCTTGAGCATTAACTAATTTTGAGCACTGAGAAGTTTTACCGAAATTTGTTCGCTCTGTTTTCCTACAAAAACTTTCCTGGTTCGTGTTTTCCTGGTTCGCTCAACCCCTCCCTTTGAGCGTTTGTTTAAACAGACAGTCCTGCTGGTTGCGTATGGGATCGGTATGGCAATATGGCAATAAAATTGAAACTTTGACAGATTGAAAACAAAAAAAAGATCATTGAAACATTCTGTCAACAACTTATTCAGGATTGGAATAACCATTGCATGGCTGACAGCGGATATTCAATGTTGGACTGTTGAGGACACCGAAATACGAGATGGAACGTGACTCTCTCAAGAGTTACAGTTCCCAAGTTTTATTTTCAAACAGAAGAAGATGAAGTTTATTAAAGTTTATTGAAGTTTGAAAAAATAGGAAAAGGACACTGTCCACAGTTCTGATCTGCTTGTTTGATTGCAGCTCTTCCGGTTGCCAAAGAAGTTTATGAAGAGGCAGTTTTTTTTCTATTTGAAGTTCTCTTTCGGAGGTTTCTGAAGTCTGGCCACCCAAAATTCTGAAAAAGAGAAGGCAGAAATGTTTTTTTTTCAATGTTTTCCAAAGTCAAATCTTCTAGACATCAGACGCTTCAGGGGTTACTTCACAAGTCCCCTAAAGCTCATCCTACAGACCCCTGGTACTTTAGGGTTCTGTCTTACTCAACTAATAACTTAGCCTACAGATCCCAGTTGCTTTAGGGTTCTGCCAAACGTCACCTACGTGTCAAACCTATGGATCCCAGTTACTTTAGGGTTCCGGCTCAGTTGTTACCTAGCTTCAGACCCCAGTTGCTTTAGGGTTCTGACTAAATGTCAGCCTAACAGTCAATATCCTATGGATCCCAGCTGCTTTAGGGTTCTGCCGAACGTTAACTAATCGTTAAAACTACAGATCCCAGGTACTTTAGGGTTCTGGCTTAGTCAACTAAAAGTACCCTACCTTAGGGTACTTTGGTCACATTTTATATTGATTTGATCAAACTCATCCTTATCAACACTTCGCCACTGCCACTTCGAACAGCCCCACCATCATCCAAGAATCGTTCTCCATCTTGTCCAGCGAAACCGCATCCTTCGTATCGTGGGCGGCCCATGCCGTCGAGCCATCGAGAGCCACCAACCGGCGAGGGCCGCTCGGCTGCTTGTCCCGCCACCGAGGATCGGCATCATCGAAGCCACGATCTTCGAAGACTTGACCAACGAGAGCCGCACAACCGGCTGCTTGTCCATCGGTTCCTCGTCCTCTAGTGGCTCCGCTTCCAGCGCCGCGCCATCGACGCTAGAAGTATCATCGCCACCGGCGCCTCGGAGCGGCATCCTCGGCACCAAAAGCCGTCGGTGGCGCACATCGATCGATCCATCCGCTCCCTTTGCTGACCGTCTGCCCAGGCAGAAGTTGTGATCGGGAATAAGAGACTGAGCTTTCTCTCCCCCTTTTATACGGATCTCTTATCAGCACTTTTGATCAACACGTCATTATCCCGTGACCAAAGGTCACACGCAAGAAATCGAAATTTCACATTTTTTCGAAAACTGATAAGGGCTCATTTCTAGAGAAGTTTCTCGAACAAATCTTCTTGAAAACAAAACAAAACCTACTTTTTTAGAAGTTGAAACAATTGATTCCCGAGGCACGCAGTATTTACCTCCCACGTAGAAAACGTAGTCAATGCTAAGCATAGCAAGAAGCGGAACTCGCGAGATGTCGGGTGTCAACCTAGTATAAGTTGAGCACGATCATGCGATCCTCGGTTCTGTGGCCTCGCGGTCTGAAAGCGGATGGAGATAGGCCCCACAAAGTGATCCGGACACGATGTGGTGTGCCTAGACTGCATTTCGGAAGCAGTTCCCACCTCAAGCTGCCTTCTCAATTCGGGAAAAGCGCTTCGGGGTATTCGCCCTGTCGTCGTGAGTTCTTCAGTGAACTCTCGATGTCAGGTGCAGTTGTGCCGTGACTCGCAGTCCAAACAGGGCTGGTGTGTCACGGCAGGAATTCCCAATGCTATGCATTGGTCTCCCCGCTTTGCTAAGTTTTGGAAAAGGAGCCTCTTCAGGGGCTCCGAAAGAGTCTGTGGAAGTTTTTAGAACCAAAGAAGAATTTTCAGAGTCAGAGAGCAAAAGAAGTTCGTCGTGGGAATCCAGTCAATCGATGATGGGAACAAGATGTTCGATTTCCGAGTTTTTGACTTTTTCAATTGTTTTTGAACTTTTGCTTTATGTGGGAACCTGGGATCAGATTTAATAAAAGTTTCTATATTCAATAATCTTGCTCCGTTTCCTAAAATTCAATCAACTGCGCTTTCTTTTTTCGTTGTCATGCACACAGAGCACGTATTTCCCTTTTCATAGAGATCCCCACCACAACTAATATCAAAGTTTCGCCGTGTTTTCTGTATCGGAACGTCCGGAAATTGTATTCCTCTCGCGAATGAAAGAGAGCAAACAAGCAATTCAAAAGAACACAACCAATCACTGTTAAACCGTCTCTCAAATATTCTCGTCTACAAGAAAAAAGTGTACAAAGTTCTCGAAATCACTGCCATTCCGCTCTCTTTGCTCCGAGATTTTAGACTTTGCAGATGCTGCAGTTATTGTTTATTTGTGTCTTGTTCCCTTTCATATTAACTTCTACAGTCAAACTGATTATCGGTAAGTGCAGTACGAGCTGCAGCCCTTTCGGATATCACTTACAGACACCGACGGCGTATACGATGACATCCGAGGCCTCACAATTGCTCTGACCCACCCTGACACTGAAGTTCTTGCCATCACAACCACCCATGGAGGTGTCTCTTCCAATCAGTCCGCTGCCAATGTTGCACGTCTTCTGAGAGCTGTCGGCAAGGAATCCGTTCCAATCTACATCGGATCCCAAGATTCTCTAGTTCCGAGAGGTCCTGTTGTTGTATGGGAGGATCTATTCGGAAACGATGGAATCGGAGGGGTCCCTGATGTTTTTCCGAAGTCTCTTCCTTCGGATTTCGCAAAAGCTCAGTCGAAAAATGCAGTTGATGCCATCATTGAACTGACAAAAAACAACACAAATGTCACATTAGTAGCCCTGGGACCACTGACAAACATCGCATTGGCTCTTCGAAAGGATCCGACGATAGTTCAAAGGATCCAGAAGATTGTGATCATGGGAGGGAACTACTTGGGAGTCGGCAACTCACAGTCCAATTCCACGGCCGAGTTCAACTTTCTGATGGACCCAGAGGGAGCTCATATTGTTCTTTCTTCAGTTCACACTATTATTATTCCATGGGACACTTGTTTTTTCAAGGGACCAGAGGTACGAACAAGTGATTGAATGGAAAATAGAGCTATCATTCCAGTACGCTGAGAAAGTGGATTACGAGGAATCGCTGAAACTGAAAACTTCCTTGTCTTACTTTTTGAGCAATATCACTGCTAGAGGTGAGTTCTCTGGAATGTTCTGAAGCTTCAAGTGGAATTCAGGACGAGCATACAACCTGAAAATAGGTCAACAGTACGCTTTTGTCGATGACATTGCAATTGCAATAGCCATTGACCCAACGATAGCTCTGAAAAAGTTGAAACTCTGTGCCAGTGTGGAACTGGAAAATGATGCGAGTACCAGAGGACAGGTAGCTGTCGACTGGTTGAGTACGGGCTACAGTACGAAGAGTTATGCTTTCGAGGCGACAGGAGACAAGAATGTAAGACAAGGTCCTGCTTTGAAAGAAATTGGATGTTTTAGGATCAGAACTGGTTGGCTCAACATTTCGTAACCGAGTATGATGTCGAGAAGATCAACAGAATGCTGATTGATGCAGTGACCCCATGCGAAGGGAAGAAACAAAGAGAGAAAGCTGACTTCTTATAAGACTTGTTTATTTATTCAAATTCCATGACACATTTGGGTTGAACATGAATAGCGAATAGAATAGGAACTTCGACTTTTGTGTTGTCTTCGATTCCTCGCTTTCTCGTCTCTGCAGGCATCCACCACATTTTGATGAAGTGGTCCGAGTCGAGGACGTCCGTGTTGACGAGTTGTCCGCCTTGGAATTGGATTTCGAACGTCTTCTGAATCAGAGGATCAACATTTGCATCCCAGCTATCCTCACCGTTTCCCCGGCCTCCATTGTTCCAGTCGTGGGTGTCACTTTGAAGAAAAACCCGAAACTGGTCTCCCATCCGAACTTCATCCGCTTCCCGAACCGATTCGGAACTTCCAAACAGATCGTCTGATCCCGATTGTCATCTTCGAAGATGATCATCTGTTGATCTCCTTGTGAAAGTGCAGTCATCAGAGCAACGATTGGAAGAAACAAGAAAACTTGAGAATCAGAAATAAAGCTTTATTATACGTGTCAAAAAGAAGTAGAAAGACGTGAGATTCCCCTCAATAAACCGGTTTCAATCGTTTATCCCTGCGCTTGTCGAACTGGCTCACGGAGTCGGACATCTGCTCCGCTTGCCGGCTCGTCGACGTTCTCATCGAGTAGTTGGCCCTCGAGTCACTCCACTGAGTCGTCGACTGGATTTCGTATTTCTCTGGCAACCTGACTCGCCCTCCTCGATCCCGATCCCTGTCGTCTCGGTCCCGATGATCCACTATCCGCAGATTCCCCAATTCCACATAACGATTCGCGTTTCCAATGTGTGCGTAGTTTGACGCATGGATTCCGAAGAATAGAAGGATGCCCAAGATGATGAGAACGCAACCGACCCAGCCGATGACGTACCAGGAGAAGGCCGTGGAGGTGAGGGCACAGAACTGCTGGACGTCTCCGCCACACATTCGGAGATTCTGAAGAATGTATTGAAACTTCTGATTAGGATTCTGAGAACTTACCGAGTTGGCGAATGAGGATACTAGCGGCCAGAAGACGTGAAGATCAATGCAATCAGCATCCGTGTAGCCGGGAAGGTTGATGCAGAGACGGTCGAAAAAGTAGTAGAAGATGCACATCCACGAGACGATCGAGATGATGAACAGCCAGGCAATGATCTGGAAAAAGTCAGGAATAGGTGACAGTTAAGAGCGTCTTACATACCAAGAGAAAGTCAAATATCATTGCGATGATGCATGCTATTTTCCCACCACATCTCGCGCTGTCATCTGAAAAGAAATGTTATGAATTTCATGATTGGAAAGAAAGTTTTTTACCTTTATACATAGTTTCTCGAGTTCCTCCAGTTGCTGTGAAGCCTATACACAAGAAAAACAATGAGAAGATGCCCATAAAAACTGCGATGACGATGAAGAAGACTTGAACTTTGTCGAGCCATGGCCAGTCGTCGATTCGAAGAGACCTTCTCGTTTGTTCCGCTGTCGCATTGAAGGCCCACGACATCATGATAGCGAAAAGAACGACGCCGAGCACACAGAAAAGGGATCCGATGAGAGAGGCATACGGAATCCGATGGAAACAGTCATCGTCCTCGGCGTCGGCATTCAGATGGACGACGGCTGCGTTCTGCGAACGACGCTCCGCCGCCGCCTTTGTCGATCTTGACACTATTTTGAGGTGACAGGGAGAAGAAGAAGTAGCAGAAAAGGAATAATTGTAATAAGCGAATGCAAGCAGGCACAGGGAGGGCAAGGTATGTATGAGTGTGTTTGTTTATTTTCCGATCGAAATTGGAAACGGACGGGAGAGAGGAGAGAGTGTGCGGGAGCGGAGAGATGCAGACACGCCGCCACGGATGGTCAGTTTTAGCGGGGGAGAAGCGGGTGACTCATGTTTGCATGAGTTGAGACGATGCAAGACTCGGAACAAGGAAGTGCCAAACGAGAGACGATTCAAATGGCTCCACAATCCAAAACATTCCTAGACAGTCGTAAACGGTTCCACAAACTACACTGTTCTTATCGGTTCCTTGTAACCAACAACAGACTATCTTATCGAACCGAACCGAGTAACGAAACCGAGTCATGTTAAACAACTCTTCTTTCCCCGGTTACCGCAACGTTCTAAATGACCCGGTTTCTTATTTCCCTCGTTGTGTTCGGGTTTTCAAATGCAATCATTGCACCGCCAACCAAAGAAATTGATGAAGCTGTAAAGATGTTCACTGAATGGAAAGACACAAGAGAAGAGTTCATGGACGCAATGAGTGAGTTTTGAGGTTTGATAACACTTTGTAAAAGGAAATGTTGCAGAGCATCCAATGGGACTTCCACATTTCAACTGTCCCCAGGTCACCACTGAAACGCCCGTATCTGTCCATCAGCTGCATCCATCAAATATCGATGTCATCGCAGCTCTCGGAGACTCTGTTTCTGTTGCACAGGCAGCACAGTCTTCTTCGTTTTCCGATCTACTTCAGAAGTACCCTGGAGTATCATTCGTGACTGGAGATGACGTGGAACTGAAGGAGCAGGCTACACTTTTCAGTGAGTTTCCTCAGAGTTTCCAAGCGACAATCCCTTTTTCCAGATATGTTCCGTCAGTTTTCCCCACGAATCAGAGGCGGATCTTCTGATAATATCCAAAGATTCTATGACTTCAACTTTGCCGTTGCTGGCTCCTTCAGTCACGAACTCCCTGATCAGGCCAACCGGATGGCTGGCACTTTCGAGAGGAGATTGAGAAGGGACAACTTGAAGACGTGGAAGTTTGTGAATTTGTTCATCGGACACAATGACTTCTGCAAGTACTGTACCAATCAGACACTCTACGGACCTGAAACATTCGGAAAATCTATCAGAGCCGCCCTTTCGATTATCAAAGAAAAGGTTCCGAATGTGTTCGTGAACATCATGCCTCCGATAAACGTGCAGATCCATTCACTAGCTCACAATGTCAGCAAGTTCTGTGAAGTTTCTCATCAGTAAGTTCTAGAATCAACATGCCTTATGAAATCTGTTATTTCAGGTCGACGTGTCCATGTATTTTCAAAATGAACGAGAATCAATATCTCGAACTCAAGAATTCTTTCGACCAGGAGCTTCAAAAGATTGTCAACGAGTTCAACTCCCCCAGCTCTTCCAATTTCACAGTCGTTATTTCTCCAGCAATGGATCTCAAGTCAATCCCACTGCTTGGCACCCAGCCAAACGTCGGCCTGCTTGCTCTCGACTGTTTCCATCTCTCTCCAATTGCTCATGACATCGCAGCCAAGCAAGTTTGGAAGGGACTGTTCGAGAAAGTCGGACAGAAAACTGTGACCTCCCAGTTGTCCCGGGGATTCGACAGATTCGTGTGTCCTCCAGTGGAGTGTCCGTATCTTAGAACAAGTGAAAACTCGGATCAATGTGTGCCACCGAAGATAATGGACCTTAAGCTTCTTCAAATTCCAAACGCTGGTATAATAGGAACGAACGAAGCCAACGTTCCAGCTGTTATGCTGATTGGTTTCTTCATTGCTGGTAAGCTATAACCACAGTTGTTATCTTCAATCCCTTTTCCAGGAACCGTCATGATCCTGCTCTTCCTCCGACCCTTCTTCCGAAGTTCTTCGTCTTCGGTCTCCGACGAACGTCACCATTTACTTCTTCCGATGCGTCGCGACCTCAACGACAACATCTTCTGAACGTCTTCCTCCTTTTGAATGTACTCATGCCACTTCAAGTTGGCAAACCTAGGCTACATTACCAGTATATGATGTCACACCTACGGGTTCTTCTCCTCTGCGACTGCCGGCCCGATCCAAATGTTGCACTACATTATCTGCTTCTAGACTACATTGTGAATGTAGTATCATAATGAAATGGGCGGCAAATGAAGGAAGTTGTGTCTCTGTACGTGTGTGTGTCTCTAAAACGATTCATTCAGGGAAGAATCGAAATTGAGTGAGGTGGGAGGGGAGGGGAAAGCAAAACCCGATTCGGATTACGTAACCGAGTTTCTTACGGAATCAATCAAATGGACATGGGTGATAAGAAGAGGCAAAGACCAGATGGACATGGGAATCAGTGGACGAGTGAGGGAGACGCCGGAAGCAGTGTTCGAACAATCAAACAGGGCAGCGGATCAGGGGATCACGATTGAAAGTTGCACCTGAAACTGACAAGGAAGAGCTAGACGTCTTCTCTATTGCTTCAGATGGATTGAAAACTTCTCTGTCTCGATTCTGATTCTGAAACTTCTCGAACAATGTCTTCTGGATCTTTGACTCCCACCAATCATCAAAAACCGAGTACCCGTACACCCAAATCTGACCGATTCCCAATTAGTCCATGCGCCTCCGTCGTCTTCCACCGCTTCTTCGCACCTCATCAAAAACGACAAAGTCAGTCTCTTGTGTCTATATCTGCGAATGGAGTGAGAGGAACTCGTTTTTTATTTATCTTTTGCTTTTTGCTACGTCCTTTTCCTTTTCGAAAAGCTACTGGTGGCCAAAACATCTGGCGTGCCCTCGATTGCGCAATGTCTGGAGACGGGTTTCGCCTCGTCGTCACGTTGTCGGGCAGGCGCCGCCGCGGGTGTCAATGTCTCGAAAACGATTTAATTGGCATGCCCTCGCATGCTGGCACCCCTCAATTGTCACTAGCAATTGCCAATCAAAAAGGTTAGCGCCTTGAAAGTGAAAGAGAAGAGGTCTCACCGGAATAACCGCTTTCGCGCCCTCTCCTGATCCAAGAGGATATTCAAGTGGCACGAAGGCCGTGCCACGTCACCATCTCAGTTTCAACTAGTACGAGATACTGTGACCACATCCCGCAGCAGAAGCACTGTACAACACCTCGTCTCCTAATTAACCATCTCTCCCAGTGTTTCTCCTAATGCCGCCCAAAACAAAGCGGCTTCACACCAGTCTGTCGCCTAGATTATACTAGAAATTACACTGCCTCCTCCGCACCGTTACAGTCGGAGGGCCGCCGACCTTTTGCAGTGTTCCCCCGCGCCGACGCCGCCTTCAGTTTCCTCGGCTTCTGCTTCGCTCCGTCGTCGCCCCGCCCCCGTTGCCATTCGGCTTTAGTAAGCAGTGCTGGCTGCCCACTAAGATCCGGTCCTAGTCCCTTACCTTTCTCTTCTTCCCTTTCTTCGCCACTATTATGATCTACCGCTTCGTGGTCACCGTCGCGCTCTTCGCGACGAACGGTTTGTTGGCTCCTCGAGTCCTCCGTAACGTTTCCCTTTCAGCATACTGCCAGTACTATGAGTGGCCCCAGCAGCAGGCCCCACAGTACAACTTCCAAGGCTACCAGCCATTCCAGCAACAGCAATTCCAACAACAGCCTTATCAGCAGTTCCAACAGTTCCAGCAGCAACCACAATATCAGCCACAGCAGCCTTACTATCAGCCTCAACAACCACAATTCCAACAACCGCAGCAGCAGCAACCAATCCAATATCAGCAGCAACAACAGCCTCAACCACAACCTCAACCCCAACCAGCACCAGTTCAATACCAACAACAAGCTCAAGCCCCTCCACCAATCTACTCTCAAACCGTCATCATCCCACAAGCTCCACCGCCCCCACCAGAGGCCTATCAGGCTCAGCAGTACGGTCCAGCTCAGCAGACACCAGTGATGGTGCAGCCAGCTGACATCCCCAGATACCACCAGAAGCCAGCCGTCCCAGACGTCGCTTTCCAACACGTCGACAGAGCCAGAAGTGTGCAACAGGTCGATCTGGACAACAAGTTGTTCCGTGAGCAGCCGAATTCGTTCACCCAGAACCAAGAGAAAGTGAGTGCCACCTCCGATCCTCCACCTATGTTCCTCGCACTGTTCCGTTGGTGAACATCCCGTTCACATCCTGTTCCTCATTTCCCTCTTCCACGTTGCAGATCACTCTGCTCGCCCAACCACCTCCACCTCCGGCACCTCCAGCACAGACCCAGGCACCACTCGTACGTCGCCCCGCATGTCCCATCCCTCCACTCACTTCCGTGTCCCTGTCCACCCTCATCCATTTCAGATCCGTGTCCCTCCGCCACCAGCCCGTTTCATCCCAACCCTCAAGTCTCTGTACAATGTCGATCCTCCACGTCCAAAGGTGTATAACTCGGGGGTGTTCCTGTCTGTAACAATTGTTTAACATTCTCCAGAATCCGACTTACAAACCCGACGAGATAATCGTTGATGGACACCGCTCCGCCTATTTCGAAGATACCCAGAGAACTCGGCCTCAGGTAAAGTTCATGGCCCCTTCCCGTTTGTGATCTGATCCAGTCCTTGTTTCAGTCGTCAACCTAGATAGACCCCGATTCGTTCCGTTCCGTGTTTTATGTTCACTTTCAGAGTTCCAAAGTGCGTGTTCAGGGCGGCAATGTTCACTCGAGCTCTGCCACAGTGCCCAGACCAACCCAACAAGTCGGACAAGTCGCCGCCGTCGTCGCCTCTCCACAGCAGCAATCTTTCGTGAAGCCAGCTGAGCAACAGCCGCAGAGAGTCGTCCGACCACAGGTTCAGCAGCCACTGACACGACCGGCTCCAGTCCGTCAGCCAACGAGAAGACCAGTTCAGCAGCCACAACAAGGTATGCTCGACAACACGGTAACATCATTCCTGATCCTTTTCCAGCCACCCGCCCGGCTCCCGTTCGTCCAGTTGCTCCAGTTCAGCCACCAAAGAGTCACTTGGCTCCACAGCCAGCTCCAGTCGCTGCCGCCCCGAAACCAAGAAATGCGAGCGAGAAGTTCCTTCAGTGCTGCAAAGGCCGCAAGGTGAACAAGTCCTGCGAGCGCATCTGCAGTTTCGACGTTCTCTCGAAGAAGACGTTGACGGGAATGTTCCTCGGAACCGATCCTTGCCCTCAGCATCACGGTCTCGACCTGATGCAGTGCGCCGCCGACAGCGACGATCACACCGAATGCTGCATCGAAAAGGAGGTCGACAGGACGTCCGCCGGAAAGAAATGCCTCGGATTCTGCAACATGAAGCCCGGAATCACGTTCCAGGCCGACGTGTCTATGCTTCCGTGCTGGTCTGTGCTGAATGACATCAAGCAGTGCTTCAAGGAGAACTTGGAACGCCAGCTCGCCGCTCAGTAATCTTTGTTCGGATGTCTCTTTGAAACGGGCAACTCCCTCTCCCCAATTGCCAACACAACTTGAATCTAGTCCTTTGTCAATTTAAATTATTATTCCCTCCCTCTACAGATTGATGCCGTACAGCCTTTTCTTGTTGAACCGGTGTTGTATTATACCTAGTGAACACAGTACAATAATGAAACTAGAATGAAATAATGAAGGAATTCATGACGATCTTCCTTTGTATGTATACTAAATTATTCGAAACAAAACAATAACAAAATGATGGGTAGATGACTAAAACACTACTATAAAACAAAAAAGGGAAACAACGCTACATTAAGAGAAAAGAACAGCAGGTTTCGAGGATTGGTTACTCATCAGATCAGGTTTAGGAATGACTTATTTAGCGTTTCTTGTCGCCCATGTTCAGGTAATCGTTGTCGGCGATGTTCAGCATAAGTCCACCGGTTGGCAGGAAGGTCTTGTTTCCGGACTCCGACACAACTCTGGCGATCTTCTGGGCGGCACGGATCTTTCTGAGCTTCAGGAATCCAGGGTCGTTTCTCATGGCCTCTCCGAGCAGCTTAGCTGACTCTGCTTCTCCTTCAGCCTGGACAATCTTCTCTTGTTTCTGTTGCTTGGCACGCTCAACGTAGAACGAGGCTCTCTGGGCCTCCTGGGCAGCGACCTGCTTGGCTTCGACAGCAGCGGAGTATTGTGGGGAGAAGGCCAGCTCGGTGAGGGACACATCATCAAGAATGATGTTGAAGTCAAGGGCACGCTCGATGAGAGCTTTTCGTACGAGCATCGAGACCTGGAAGCTTTCGTACGTTTAATTGATGGAGAAATTGAAATTTTACCTGCTGACGCTGAGTGATCAGTTGAGATGCGTTGAACTTGGCAACAACTCCCTTGAGTACCTCGTTGCAGATGGATGGGAGCACGCGCTCTTCCCAGTTTTGTCCGAGGGTGCGGTAGATGTGGACAAGGTGATCTGGGTTTGGTCGCGAGAGCACACGGAGTCCGATGTTGACCATTTGCAAATCCTTGGATCCAGTTGGCGAGCGGATCTAAATCAGAAGTTATATCAGAATTCGAGAGGAATAGTCTCACCTGGTTCGGTCTGGCGCGGATATCGTAGATAATTGGGTACTGGAACCACGGGACGCGGAAGTGAAGTCCTTCTTTGTACAAATCGGTGGACAGTCCTCCGATTCTGTTGAACATGATAGCGCGGTGTCCAGCGTCCACTAAAATTAGAACGTGATGATGCAAGCCGATCAACTAATAAAAACGAACCGGTGAACATGGACTGCGATATTCCGTAGACAGCAGCTCCGGCAGCGGCTACCAAGCCGAGTCCGACTCCAGCTCCTCTAGCATTCTGAAGAGCTTTCTTCATAGCTTCTTGCCCTTGTTTCGCCATATTGCTGAAAACAGTTCGTTTTATGAAAGAATGATGCAACAGAGACGGTAAAAGATGAATAAGAAAGAGATGACACGAAGAACAAGAGTTGATTCATCTTTTGAGGACATTTGAAAACATAGCAATTAAATTCTTTGAGGATATTGAACTTAACTCGCTCAGTTTTGGTGAAAACTGATAAATTTCTATAAAAAGAAATTGGCATCAAACAAAGTGGCAGAACATCTGAATCGTGCTGCAGATACTAAGAACAATCTTTTGTATTCTATGTCTTTATTTTTACGAAGAATGACATGAAAATCCGATTATTTTGCGCTAAAAAAGCAAGAAAAAACAAGAAAAAGCATAATCGAGAATAGTGAAAAGAAATACGCAGGCAGTCGGTCGTGGCGAGACCCGGCGGCCAAAACGGCCCGTGCGCCTTTAAACTTTGAGAGATAGAGTGCGCAAACAGAAGAGACGCAGAGAACGGAAAGCGAGGAGATTCAAACTTGGATCCGCAGTTCTCACACGAAATTGATGCAACACAGGTTGCTTCTGACGTTTCAACTGATTTTCAGGACTGGTTACATTTTACATTTTTATTACGAAAAAACAAAAAAGACAACCAAAAGAAACAATCACCACAGTATCACATTCGGATTCCAAATAAATTATCTTCAAAAAAGCATTGGCAAATGATGAGAAAAAGAAAACAAGTAAAACAGAACAGATCCCGTTGACAAAGAATTCTCAGAATATGAATGAATTAAAGCTCGGTCTTTGGTTCGGCATCGCCTTCCGTCGACTTCTCCTGGGTCGGCTCCTCCGACTTGACATTCTCTTCAGGCTTCTTCTTCTCCTGAGCTTCTTCTTCGGACTTTTTCTTCTCAGCTTCAGCGACAATGTCGTCGATGTTGATCTTTCCGCCCTTGGCCAAGTCATCCAACGTTGTGATCTTCTTCATCTTCTTCATGAATCGATCAACTTCGCGGTTCAGATTCTTAGTCTTCGTGTCAACATCCTTGGAAGAGATGTTGAAGTCTTCGGTCTTCTTTTTGGTGTCAAGATGCTTCTTAGATTCTTCAATCCAGATCTTCAGCTTGTCGAGTTTCTTTGTCAAGGCATCACGATCTTCCTGCAAAGTGTACAGATAGAAATGAGCATTTCGGTTAAGAATTTTACCTTCTTGAAGAGAGCCTTTTCCTCATCAACGTTGTCACCCATGGATGCCAAAGAGTAAGTGGTGTTCAGAAGAGTTTCCAGGTTACTCATCTTCTTTGGCAACTCCCTCTCGAATTCCTGTCGCTTCTTGACACTTCTGACGATGTTCTTCAGTCCGAGCAGGTTATCGGTGAATTCCTTCGTTGGAGTGTCCTTGGTCACATCATCCTCAAGCCAAGCACGGATTCTCTTCACATCTTCCTCCAACGTTGTCTTTTCCTTTTCAGCCAAGAAATCGGTGAACTCGGTCTCTTCCAGATACTGCGAGCACTCGAAATTGAACGATTCCAGCTCGTTCTCAGCAGCAGCTCTCAGTGCGGCGAGCCGTTCTTTCTCAGCGAAAGCTTCCAACTGCTTCTTTCCTTCTTGAACATCGAATCGGTTCGGAACGTAAGCAGATGGATACTTGTTCAGGATGCGAAGTCGGACGATGGATGGAAGTTCCTTCTTCTTGGTTTCTTTGGTCTCGGTGTTATTACCGGAGACAGTGGCATCATCAGTTCCGTTCACTTTAGGCGACTCTTCCGAAGTTGTATTGACCGGTGCTTCTGGAGCCTTCTCCTCTTTCACGGGAACTTCCTTCTCTTCCGGTTTCTCTTCTGTAGCTGCTCCCGTGGCGTCGTCGGTGGTCGGCTCTCCTTCCTCTGTCTTGGAGCTGAACAATCCGCTGATAGTGCTGGCGATGGCTGGAAATAGGTTAATTTGGATATGAAACAGATTATCAAGTTTACTTCCAACTATTCCAGACTTGGATTCAAACTGTGCTTCGGCTTTGCGAACTCGTACGATGCCAGATGCATCGATCAGGAACGACACTTTGACACCCTTGAACTCGGATTCCTCACTGGACCTATTCTGGATGGCATCAGTCAATCCACTGATTTCGACGTCGATGAAGTTGTCGAGCAGAGTTCCGATCTCTTGGATCTGCTTCTTCGTCAGATTCTCAATGGTTCCGTATTTGAGAGCAATGGAGAAGTCGTCGGTGTAGGATGTCAGCGAGATGGTCTTCGGATTGGTTGGGTAGGCAGAGTTGGCAGCGAAGAGAGTTTTGACAACGTTCTTCTCTCCGATAACTTCTTCGGTCTTCTCGTCTTTCACCTTGCTCACAAAATGCACTTCAACTGGGAACAGAACCTTTTCCTCGACGTTGAACGCCTTTACTTTGAATCCCTTGCTGAGGTCGGCGGCTCGGAAGAGGGCTCCCATCGCAACGGCTTCATCAGTGTTCAGGAACTTTCCGATTTCCTTCCTGAAAAAGCAAAAATTGTTCAGCGGCCTACTATCAAACTCCGGTCATGGGACGCGGTGTTAGCGAAATCGCCAAGTTCCTTATCTTGCGTCTCTAACAGGCGAACAGATCTTTGCAACGAGTTGCTACTGACCGGGTTGGAGAGACGCAGCAGTGGGTGCGAACCTGCGACTAGCAGGCAACGGGCGCGCGCGCACCCGCATACACCACCGAGGGTCGAGAGAACACAGCGCCGCACAGCCCTAGATATTACGAGTTGACGAATACGCGCGCACAAACTCACTTTCCAATGGTTTTCTGCACAACTTCTTGCACTTTCGGAACACGGGTTCCGGCTCCCATCAAGACGAACTGGTCGACATCTTCGATTGGAATCTGGGCCATTCGCAGAGCTTGCTCGATTGGTTCTCCGAAACGGGGCTCGAGGTCGGCGATGAGTTGGTTGAAATCCTCGCGGTACACCTTCAACTTGGCATCGATTTCTTCGTGAGCACTCTCGATCTGGGCAAAGTGTTCGGCATTGGCAGAAAGAACTTGCTTCAGTCGTTCAGCTTCCTTCGCGAACTTTGCCATTGCTCTTCTGTTCGTGTTTACTTTGGTCTTCGGCTTGTAGGTCGTCTCAAACAACTCGATGAGGTGGTCTCTCAGTCGGTTCGTCATCTCGATTCCTCCCAGAGTTCTGTCGTATCCAACTCCCAAAACAGTCATCTTTGGCTCGGTGACCTTGTTCTCCTTGACCAGTTTGTACTCAACAACCGTCGCAGTAGTCTTGGCGGCTCCCATGTCGTAGATCATCAGTCTCTGCGGCTTATCGGTTATCTCCTTGCGTCGGAATATTCCGTGGCTCAGAGCGGCTGCTGTTCCGTCGTTGATGAGCTGGAGAACAGTGAATCCGGCCATTTGAGCGGCTCTTTCGACGGCGACGCGTTCAGCTGGAGTGAAGTAGACGGGCACTGTGATCACGACGTCTTTAATGTCAGCCACTTGAGCGTGCTCTTCAGTGAACTTTTTGGCGTTGGCGAGAATCATAGCAGACAGCGTTTCGACCGAGTAGCTCTCACCTCTGCAAAACAAACTCTTCAACACTAACAAGAAGTTACTTTACTCACCCAATCTTGAAGCTAATTCCTGAAGAATTCTTTGGCGAGTCATCGATTTCGTAGAACGTGTTTCTACTCTTGAACAGCTCGAAAGACGGATGTTGCGTGGACTTGGCAATCAGGTCGTTGAATTGCCCGTGGACGAGATGTGGATAACGAACTTGCAGACCGATGGCAGCGTCGGCGAAGGTTCGGTGTCCCTCGTGGATCATAACGACGTTTGGTGTTTTTCTTCTGGACTCCGTGTTGAGAGCGATGTCCATTGGGATTCCTGGCTTGACGATTCCGATTTTGATGAACTGAGTACCAAGATCGATGGTCATGGCGGCCAGCTGAGTGTTCACTGCCACGAACAGAGTGCTGAACAGACAGAGAACCAGCATACTGACTCCACGTAACCGCATCTTGACTGAAAGTAAAGGACGAATAAGAAAAAGTTACGATATAAAAGAGACACGAAGGTAAAATATTATTATCGAATCAAACGATCAAAGGAAGTTGATAAAAGACGAGAAACAGCGGTCTTAAAACTTTATGCACAGGAAAAAAGAGAAAAAGCATTTGGAGGGAGAGGAACTGGCCAATGTGGTGTGGGGAAAAGAGGTTGGCAAGATTACACGACGCGCCACGTGGATAGCGACCTCACCCAGAGGACACGAATAATTCCGAGAAACGTGAGTTTTTTGAACAACGTTGAGCAAATTATATAACTAGAGGACAGGGAAAAGTGGAAAATTGGAAGATTTGGGACAGGAAATGGAGAAGGAGCTACTCGGAGAGGTCGTCCTCCTCGTCGCTCCGCTCCTTCTTCAGCTCGCTGAGCTTCGTGATGAGGACCTCACCGAATTTTTCGCTGTAACATTTACTATTTTAGTTGTTTGATTCTGAAACGCAGTGAGATTTACCGGTAGAGCGGGGAAATTTCGGTGAGCAAGGCGTGAAGCGTGTCGAAGTACTTGGTGTGAATGTCGAGCTGCCGGAAGTCGCCGTTCATGCAGTCGTTTCTGTGAGACGCCACTCTCCAGCCTTTCTCTGCAAATTAACATATTGAAACTTTGAAAAATACTAGGGAAACTCACGAGTAAGCTCAATGCAATTCGTGTGATTCTCGAAGGTGGTGACATTGATGAAGAGAAGCTGCGGAGTACGTGGCAGCATCTCGCTGACGCCGATCATGTTGACTGCGAACGCGTGCTCTCGCACCGCCGCCATCGCTTCCTCCTCGAGCGTCGACTTCTCGACATCGCAGTCGCACGTACTGAAATCAGAATTTCTGTTTAGTTCGAGATTATTAAACTCTTACCCGCAGAGAGCCGGCTTCTTGACAGTGACCGGGGTTGTTGGAGGAGTAGCCGTCTCGGTCAACGAGTTGTCTTTCTCTGTTTGCTGAGTCATTTCTTCCAAGTTCTGAAGGTGACGTGTAAGATTACGTTGCACTGATAAGAAGGTGCGGATAAGTATGAGACTGTGACAAACAGTAGATGAATTTGAGTGAAAAGAAGAGAACAAAACAATATACATTTATACAACAAAAACAAAACTATAGCCCGTGTTTACAAGCAAAACCCTAGGGAAGCATTTCAATGACGATCCACGACGTTCGACAGCCTTTCCAGTTTGTCGAGGTTTGACTTGGCCTAAATTATTAACATTTGAGAGTCGTCATCGAGAAAAGACTCACACTTTGAATGAAAACATTGAACTCGTCAATTTTGTCGAAGATGTTGTCTGCTTCTTGAATGCTTCTATCGATTGTCTGCAAAATTTATGAACTTTCAAGTTTTCCATTAGTAAATCTCACATTAATTTGTTCATTCAGACCTCCGGAATGTGTTTCCGCCAAAATTTGCAACGTTCGCAACTCTTCGAGAACAACTGTGACTTTGTCCAACAACAAGTTCACTGGTTCCGAAGGCGAAATGCTCTGCAACGAGAAAAATTTGGAAAACTGCCATTTCAACGAAACACTTACGGTTCCAGCGAGTGTCTCCGTCACCATCTGAATATTCTTCGCAATACTTTCTGCTTCACACATCGTCTGTTGAGCTGCAAATCGATTTTTAATGGAACGGAATAAGTATACGTTGTCTAACGAGGAAAGGGGGGAGACGAGGCGGCGAGCATATCGATTTAATGTGACAGAGAGACTATGAACAGACAACGAAAATGAAATTAGAGAATTTCTACGAGGATTTTGTTTACGAAGAAACTGGAGGGAAACAAGACAAATTCACAGAACGCGCATTTGCAAAAAATCTGATTTCCGCGAAGACTGTGCAAGTGCGCTCCAGCGAATCGAGATTGTGCGGAATTTCGGCCGAATCGGAACATCAAAGAAAAATGAGGAGAATCTGAATCGAGTTTCGCATCTGAATTAAAGATGTTTGAATTATGATAGGTACACAAAGGTCTCAAAAAAAAATCGGACATCCAATGGAGCAGCCTCTGAAGAAGTGGCAGGATACGTGATCATGATCATAATGGCGCTTGTTGAGTCATTCGCTTTTGTTCTTGAAGAGATGATGTTTTTGAATAAATTCTGGAATATTGCGATCTTTGCAATTGTGTGATTAGGGATTCATATACATGCCTTATTGAAAAATCGGTTCCAGAAGTACCCATGTTCTTCTCCAGAAACACTATTCAAAAACCGATATGCAAACTTTTATTTCTCGTCTCTCCGGTGAGAATCTCTAGTCTGAATTGGAGAAAAGAATCGAAGCGCACAAATATTTGTCAGTGAATCACTTGTATTTCGGCACTTGTTCTGTTTGATATCGTCACGTCTCTCCGTCAAAATCTCGCGATTCCTAATCTTCCCCGCCAAGTTCGAATTCTCTCAATTTCGAACTATTCTGTGTCTTGTTGCCAACTCATTTTATCGATTTCGACTGCTGTGTCTGTGTGTCCGTATCAGTAGTATAGTGGGAGGGCGTGTGAGTCAGAGACGCTTGCACGCTTTAAACACAGTTCTCGTGTCGATCTGAACTCAAAACTGCAAGAAATGCAAAGATGACGACTCCCCGACCGACTCATCTGCACAGGCGGTCCTCTTCGAAATGGGTCCCTCCATCGGCACCTCTTCACAATCCGATCTCCATTTTCAAAGGAAGAAGCAACAGGGAGACTGGGTGAGTCCATGAAGCTTGAAGTATTCATTATCTTGCTTTAGATCCCGAGTGATTCGTCCTAACCATCTGTTTGAAACCCCTCGCTATGAACTGACAAACTACAGAGACTTCACTGATAACCAGATCTCCACCACTAAATACACCATCTGGAACTTTGTTCCTCTAAACATTTGGCATCAGATCTCCACGAAATACGCGAATCTTTATTTCATATTCATCGCAGTCCTCAACTGGGTCCCGTTCTTCGATGCCTACACTCGATACGTCGGACTGATTCCGATCACGTTTGTCTTGGGAACCACTCTGATCAAAGATGGAGTTGAGGACTATCGGAGGTGGAAATTTGACAATCAGATCAATACAAAGACGTGCCACGTGTGGGATCGGGATCGGTGTGCATTTCGGAAGACCGAGTGGAGATATATTCTCGTGGGAGACTTTGTGCACATCTCCAATGATCAGGATGTCCCAGCTGATATCATTTTGATAAGGTCCTCGAATGAAAGTGGCACTTGCTACATTGAAACATGCAATTTGGATGGAGAGACTTCTCTGAAACAGAGAATGGTTCCAGCCAAAGTTATCGATTATTCAGTGGTGAGTCATGCTGATAAGTTGTTCAACATTACATCCGTTTTCAGAAAGACTCGGCTTTCAAACCGTCCGATTTCACCGGAGTGGTCACTTGTGAGAAACCAGACAAGAGCATCTATACGATCCGAGCCAAAGTCGAGTATGAGCCGGGGAAGACGGATGTGATAATAAAGGAAAACATGCTGCTCCGCGGTTCTCGCATCAAGAACACAACGTTCGTCGAGGGAATTGTGGTTTATGCAGGACAAGACACGAAAGTGATGCTGAACAACGGACGGGCGCCTCATAAAACTTCGGGTATTGAAAAGTTGACTAACAAGTGAGAAAACAGGGGGAAACGCTGGAAGAGAGCACTGGTTTCAGATTCATCATTGCCTGTTTTGTGATGCTTCTGGCTATGGTCATCTATGGAGCCGCGGCTTCAGCTGTCTGGGTTCAAGATCATCCAGTTGATAAAGAGGTTTATTTTGATAACAAGAACAGAAAAAAAAACAAGAAAAACCGTGACCCGTGATAAGAATTAGCTACTCGAATCTGTCATGACAATGTCGTTCTGACCGGTTACTGTGACTGCTTGGAAACTGTCCAAAGCCTTTTGGAGATGAACTTCTGCAGCTGTTGCCACCTAAAAAACATAGAATTACTTCGAAATTCCGTTAAAACTAACATCGTTCCTCCTCTGTTTCTCCCGCTTTTCGGCTCTTTTCACTTGACGGTTCCATCTTGCCTCATCGTTAGAATTAGCCAGTGGCTGCTTCTTTTTCTTGACAAAATCATCCAAAACGACACGAGATTCCTTTTCTTTCTCTTTTTTGTGATTTCTCACTCGCGGAATCGATTCCTCTTCTTTCTTTTTCGCTTTTCGAGGCATCTGGAAATGAGAAAATCACGGTGGGAACAGGAAAAGTGAATTGTACAGAAGAGCGCACATGCAATACTGTCTAGACACTGTGTGGGGCAGAGAGACACAGACACAATTGCAGATTCCGTTCGTCACGTCGAATACTCCACAACCATTCATAGAGGGATTCATTGGAATTGGAGCTTTCTTCATCAACTATCAGCTTCTGGTTCCGATCAGTCTTTACATCACTGTTGAGATCATCAAGGCTCTACAGATCTATTTTATCAGTAGTGATATCGAGCTGTATGATCCTAAGTCGGTACGTCCAATAAGAATCGAATAGGCATCTTGAATAACCTACTTTCAGGACAGAGCAATCGACTGTCGATCCCTGAGCATCCCAGAAGAACTCGGGACTGTCACCCACGTTCTCTCTGACAAAACTGGAACTCTGACAGAGAACATGATGATCTTCCGGAACTGTGCATTCGATGAGACTGATTACGCGACAGAAGGATCCAAATCAAATCCTGATAAGCCAATCAGATCCGATGCTCTGTACTCGAGGATTTCTAATTCTATGCATAATCCGATCCAAAAACACTTCTTCGCCAACATTCTCTTGAACAACTCGGTTGTTGTGAACCGTATTCCTCACACTGATGCTCTGGAACTCGGAAACTTCGAGGGAGGCGCTTGGAATATTGGAAACTCGAGTTTCTACGATGTCACTGAAGAGAAGTACAGGGCGATGCTGGAAGCGATCGGCAAGGAACCAACCGATGACACTTTCAGAAGACCCAGCGAGTCAGTTTCGTCTTCAGAATCTTTCAAATGAAGTTCCATTTTCAGTCTTGGTCTTCCCACTTCTATCCAATTCGACGACAGACTCACAGTCATTGCCGAAGAAGACACGCCTTCAGAATCGCCGATCCCTCCGGACGTGAGCCCTCGGGAGTCTCCAGAAGCGGCAACTCCCACTTCCCCAACTTTTCGACCGCTTTCCTCATTGTCTTCTTTCTCGAGAAAAGTGTCTTCTGCTGTGAGAAGAAGTATTCTGAGGCCAATCTCTGATATGTGAGCCATCATCTGAAAAGTCTCAAACTAGTCAGTTATTTCAGAATCCCAGTCAGGAAAAGGTTGATTTCATTCAAACAACAAGACTTGAATCCATATGAAGCAGAGAGTCCAGATGAGCTGGCACTGATCGAGGGAGCTGCTCTCTACGATTATGTTCTTCTGGAAAGAGCTGCCACTAGCATCACGGTCTCCACACCGGATAGAGCTGAGAAGCGATACGAACTGCTCTTGACCCTTCCGTTTGATGCGACGAGAAAGCGAATGTCTGTGATTGTGAACTCTCCGAAAGGACCACTGATGTACTGTAAGGGAGCAGATTCGGCAATCATGTCGAGACTGACACCTGCGAGTTTGGATGATGGACGGGTTCGGACGGTGCAGGAACATCTGAACAACTACGCGAAGAAGGGGTTGAGGACGCTGTGTTTTGCGATGAAGTACATTCCACAGGAGGAGTTTGACGACTTTCTGCATTCGTACAGATTCGTAAGTGTGCCTTTTCTTGAAACTGATGCACTGAAATCCATTGCAGCTCATGGAAGATGCTTCCACAGAAAGAGAAAAAATGCTGTCAGAAAAGGCTGATGAGCTGGAAAACGGGCTGAAGCTCTGCGGAGTCACTGGGATCGAAGACAGGCTTCAAGACGGTGTTCCGGATACTCTTTGTGCTCTCAGAGGAGCTGGAATTCAAGTTTGGGTGTTGACAGGAGACAAGCTGGAGACGGCGCAGAACATCGCGACGTCCAGTGGATTGTTCCATCCGCAAAGACCATTGAAGTGAGTTGGAATTCACTGGAACCTCATTCGAATACGAGTTTTCAGAGTTATCGAATCAGAAACCGATGCAGAAGTTGCCAGTGAATCAGCTGGATTGAATATCATCTTATCACCAACAGCAATCAAACTGGCACAGGAAGGGAACGTTCATTTGATTGAGACGCTGAAGAAGTGAGGAGCATCATCTGATTCTGAAACTGAACATCCCAAATTACAGAGCAAAAACAGTGTTATGCTACCGAATGACTCCATCAGAAAAAGCTCTGATAGTTAACACTGTGAAAAAGAAAATCAAGGGGAACGTGCTGGCAATTGGGGACGGAGCCAATGATGTTCCGATGATCCAGGCGGCTCACGTCGGAATCGGAATTGCTGGAAAAGAAGGATTGCAGGCAGCTATGGCGTGTGACTTTGCAATTGCAAGGTTCAAGTTTCTAGCCAGGCTTCTGCTGGTACACGGTCACTGGAGCTATTACCGACTTGCAAATACGTTCTTGTACTTTCTATATAAGAATGCAGTGAGTCTAACTGATTAGGTTCTGATATCACTTATCCGGTTATTCAGAACGCTGTCTTCATCGTCTTCTACTTCCAATTCTTCAACGGTGCTTCTGGAACCAACATCATAGATCCTCTCTGGGGAGTTGCTTACCCGATCATATTCACAAGTGTTCAACCAGTGGCAGTTGGAGTTCTGGACCAAGACCAAAACGATGAGACGTTGATGAACAAGCCGGAGCTGTACGTGGTAGGCAGAGAGAATCTGTTGTACACTTGGAAGCACTTCTTCCGCGATGTGATCGATGGAATCTACCAGGCAGCGGTTATTTATTACGTGGCACATGTGGTCAGCTCATCCCGCAGTTCTATTCTTTTCAACTGTCAACTTTCCAGACCCTCATTGACTCGACCGCAACTTTCTGGGAGATGGGTTTCTACATCGCCACCGGCTCCATCCTCGTCAACTCCGGTCACCTGGCTCTTCAGGTCCGCTACTGGCACTGGCGCCTCATCTCCGTTTTCTTCTTCTTCATCTTCCTCAGTTTTGCCTATTTCTTCGCGGCATACACCACAGGAGGCTTGATAATGATTCCGGATATGCCGGTTTCAATGCCTGAAAGAATGTTTTCGGACGGCCGCTTCTGGTTTTCGCAAATCATCACAGTAATTGTTGCGCTTTGTCCCAGGTTTGTTCTTGCATCAAGAGCCCTTCCAACCGAATCTCGTTCCAGATTCACTGCGATTTGCCTGCTCTCTTCGCTGAACACCAAGCCCTCGACGACTCATTGAAACATCCCTTCCCGTAGTTTCTGTAAATAGAGTTCCCCCACCCTCTCAACTTGTTGATCTAATACTAACGGGTAGTGCTTCTTCTCTTTCAATAAATCAAACAAACTCTCTGGCAAATAACTGGTAACCCGAAAGATTTCACAGCTCGATAAGACGAGTTAGCAGACCGACTAGATTTTTCGTAAAAAGTTGCAGTAACTCAAACAGTGTCTGTGTACACAGCCAAGTCAACCGTACTTCTCTCCGGCGTCTGCGTCTCTTCGCCTCTCTCCGCGCCCTTCCGCTCACTCATCGCACGCGCTCTCGTCAGCTGATCGCCATTCCGTGCCACAAGTTCGTCTGCCGTGTTTCATTGCGATCTTTCCGCATCCCCTCTCGTGTTTATTATTATTATTTTTACAAAAATTTGCTTCAGCGCTGGCGGCAAAATGATGAAATGTCAGTCGATTTCGAATGCGATTTTGTAAACATACGTGTTTGTCTCGGCGCTGGGCGCTCGCGGCCTCTTTTCTGTTTTCGCTCCTCTCGCTGTTTTTGGTTTCCAGTTCTGCATCGCCATCCGAGCGACGACCCCGTTATTTTTCACTTATCGTCGCCTTCTCCTTCTTGGGGTCATGGTCTTCTAACGGCACGAATATGTATTTCGAAACACCTACAGAGTGTTTCGAAATTGTTTTCGAAACATTTCGATAGTCTTTTTATATATATTTTTTTCTAACGTGGAAATTTGCGTTTCTTTCCGCTTGAAGTCAGTCGAAGTTGCATGGAACACCTGCTACAGTAATCGCGTAGACGCAGGCGCTAGTTTTGTTCTGTGGGTCTCGCAGCGAACACTCGAAAACTTACGGTTTCATTCACATTTCACAACTTCAAAAAGCAGCGACTGATTCCTATTTTTAGTTTTTCTTTCAAAATTTTGCGTTGAATTTTCTGTTTTGAAATGACAATCTGGCGCCAAAAATCTGTCATGGCCACCTTGTAACAACCTTCACAGCTGTAACAACAGGCGGCGGTCGTTTCTTTCCGAAAAGTGCAAATCGCCTATTGTTTCAAGCTTTCCCTTTTTTTTCAAAGGTTTTTCAGCTGATCGATCATTGAGCGTCATGAGAATGACCTCACCCTCTATTATTTGAAATCTGACCTCTACGGTCTGCCCCTCGTCGCCGCCAAACTCTTCTTCAAGCCCTTTTTCTCTAGAACTGTCCAATTGTCCTTGGCCGTCGTCGCCTCTCGTCTCGTCTTCGTTTCGTTTTTTGCTTCGTCCGCTCCTCACAACTAACTGTTGTAAAAACAGCGCAGAACACCAGCAGTCGGTCGGTCAGTCACCAGACCAGAGACCCACTTCTTTTGTCATTCTGTTTGTACGTGCCCGTCCGCTTTTTTCCCTTCTGCTCCCTCTCTCTTTCTGCTCATGTTACATGTTTCTTTGATAAGACACTCAATTTTCCAGGGAAACCATGTTTGAACTCGCGTTCATCGCTGTGCTCGTCGCAGCCGCCGTCTTCATCTTCCTCTCGCTCCGCAAGAACGGATTCTTCGTCACTGTCGAGGTTTGTCGATTCACATTTTCGCGATTTTCCGAAATCATGAATTTTTCAGCCGACAGTCAGCACCTCGCCACAAAACCTGACCCAGCCGCTGACCGTCTACTACAAGTACCACCTCGGACCATACAGCAATGTGATCAACATCATCGGAGAAGCCAAGAAGATCGTGGCCAGCTCCCCGACCGTCTCCACCTTCTTCGGCATCTACTACGACAACCCGGAGACCACTGACTCTCACTTCCTCCAATCGGCCGTCGGAGTCGTCTTCGGAGTCGACGGAAAGGATCTCTACGATGAGAAGTACGCTAAGGAGCTCACCGACAATGGTTTCGAGAAGATGGTCCTCCCGAAGGTCGAGAGAGCCGTTCAGGCCGTTCAGCCATCTACCGGAGGATCCCTTTCGTTCCTTGCTCTCGTCTGGTTCACCTACTCGACGATCAAGAAGTACATCTCTGACAACAAGCTGGAGACCAAGTACGCCGTCGAGTTCTACACCGACGAGGAAATCGCTGTCATCTTCCCACTCGACAACGTGGAGGAGTTCCTGGTCAAGAACGTGAGTTGCAAGGTTATCACATCATTAACTCTAGTTGTTCTTTTTCAGTACCAGAGCATCGATCAGCTGGAAAGCGATGCTGCCAAGAGACGCTTCGACTCGTCGGAAGAGGACAGCGAGAGCGAGCCAGATGGCGAGGAGGAGCCAGAGAAGGACGAGTAGACTCCCGGACGCCGAGCCATCCATCCATCCACAACTGCCTTTCTTTTCTATGTGTACGATATTTACCATATTCTTGTTGAAACACACTCTGACGATATGAAACTGAATCTTTTATATGCGCGTTGTGACGTCGACCTCGAGTGCAGCTCTCGGCTGATAGCCACTTGAGCCGACTCTTATCACCTTGCCGCCCCCGATCCTCATCCCACTGTTTCTATTTTTTGCATCCCGACGCTTTCCCTCGTCATATGGCTTGATAAAAAGTTCAAAGTTGAGTTGGTGAGTGAAGAGATGAGTAAGCCGATTTGCATAGTAATAAGCGGTCCGGCTGGTTTTTGATGCCTTGGGATTTCATCTTTTCGTGGTCCCGCCTGCGATGATAATTATTGGACTGCTCTCCGTCGTGCCGGGCGCATCCTGACGCGCTTTCTCCAATTTTTCGAGTAAATAGGAAACGGAGAGGAGCTCATAAACCGAATACGGGCACTCAGTCGAGTTTGGTCGACCCGAGACTCGTTTGTTCATTTCTCAAGGTTCAAACATGTTTGCAGGGTACGGTAGATGTTTGTTTCTCGTCGTTTCTGACGGATTCAGAGATCAGGTGTAGTTTATAAGCTGGTGAAGCTGTTTGGAAGCTGAGCGTTTGAGTTGCTGCGTTCATCTTGCAATCGGGTCTCGCCACGAACACCAAGGTGCTCGCATAGCCGAACATTCGTGCCGAGACCCATTACAGTTGAACCCTGATCCTTGTGAATCGTGGATTCCGATCAAAGCCCACAGCCTATTTGCCAAAAGGACACCAGACGTCTGGTCTCATCGCCTTCTCATTTCCATGAAATGATTCATATTGAGCCGTTTTCCCTCATGCTCATCCTGACCCCTCCCACAATTCTCCAGCAGTCCCTCCGGAAATTGAGGGTTTCCGGCCTGAAAGTTCATGACATTCTTCTCTTCGTTCGACAATTATTGTCCTTTCGGGTCTCTCTCTCGGGCTGTCAGAGTCACAAAAAAGTTGACGACTCGGTGCGGAAATGTATGCGGGAACGGAGCCTCGCGTGCACTCAGCCCGGCTAGTCGACTATTTCTGTTTCGACCGAGAGAGTCAGAGAATATTATTATTGCTCAGAATCACCTCCTCACAAATTAGTCTGTCAGCGAGAGATGAATGAATCCAGTGTCCAAAAAACCGAGGGTCCGACGGCAAAAGTGGGCGGAGTCTCGTCGGCAGTCTTGCAAAATTAGATTCGCCTTGGATTCCGCTGGAGACATCACCAGTGGTTGCCCGATTGCTCGCCGATTGCTCGCCGAGTGGTGATGGAGTCATGCGCGGCCCTTTCCGAGGGTAATTCCAAGTCATATGCCTATCTTCTTGTCGACACGAGTTTATTCACTTTGAGAGATCATTATGGAGAATCAGCTGGATGTCCGACAACTGGCAGTGTCTTGTTTTTTCTAGAGAAAGAGATAGAGAAGGCTCTCATTAGGAGCAGCCAAGTTGACTCTATTTTGAGATATGTAGATGCTCATTTGTTTTGTAAATAGTTTACATGGCCAGCACCAATCAGCTGGAACTAGGACGTAGTTTACTATTTACAGTAGTGATCTCTCTGCTATACGGAAGGTAGTGTCCAATTCAGCATATCGAATTACTCTGGGTTTCAGGTCAAAGTTTTGTTGTGAGCTGGCATAAGGTTCGGAAAAGTTTCGGAACCGTCCTGACAAGTTTCAAGTTATAACCAATCCCTTTGTTGAGTTTCACTAATCAGTAGCCGGCTCATCCAAGAGCTAGTCCCGCCCTTCCCATTTGACACCATAATCCGTTCTTTCCTGGATCAAAAAGTTGATAAGTGTAGGTAATCATCCAGCGGATATCACCTTTTATGACGTATTCCCGGACCGAACATTCCAGCACTTTTCCCTCGATAAAATGGCCAATTTCCGTAACGGCTCCACGTGTTCTTCTCCATCCGAATCCATCATAATCATCCCATCTCGTCGTCCCCTCTTTTCTTTTGACTTGTTGTCACTTTATAGCCCGCGGGCAAGGAAGAAACGGCACATTTGCATAACATTTCGTTTTGTTTGTTGTTTTCCTCCTGTTTTCTTCTTCCTTATGTCCTCCGGATTCTTACACTTTCTAATCAAACTAATGCACCCTGCAGTAGGGCTTCTTCGTGATTTGTTGGCATTAGGGACGGGCTCGCGGAGCACCAATGATTAGGACGAGTGGGACACGAAATCTTCTCCTTTTACAGCTCTTTCTTCAATTTTCATTTTCCATTCTTTTTGGCTTGACAAGCTGCTTTTTCGAGAATTCGTCCGTCTCCTATGACACTGGGAACACCGTCGAAAAAGAAGAGAAGGAACTGAAAGAGAGAGAACCGAAATTGAATTTGAGTTCAGAAGAATTCTCAAGGCAAAACATGCGTTTACCAGGGGAAGATATAGATATTGGGAAAGATATCCTTCCGAAGAAGCACCGCTTCTTTATTACACTTAATCGTGGCAATTATAGCACGGCGCCGCCCCAACAGACATCGGACTCGGCGATCTCGGAGCCTTGTAAACAACAACACGACATGACTTGTCCCGATGACCTCACCACTTTCTATTCCTGACTTCTTCCTTCTTCTTACCTTTTCGGTCCAAGAATTAGAGAACTCATCAAGCGCAAGGGGCCCGAACAATAGGGGCGGGGTCCGGTTCCTCGGCGTTTTCGCTTCCGGACTCGAGGACCCCGATGAGGAGCCGGGGAGCCGCTGTCGCTCTGCCAATTTTATTTCATTTTATTTGCGGTTCGAATTAGATTCGTCAACTTGCCAATTTCCTTTTCTCCCCCATCCTTTTTCATAGTTTTCAACACGAAAAAACAACTGGAATTTGTTCTCCGTAGCTTCGCTGTTTTGATCCTGATGCCGTTCTTCGATTCTAGAATTCAGAAGGCTTCTGAAGTCTAGACTTCTGGAGGAAACTGAATTCAGGAACTTCAGAAGCTGCTATGGAAGTCTAGCGAGATCCTTTTAAAAAGCTCTTTAGATTAGAATCTCTGTCAAATGCCAAATAGGCCGTAGCGCCTGGGATTCTGCTCTGCACGCGTGTTCCGGGTTACTGTAGCTTTTTGTAGCTTCTATCCAGAATTCGAATTCCCGCGCGCGTCATCAAGACTCCAAAGCTCATGAGCCAGATCTTGCTCCAGCTGAATCCTGAAAAACCAACTGTTCATCCATTTCTATTTCTAAAAACGTCTGCTGAATGGCAACTTTCTCTGCGACCAAACATCATTTCACACCTGCCAATTAATCTTGGAGCTCCGCCGGCTCACGGCTCATGGTTCCGTCTGGGAGGGCCCGAAATCGGACTCGCGATCTCCCTCTCTCTGTTCATTAGCCGACGTAGTGGGGGCTAGAAAATAAACACATTCTCAGGTTTCTCCTATCGGAATTTCCTGGAAATCCGGCCTCTTCAACCGCCCTTTTGCAGCTCTTTCTTTGATCCGCAAGCGAGAATATGAGCAGATTCCACTAAGCGATCATTGAATTCCTGGCCAATTAGCCTTCCTTGTGAGACATCCCCGATGAAGTCACTTTTTCGGTTTCCCTAGCTGATCAGCTAGTTGTCAGCCTGAGCACCTGCGTCAAAAACCTATTGCAAATGTAGGAAACCCGCAAAACGTGTGGGGGAGGGGCCTCATTTCGTATTCACATTCGGAAGTTCACTTTTTTTTTTCATATTTTCCACCCCCTGCCAGCAGTCCAAATCCTTTCCTGGGACATCTTCTTTTCTTCATTTTGTTCAACTTCCTGAACATGAATATTTCTCTGAATTTCCAATTTTCTCAAAGTCTTTTCAAGTCGTGCTCGGGGTTTTTGAACAGCCGCCCAGCCACCCTGGCGCTTTTGAAACTTTGGCTCAATTGAATGACGTGCGCCCTATTTACCTACTGGAAGGAGCCAACCTCAGCTGATTATCTTTTCATCAAACACGCAATCTAGAAGGGGGCGAGGATTGGAGGGACATCAAAAAAAGCAGTCCTTCGGGGCCGAGAAGTATCATCTTTCTGCCACTTCCGTGGGCTAGAAGAGCTTTGTCTTCAGAGCTCCGTTAGAGCTTTCTTGGAATAGCTGGGCGTGAGAAAATCAGGGAAAAACATCAATTGTTGCGTTCCTTTCTTCCGGGTTTTCCTAGTTTGCACGTGAATTGATCAGAAGCTAGGATTGCCAGATAAGAAAGAGCTTTTCTCTTGATTCCAGCTCTTCTTCTGATTCACATTGTACCTTGGAGCTATAGAAGGCTCTGCTCGGTTTTGTACTTTTCAATGGAGCAAACGAGCAAAACTCAAAGGAATTCCTTTGCTTCTGACTCGGGTTATCAGGTTATGCCCGTCCAGACTGGCTCCCCTAACCAAAGTGCAACTTCTCGTGCATCTGACATCCAAATTAAGCGAAAAACAAATTATTGTTGTCTGTGAGCCGAGTTGTTTCCCAGACCCAGATTCCTCTTTTCTTCGTATTATTCTTCATCGGAAGACCACCCTTTTCACACCTCTTCTTGTTTTCTGGTCTATGGAACTGGTCGACGGAATCGCTAATTGCTGCCGCTGCCGCCAGCAATTTTTCGTGAACCCCACTGAGATCCAAAAATAGATGAGATAAGACTGATCGAATTTGTCTCCTCGAAGGATACGGTATCACTTTCAGAGCTCTCAGAGCATCTATTATTCCCCACCCACCCACCGGTCCAAAACGCTCTCAACTTTCTCTCTCGAACATTTCAAAAACACATAGGCAACACGAAGAAAGAGTCCTCTTCTCCTGTCACCTCGTGCCCATTCTCACACAAAAACCTCTTTCTCTCACTAGGCTCCCACAACAATGGCTCGGCGAGCAGGAGACGTCGTCCCCCTCTCAAGACAGGAAAAAAGTCCATATTTGTATAATCCACCCCGTTTTTCTTTCTCTTCTTTGTAAATCATTCCTCGGTTTGCTCCCCAACTCATTCTTCCAGACCTCCTCTCCATCCGTCATGTTCACCCGAAACGAGTCGGTGAACACGTCGGTGACGCATGGATTCGAAGAGCTTATCACGTATCACATTGTGAACACGTCCCTCGGAGCCATCTCGACGATTGTGAACACTCTTCTGATGATTATCTTCCTCAGCTATCGACCTTTTAGGACGCGATATGTCGTGAGTGAGGGATCTGATTAGCTGGAAGCTTATCAGCTGTCGACTTATCACCTTATCACCCTCCTCTTTCCAGCTTCTGATCCTTCTGAATGTCGGTGATCTTATCAACAGTATGGCCATTGTGCTCACCGGACTCAACCGCATTGAGCTCTACTCCACCGCCATCCGAACCATGACTCTTCCAGTCAGAACTTCACTGGAATGCGCCATCGAGCCTTGGCTCATCTTGAAGCTTATCGGTTAGTCGGGTTCAAAGTTGTTATCAGGTTTTACATCAGAATCAGTAATCTTAAAATTCTAAAAAGGTGCTAAGTGTTTTCAGTGTTCATTCCATTCCCCATTTCCAGTTACCATGCATTTTGAAATTGTGAAGTTTGGAAGTGTTGTTTTCGTTTTCAACAGATTCAGAAGAATCTGTGCTTTAATCTCGTTCCGTGCTCACATGGTCCAGTTTCTGGAGCTTTCTCTTTTTTGTTTGCGGCGTGAAAATGTCGATCCGTGGGTGTACTTTATTGCAATGTGATATCCCCCAAAAGGAAGAGGGGTGTCGCGCTTCCGTTCTATGACGTGGAAGTCAAAAGCCGAGAAGAGAGAGAGATTCAGAATCCGGAGGGACGTGTAAACACTTAACCAGAGTACAAGGAAATTGATATTGTCGAGGAGAAAACATGGTGTCTTTAATGTGTTTTTGTGGTGTTGTCCAGTTGGGACCCCAGAGTTCAGAGCAAGCAACATCCGAAAATATTTTGGCGGAGAACCCGTAAACAGGGGAACACTTTGGGAAGGTCCTTGTCTTCATGATTAAAGTTGGAAGACGTGATTTTGAAGACGTTGAAGCTTACCGCCCGCTTAGAAAACACGCGTTACATCAAACTACAAAGTCATCAAACTACTCTTTGCTCCGGAAGTTGAAACATTGTTTCCAGGCGACATTCTGATCCCCGTCTCTACCTTTTGGATGGGTGTCGAACGTCTCGTCGCAATCCTCTTCCCGATCTTCTATAGGTTCTCAGTAGACGGGAAAGCTGTCAAGTGAGCTCCTCTTATCTTCCCTCACATGCATCTTCTGACCTTCCAGGTACCTGATCATCCCAGGAATCAGTCTCCTGTTCGTCGCCCTCTCCATCCTTGTCGCCCTGTACCTCGCTTTCACCGAGAACCATCTGACCAGCTTCTACTGCGGAAGGAAAGCTGCATTTGGCGAGGGATTCGGCACGTTCATCTACTGTTGCAACATCACTTGCAACGTGGCAAGTACCATCTTTGCCACTGCTGCGTACTTCAAAGCGTTGAATCTCTCGAAGACACAGTAAGCTCAAAATCTTGATGATGAATCTACAAGTTCTTATTTCCAGACCCCGAATGCAGCGTCAAGTCAACGTCATCCGCTACTACCTTCTCATCTCTGTCCTCTCAACTCTCCTGGTCTCACTGCCCAACATGATTGCTTTGTTCCAGCTTTACGTGGAGAAGGTATAACGTCTAATCATCTCGTACTATTCTGATGTTTTAGGTGAGCGACAGCCTTTCGAAGCCTGCTTACTGGATGCAAACAATCAACAGTGGCATTCATTTCTTTGTATATTTGGCGCTGAACAAGGAGTTTCGAGCGAGGACTTTCCGGATGTTCAAGCTGGTTCATTCGGAGGAAATGTCCCTTTCGAGTTAGTCTCTTATCAGCAAATGGCTGCTGACTGGTTATCTTTTTCAGAAAAGCAGTCCCCGGATGGTTGCGAAACTCCTCTTCGTGGATCCGCGAAGACTCTCACTGCACGAACCGCCTAACTGTCCATTGTCAATATAACTTTATTTATTTCCATTCATACGATCTCTGCTGTTCCCGTACAAATTGTATTCCGCACTGGTCTCCTCTCATGTGATTATTACTCATTGTCATGCCAAGAAAAGAAACAAAGAGTTCCCTTCCGATTCCTTCGATGATTGATGACGCTTTGTCGCGCTTCGAACTCTCGAACATCATATTCCGGCGCATAATTGAGTGACGCCGATGCGCAACTGGTAGTTACATAGTATTCCTCGCCTATCCAGTTCAGCCTCCCTCGTCGGTTTCTTTCCAAGTGTTTATGTTTATGGATGATGATCCGTAGGAGGCGTGTTCAATGACTGGTGACCATATATTGGCAGGATGCCAAGGCCACCCCGAACATCAGCGCGACCAGTCGGATCTTCGCGGATCGTTGCTTCGGGAGGACACTCCGGTCACTCTCCACTCACTTTTCACTTTTTGCCGAGACAAAGTCTTCTCGTTTTTTATTGTAGACACAGATCTCCACATTGTTTCACCTTCGATTGTTTTTTGCTGCTGGGATGTTCGAGGAGACGAGATTCCACTTCTTCTTCTTTTCACACATTCTGTTTGCGGTTACAACGTTTTTGCCACGTCACACCGCAATGATCAAAGTATGCATTACTCCAGGAAACTTTACAGTAATCTCAGGATCCCAGCATCATAAGTGTTATATCATAATAGTTTCACTTGAAGTAACAATAACTAATAGTTATGAGATCATCTAACACTTCCTGCTAATTGACACGTATTCTGTTGATACGTTTTCTTACTGCATTACTATTCCCTCTGATAGTGCAATTCTTAGGTCTCTGAAAGCACTGTTCTTGATTTTTTGATGTTCCTGAACCCTCTGTTGTCTTCTGGAAGTATTCAAAACCTTCTGCCGTTTTTCACCATATCCTCCCAGTCGAAGATTCCTCAAAAAGTCCAAATATCCTCTCCCTCCCGATCCGTCCACTTTTTGTGCACCTTCCCGTGTTTCACTTTCCATATCTCCCCTCGGCCATCTACCTTCACCCCTTTGTTCCAGCCAGAATTAGCGGAAAACAACTTTACCAAAAAAGCCGAATCCAGTTTTTATAGCCCCTTCTGCAGGCCACATCTCCTTATTCTCACTCACAGTACGTGTCCATTTTGTCACTTCGCTGCCATTCTCCGACTGACTCATCGTGTTGTTTACAACCGTTTCTCGATTCCTACGTAGGCTTCTTCTTCATCGAATTCGGCCAATGAGTCACTACGTTCACGCCTTCTGAAGCTTCTGAAACAAAACTGTTTCCACTTGACATTTCGATTCAATTCGTTTCCAGATGCGGTTATTACCATCTCTCGTTCTTCTCATTTGGTTCCCCATCAGATCTTCTTCACTGCCGCTGGCACCACCACCACCCGATGTAAGATTTCATATTTAGGGCGCCAATTATATCCAAATTATACATTTCGCCATTTCAGTTTATTGCCGACTTTTCGAAACGCGAAGTCAAATCGGATTTGATGGCGGTGGTCGACGAGGATGAGCTTCAAAGTTTACGGCACAACGGGTTCCAGGTGAGACTTGTAATTGGCGGTGTTCGGGTCTGGAACGAACGGAAAAACGAAGCGAATGTCCTTCTTTTCTGCCAATTTGTTCATCCATCCGCGGGGTCAATCAAAGCCATTTGTCTCTTCTCCTCCTCGCCACATTTACCAGATGATGCCACCCGCGCGCTTCTCTCTTCCGATAGCCAAGAAGCATGAATAATGAAGATGTTTCTTGCGGCGGCAGGAACTGGTTGCGTCATCACGAAAAGTCATAACATGAAGGCAAAAGTGATCTGTTTGCAGGAACAGTTGCGGCATTTACGGGAGAAGAACATTGGAAGGGACCCGGCAGCAGTGACGGAGGAGATGGCGATGGTCAGGAACTCAGTGGAGGACATCTCAGAGTTCTCGCTGGATTCTTCAGAAGTTGATGAGGCAATCAATGATATTACCGTACCAAGTAAGCTACACTTACAATTTCGAGATCCCGATCTTCAAAGTTTCAGCTGACGCAAAACTGAAAAAGAGCAGCAAATTCACGGAACTGGCTCAGATCCACAACCCAGATTCATCCAACAACGGGCTCCCGCCATTCGCTTTTTCTGAAGATGAAGAAGGTGATCCAAACGTTCAGAGGATCGAAAAGGCCGAGAGAGTCGAAGTTGTGTCTCCGATTGTTCTTGTGACGATGCCCTCGACACCGGCGCCGACTACTACTACGACAGTGCCAACTACAACCACAACTGCGCCTACAAGCACTACGGCGGCGCCAACGACATCTTCCGTTCCAGTGGACATTGTCAATATTGACAGTGACGTTGAAAATCCCAGAAGAGCTGCAGCAAGAAGAGTTGATAGTGATAGGACCCAGACTACTATCAGAAATATTCCGATCGAAGTGTCAACTACTACTCTGCCGACTATCACTACTACTCTATTCAGGTACCAGAGAGCTTTTGATTATTGTTATTTATGCTTTTCCAGCCCCCCTCCAACTACTCCTCTGTTCCGGTATACTGGCAGAACCCAATCCCCGCACATCTTCTCGTCCTCCACTGTCCGACTTCCGTCTGCCATCCCGTTGGCTCCAACTTCTGGAGCTCCACGAGCAGCTCCAATCATGACGACTCCAAGACCTTATCGAGGAGGACTGTTTACTACTGAATTCACGATTGAACCAGTTCAAAAGAGAAGCGAAGGGCCTCATGAGCTGAGAGATCGAATCAGGTCGACCAGTCAGTTACTCAACCTTCTTGGCGATCGAATTGAAGGAATTGATCAGCAAATGTCTGGAGGAAGTGCTCCGAAAACTGGAGTTTTGACAAATATCTACGATCAGGGAATTGTGAAAAGAAGGAATTACCGGACAAAACAGTGGGGAAAGACTGGGAAGGATCGACAGGGATTGCAAACTTATGATGGTCAGTTCACAGGAATGGCATACGGAGCGACGAAGCAGAAGGGAGGAGGATACTCGATGAGGAAGAAGATGGTGAAGAGACCGTGGACCGGAAGGGGGTACAAAACGAGAAGACTTGGAGAGAGAAGGCCGGATAATTTGAGACCGTCGACTTTTTTGGAGAAGAAGACGACTGAAGTGGCTGTGGAGCCGTATGGAGCTAAGAGAAGAGGAGAATGGATCAGGGGAGTGAAGTTGTCGGAGAGGAGAAGCGCTGTGAGGAGGGTCAGTGAGACACAGAAGAGTTTGGCTCAGGCGCTGATGGAATCAGAGGAAGCATCGATGAGGCAGTTAAAGAACACGTTGAGACAGATTAGGGATGTTGTGAGGTTCAAAACGTCTTCAACGACAGCGACGATCACGACGAGTACTCCGAAGCCGGTGGTGGCTCAACCTCTCAATGACTCCTTCTTCAAAGGCCAATTCGATTGGAGACGATAGTACAATTTCCTCTTTCTCGTAGTTGTTTTTTGTTATGTGAATGTAAAACCTGCCGTAACTTATTTGTAAATATAGGTCCCCCTATTGCCAGATGTCTCTCCGTCTCTCTCTTTCCCTGTTCCCTCCTCCCGCTGATCCCTCTCCCCGTCTCTCGCCTCCCTAATAAAGCTTCGAATATTTCCGCGTCGCCATGGTTACGGAGCACTACACGAGACGCGGAAAGCCGCTTTCCGCACGCAACCTGACGTAAGAAATATGGACTGAGCAGTTGAGTCTACATGGAATATGATTTCAAATGTGGTAAGTGTTTCTATTTTCAACAAACTTTTTGGAAACTGCTGGATACGCTTCGTTTTTCCTTCAATTGGAAGCCAAAAGCTCCAAAATTTTCCAATGATCACGAGCATTTGCGAGCCCCCAGCTTCTGGGCGGACCTCTCGAGATCAAATACGGAAAATGCTGATTTCGAGTGTCATTTCCATATTGCAGCGCTCATCGCTGGTCTACCAACTGCTTCTCAGTCTTCAGAAGACACTCTCCACTGTTTACTTTATCGTCATATTTATACTATTCTTCTACAAAGGTAAGGGATTTCGCAATCTGCTGGATGAAAACGGATATGTTCAGGAACGATACTCCCTTATCAGAAATATGTTCGTGTCATGGAGTTCTTCATCATTTTATCGTTTATGCCGATTGAGTACTTGAGGATCAACTGGGGTGAGTTTTTGAGATAGACAGCTGGAATTGGGCCCCGAAGAAGTTAACGTGGGTCGAGTGCAGACTCAAGATTCCGAAACAAAAAAAATACTTGAAACAGCTGATTTTTGCACCCAGTGTTTCTAGGAACTCAAAAGTTCTATTTTCCATCATGTTTCTATTTTCAGCAAGCCGAGGGAATCTTCTCGAGAGCAGCGCCTTCCTCTGGCTGACCACAATGCTTTCCATTCCAGTTCTTCTCATTCTGGTGTACATTGCCTTTTTCCAGAACTACGGTAACTTTCTGATCCCAAACCATCTCAAACTTTCCATTTCCAGTGCTTTTCATCGAGGAGATCTGCACATTTGTACTCGGCGGTTTCGTCATCTTCGAGACTTTGCTCTCCATCGTCCTCGGAATCAACTTTTCGTCATCTGGGTGAGAAATTTTCCCATTTTCCCAGGACATTTCAAGTTTCCAGACCACCAGCTAGCGGACAACGCACGTCACGATAATTCGCATAAGATAGATATAAATAAAAAGTGCAAATGCTCAAGAGTCATGATAAAAAGAACACATTCATCAATCACCCGAGCCTAATTACACCTTCCCCCGCTATCCGGTAGTATCCATGGGCCAGCGGGTTCAGTTGTTCGAGTACTTCCTCATTCACGTCACTCTCGTGACATCTCCTTGTTGTTTCCCACGAGTGAGTAGGTAAAATTTTTTGGAATCGAAGCGAAATATGAGCTCTGTGAAGAGAAGGACTTCTTATTCTCTGCAATCTTCTCGGCCACTTGAGGAACTTTTTTTGTCGTGAAGACCCAAAGATCTCCTCGAGTTCGCATTGTTTCCAACCTTTCCCAGGGCTTCTGGAGCCCAAGAAAGAACTCGCAACGGCATTGTTCTCTCGCATTTCCGAGCAGCGCCGCATTTCAAATGAACCGGAAAGAGAGGCTACGGTAGAGTTTAGTTTCAGAGAGAAAAACCCGAATTATCCATACTTTGATGCCGACGCCTTCCATCCATAAATTAGCTTCTGCACATTACCATATTCCAATTGCTCTTTGCTCTCTTACCCATCTTCCTTCTCGCCGTTTTCTCTCTTTTGAATGTATCTGATGACGCACCTTGATTGGATGTGCACCTTCTCTTCCACAACAAGACTATGAATAGAGGCAGCTGATTTGGAGCATGTTTCGGGTTGAGTGATATCACATCACGGGCGGCGTGTGACTGCTGACTCGAAACTTTATGCAGCTCTGCTCGCTTTTGGAACTTTTTGTTGAAGCTGATACGTTTCTGGAACGCCTCTGAATCTTTCTGGAAAATAGATCCAGGAGAGCTAGGAAGTGTTTGTCATAAACGTTTCCTAGCTCTCCTGAACCGAACACCTTCTGGAAGTATCCCTAACCGAACCTCACATCCCAAGATGTTTTCCTGTACGTTCCTGATTTCTTTACCACCAAATCTAATAGACACCGCAACGTACTTCCTCTCGGTCATAGTCCCCTGCCACAATTACTTCTGAATCCCCCTTCCGTGTTGTTTTTTTCTGCGGCTGCTGTCCATTGACAATTCGCGACGGACCTAGAACGCACGAACGAAACCCAATCATCAGCGGCGGCGGCGGCAGCATGCTTTCGTCAATCAAACTCATCAAAAACACACCGAACTTTTCGCCGTGTTTACTCACTCTGTCCGTTCGTCTTCCGTCCCTAAAACTGGCTGTGTGTCTCTCTCGGATTTCTGGATTTTATGCATCCCAAGGGGACGAGAGGGACGATGTCTAGGCGAAACCACGAAATGATTTTTGAGAAATGAGTTATGGGTTATTCTAATTTTTGCCAGATGGAACCTTCCAGACCAAGGAACAACGATTGTAAAATTCAGGCCATGAGAGGGTAGGTGTCAGAAGCTTCGGATGTTTGTGATGAGTTAAGCCGAGATGTCCCTCACAATGTTGTGATTGATCGATCTGCAAGAGTCTCTCAACAGATATGTCAGAACACGTGCTCGCTTTTTTCCCTGCCAAAGAGCAAGTTTCAATTTTTGAAATCTCCTCAGGTTTCACACTGATTCTACGCGTGAAATTGATAGGTTTGGGAACATGAGAGATTACAAGTTTCTAGTTTCTAGGTCGGGTTACAGGGTCAACTAGACTGTTCCTTCCTTACCGAAGTGGTCCCTTTCCCTGAAAACCTTTTCTCTTTTCGTCCTCTTGGACTTTCGGTATTCCGTGACGCAACCTTGCTGCTCATCTTTTCAAGTACCTGTGCACATTGTGTCATCTTCTGACAAGTGGCCTTCCCACGTTATTTATGCACTCCTCTTCAACGTTTCGTGCAATGTTCGTGCCTCGAGTAAACTTCCTGCTCCTCCTGAATATTCATTTCTCTTCTGTATGTATCATTGCTTTATTTGTGTCAGCTGCGAGCAGAATAATCAAGTAGTTGGTGTATACATGCTCGGCCGGATCCGATTTCCCCTCGAGAACTTGCCTATAATTGGGCGGGTGGTCTGATCAGAATCGATAACAAGTACAGTCGGCTCTCCCTCTCGGAAAGTCCCTTCGTTTCCCTTCTTTCAATCTCGTTATTATTCTGGGCCAGAGAGGGGGAGAACGAATATAATAAATGTCATGAAAATAATCCGGGAATTTCCTCCGCCTCCTCGTCCGCTCGAATCCAATTTGAAAAGAGAGAGTGAAGAGCAGATTGAAATTTTTATGAACCATAAAATATCAAACCCATAAAATATGAAATCCCCTCTCTTCCCCCTTCTTTTCTCATTTTGTTTGACATTTTTGAGAAGGATAATTGAAGCATTTTATGGTTTTACGTTTTTATGACTTGACTTGACATTCTTCAAATCGTTTTCTTTTTTCCAACCAGAAATCGCCAAGAGAATGAAATGGAATGTGCAGGGTACAGTAGTCTAATCTGTTATTCCGGAGAAAACCACGTCACAGCTCTAATCCTTTTGAAGTTCAACACAGGAATTTCGGAAGAGGCGGAAGTCACAAAGGCCTGTACTATCTTCAAGAATCCGATGATTGGTAGTGGAAGACCAGAGCTCTAATTCTAGCATCCAATCCTAGCAACCACCTTTGATTCAACATTTCCCGCTAACATTTTGACCTTCTGCTATTTCTATCCGATCCTCGACCGCACGCACTTCCTCATCCAGCCTAACACTTCCGATTCGACGAATCCGGCAAGTTGTGAACCGCTTGCTCTATTTGCACAACACAAACAGACACGACGCAAAGAGAAAAAGGACCCTTCTAAAAAGCGTTAATCATTTCAGCACAGCCCTCTTCTTTTCTCTCTTTTCAATCTTCGCGCCTCCTTGTCACCCAGAACGAACAGCGTCCACCCGTCCGTTTCAAAACAACGTCTTCTTCTTCTTCGTCTTCTCTTCTTCTTCTCGACTCTGAGTGTCTGAAAGGAGCGAACGCATCTTCCTGCTACTCCATCGTCTGATTCCGAAATTTACGTGCGTGGGGCGAGAGGTGTTTATCTTTTGACTCGTGCCTTTCGGCAAAAAAGTCCGGAACAGATTTGCATTCCCTTTTTCATTCAATGTTCGCTTTGACGTTCTGAATCGTTGATCAGTTGAGCTTCCTCGAGTTTGACGGTGTCAAGCAGGCCTTCTGAATGCTTGATAATCTCTGATCGTCTGATAAGATAATTGAGCAAGTCGATACTTGCAGATGGCCCCACATAGTCCGACCTACAGCAATCCTTCCTCCCATTTCCATTTGACACCTTCAATTCCACCACAGCGTGGGATGATTCTCTTGCAAATTCGCTTGAATTGGCCGCCGGCGAAAGCCCCAACTTTGACTTTTGATGTCTCATCTATTATGAGCACAATCGTGAGAAACAATGCGAAAATGTCAGGTGCTTCAAGTGAATCCAACTTGCCCTTCATTAAAAAGTTGAAGTTGAAGTTGAACATCAAAGATTGTTATTCGGCTCAGCCCTGCGAACTTGCGTGCGTCGTCGGTGCGAAGCCCCGTTGCTCTCTTCTCATAAAAACCAAGGCCTTGCCATGTAAATGTTTCCCATCCAGACCCATAAAACACATCCGCCACGTGTCATCATCTTCTGATTTATTCGCTGCCATTCGTCAATTCTTTTCCTCGTCTGTGATCCGTCTTGAGTGATGAAGTTTCGGACACGTCTCGTCGCCAAAGTCCCATTGTCCGCCTATTTTCGGCATCTTCTGAATCCTCGCGACACGAGTTTTCCCACCGCTTCGACGACGTCTTCTTCTCGCAAAACATTCCAATTTCGATGGCCAATACTCAAATGTTAACTCGAAAACACTCTCTTGACACGTCGAATTTCTGGATTCTTCCTGGAAAAGACTTACTTCTCGAGTGTTCTTCCAAGCACTCTGACCAGAAGAGGAAGTGAGCACGGAGCTCCTTCAAGTCCCCCTTTCGATGACCCACTTCTCTAAATATCTTCCAAGTCTTTTTTTAATTACCACCACGCAAAAGTGCTCATTTTGTGTTCTGCTCCGCTGAGATTCGAGTTGCGAATGAACTTTGCGAATGGGACGGAGAAGTCGACAGAGATCGAAAGAACTTTTTGAAAGGAAAGGAAATGTTTCTTGAGCCTTTTGATCCAGTCGAGTTTAGTCTCTCCTGGAGAAAGCATCTGGGGTTGACAGCCACTTCCCTCCTATCCATTTTGCCCTTTTTATCAAGTTACACGCACGAATGAGACTTTGAACTTCCTTCTAGTCTTCTGAAACTAGACCCAGAAGACGTTCCGGGTCCTCGAGACAACTGACCTCGCATCTTCCGGTGCAAAGACTCTTGAACATTCCTTTTCGCGAACCTTTGTTCCCTCGGAATCCTCGGACTCATTCAGTTCATGACAACGGTTCCAGAAGCTCAGGAGTCTGAGATACCTTCCGAAGGCTTTCCTCAACAACCTCCCATTCGTTGGAAACCCTCCTTTTCAGAGTTCCCAATGCCAAAACCACTCCATTTCCGTGCTGCACTTTGCTCCGTTCTGCCCACCCACTATCTTTCCCCTTCATCTGGATGCTCATTCATAACACCGTCGTCCTTCTCCATCGACACAACGACGACACGTCTTCAATTTTCAGCTTCACCAGTTTCTCCTGGCGCCGTGAATGATGTGTCATTTGCAATTCTCGTCACTTCTCTCCCCTCTTCTTCTTTCTCCAGCTTCACCTCGTTTTTCTGTTCCGATGCACTTCCGATGATGTGATCACTTTTTTGTCCGTTTCCCCAAACATTTCCCGCTAAAACGTCAATTAGGAATGAAGCTGGAACTCATTAAACCACTTCCGTCTCTTCCTCCCGTTTATGGTCGTTCGTTAGGACCTCCGCTTTTGACGTAGTTGTCTCGAAATTTTCTCTGAAAATTCGTCGAACCGAACATGTTTTCGTCGAGAGATAGGGAGAACCCCGACGGGTCGGGACCCTCCTTCCAACTCTCTTTGTTTGCGCCGATCCTCTGGAAAGTTTGTGATTCAATTTCCAACGTTTTCTTTCACCGAACAATCTGTGCCTCCGCGGCGTCTTGCCGAACAAGGTGTCAGTTTTCGCGGGAGCAAATGAGTCTTCAAAGATTCTCCGTCTTCGAGCCGGGACCAGATCCTTTTTCCCCGAACTCTGCCCGCCCACATCATTCATTTCTTCTTCCAGCTCGCTCAGTACAAGCGTGTCTATTTTGGTCGCCTCCTCATTCCCTTTTCGGATTCATCGGAATGCATATTGTGATTCGATTCGAACTTCCCTTTGTCCGCTTCCGCCTCCTGTCTGGCCGCCGCTCCCTTGCCCTCGAGTTTCATTACTTGCCGCCTCCTGGTCTCTCTCTCTCTCCCTCCCTTCTTTTCCCGACTCCGCCCATTTTTCGGTTTGTTTCTCTCGAGGGGGCGGGGCGTGGAGTCCGGAGTCAAATGAAATCCAGAATGGCCTTCCTCGTGGTCACATTTTCGGAAAAGAATCTCTCCTGTTTTTGCATATTTCTTCCGTGAGAATCCACTCCCTTTCCCTTCCGATCTTTGTCTTCCTAGTGCACTTTTAAGGTTCCCAAACAGCTGAATGCTCTTCACTTTTTGCCTCTTCTCTTTTCTAATTACTTCTCATTTTCCCCGCAGTCTACCCCCACCTAGTCCACTTTGCTCTCTGCTTTTCTTCCCGAAAGTTTCCTTTTCTTTTCTCCATTTCCTCTTTCGTTTTCAGAGTCTAGTCATGGACGAGTAGGTGCAAAGTGAGATGGATGTCATCGTGAACATCACGGATTTGACACCGTCGACCACGTCGGGTCCTTCCGACGAATGCGGTCTCGAGCCGCACGACTTCCTCGAGGTCAAGTTCTTCCTGATCAGTGTTGTCGGGACACTGATCGGGCTCTTCGGGCTCTTCGGAAATGCCACGACTGCCTTGATTTTGACGAGGTGAGTCAAGAACTTTGATCAGCTTATCAAAGCCCATCATCTGATAATAAGTTCCTCTTCCAAACTATGAACTCTCTATTAACTCGAAATCCCCCAATTTCCTGTTCTTCCAGGCCGTCAATGCGAAATCCGAACAATCTCTTCCTGACGGCCCTTGCCGTTTTTGACTCGTGCCTTCTCATCACCGCCTTCTTCATCTACGCCATGGAATACATCATAGAGTACACGGCGGCGTTCGATCTCTACGTCGCCTGGCTCACTTATCTTAGGTTCGTGTCTGTGTGTTCTGAACCTTCTCTGGAGCTCAAAGACAATCAGGACGCTGACCGAGTTATCCATACTTGCAACGGGACGAAACAGGAAATTGCGTCGATTTGTGGGCTTTGAGTGAAAAAAAGGGGCGAGAAGCGAGGGCAAAAGTAGATTGACATGGGTCGGGGATAAGAGGGTTTCTTGACGGCCACGAGGAAGTAGAAAAGAGAAGAGGACACGATCAACTACGATGATACGCAACTTTAGATGGACAGGTTCAGTTTGGAATGATTCGATTTGGCAACATGGGTGTTTGGTGTTTCTCCGTGGACTCTAAACTTCGTGGTCCAATGGTCCCAGGGTGATTGAGGGACTCCGGGGCGCATATTCAATAATCTTCCGTCGCTTCTGACCAGTTCAGTGCCCTTTTGGCAACTTTCCCTAGACAGATAGAAATGATGTTCGAATGTTTTTCAGATTCGCCTTCGCACTCTCACACATCTCACAAACAGGAAGCGTCTACATAACAGTTGCAGTGACCATCGAACGATACCTGGCAGTATGTCATCCGAAACGAAGCAAGCAAATGTGTGGACCAGGTGGGAAGAAGTCGAAGGGATTGGGGGTGATGTAGAGAGTTTATAGGCGGCGCTGCGTGGACAATTCTCGGAGTCACCACTTTCGCCGTCGTTTTTAATTGCACCAAGTTCTTTGAACTGCAGGTCAGTGAGCAGGCGTAATGAGCCCGTTGGGGTAATTGTGGGCGTCAGAACGAGTAGATCAAATGATGAGTGGAAGCTTTTAGGTCACAGTGAACCCGAGCTGTCCGGACGGCAACAACTGGCAGTCGTACATTCTTCTTCCCTCGGCATTGGCTAGCAATCCGATTTATCAACAGGTTCCGATCTTCAGCCCCGATCTTCCGATCATCCCCGATGTTCCAGGTCTATTCACTGTGGGTAACGAACTTTGTGATGGTCTTCTTCCCATTCCTAACCCTCCTCCTCTTCAACGCCATCATTGCCTACACAATCCGCCAAAGTCTCGAGAAATATGACTTTCATAACCAAAAGTGAGTTTCCGCCGCTTTCCCCGTTTCAGAATTCCAGATTCATCGCATTTCGCTCGAAGCCTCGTTCCCTGATTGAAATGAAAAGAATCCCTTGCATTCATATGTAAATGAATAAATATTCTGTACTTCTATGTACGGCCGACCCTTCTCTGTGTGCTCGGCCCACCCATCCCTCTCTCGATTATCATCACCATCCCCCGAATTTGCAGAAGCGTGGTGGCCGCCCTATCCGCCAGTGTAAACCTTCCGCGAAACATCGCCGGGTACTGTCCGTCCAATTGTCTTTGCCATGTCCCTCTGTCGTCCTTTACTCTCCGTGGTCTGGCTCCCCGTCGTACCGTCGTGACTGATTGTGCGACGGGCGGTGCCACGTCCGCCCCATCGCTTACTTCGCCTGAGTCTTTCCGGTGCCTCTAAGCATGCTCCATTTCTCGTCGTACCGCTTCTTTTGCACCGCTTCTTCCTCTTCTTCTTCTTCGCACGTCTTCGCTTTCCTAACGTTCGCTTTCGCTTCTTCCTTGTTTCCAGAAGCTGTCCATGTCTCCACTGTGTACCGTTTCAATTCGATCAATTACAAACCGCTTCTTTTACATTTCTTACTGATATTTTCAATTTTTCATCTATTCACTTATTCATTTACTTACTAGTTTTCTCGCCTAATCCCTAATTTCTAACTTTTGAGTGGAGTGATTTGGTTTGGATTCGAGAACCGGAACATCTGCGGAAGAGTCCCTTCCACGACGTTCCTGATCTCTTTCCAATGGGTTTTCAGTTTTTCGGTGTGCCATTTCTCACTTTACCCTTGGTTTTTCAGAATATCAAGTCGGAACGAGCTGAAAGAAAAGTCCAGAGAGGCCACTCTCGTCCTCGTCATCATCGTTTTCATCTTCCTCGGCTGCAATTTCTGGGGATTCGTTCTGACTCTTCTCGAGAGAATAATGGGTCAGGAGACGTTGATGGTCGACCACCACGTCTTCTACACATTCTCCCGGGAAGCCATAAACTTCCTTGCCATCATCAACTCGTCCATCAACTTTGTGATCTATCTTCTTTTCGGTAAAGACTTCAGGTGAGCAGAAATAGATGCAGAACGCTTCCAAATCTCAATATTCTTCAGGAAAGAGCTGATAGTCGTGTACGGTTGTGGGATGCGTGGCATCACAATGCGACTGCCGGTTCAAGACAAATTCAGCATCTGGAGGCACTGGAAACGGACAAAGTCTCGGCTTTCGATCAGTCCCAGTCCTGCCAGTCGGACACGTCATAAGATCTCTCTTCCGCAGACATTTGTTGAAAGATCTAACCTGGAAGGTCTCGAGCAGACCCGCTTCTTGGCTCATCATGAAGATGGCGTACAGACACAAGTATCCCCAATTCACGCACTTAGAAATGGTGAGCTACTTTCACATTTTCCCCCCTCAACATGTCTCTTTGCAGGTTCCGAACCCAAGTTCGAGCCTTTCCGAAACGGATCTTCGAACGGCGGCGGACGGCCATGCATGACGACACTGGTCGACAACGGAACCGTCGTGTGTACAGTCACAGAATTCCCCTAGTTATGCACCAATTCGACTTTTTCTTTTACGGTTGTGTTCGGATCTTTGACGCACTGATCCACATTTGAATGAAGTGTTCTCTTTCCATTTTCATTTCTTCATAATCTCTAATGTTTTCACTATTTTCACTAGTCTACCTGATCGGATCCTCCTCTTCTGTGTTGTATGATGGAAAGTTCTTCGAGCCAAAGAACAAAATCAGTAGGTTCTGACTGAAAAAAGCTCAAGAAACGTTGGTTTAGTGGCTGAATGCATTGCGAGGAAGTCAATGTCCAGCTATCAGTACTTGGGTAATGCTGATAAATCAATTGACGGAGAGGCTTGTGTTCCGTGGGAGGAAGTGACGGAATCATGGTTCGCAACAGCTAATAACTCTGTCAG
>LR538954.1:670959-902717 GCA_900536315.3 Caenorhabditis becei | reverse complement strand
TCACCATTTTTTTTCAAGTCACCAAACTAACCTTATCCAAAGTTGCAGTCATATTTTAAATTTGTTCACACCCAGTAGAGATGTTTATTGATTTTGATTTATTTTTAATTAATACCTTATGTGAGTAGGCTTAAAGGAAAAATAGTGCTAGGTGTGAGCAATTCCTACTAAGACCCGAAAAAATTTATTGAATCCGAAAAAATGATGAAATTAGCACTTTTTGATTTTTCCTGCAGCCGAAACTTTTTCAAAAAATCTATAAATTTGTGAAAACACTATTTTATATGCCCCCAATACGAAAAAATTTTTTCCGAAACTTTTTGCGCAAAAATGAAAAAGTCGATTTCGGGCTCCGCGAGCAGCTACAGTAACCCGGAGCCGAAGAGCTCGGACCCAATATTGTGCACATGGCCTACTGTAGTCCCATACTACATGCCTATAACAAAACTGGCACCTAAGGCACACCTTGCTCGAGTCTTATAGAGAACATGTTTTATATTCTAGTTTGGCATCTATCAATGAAATGATTTCAGTTACACAAGAGAATGATTCGAGTCGACCACGTCGAAGAGTACAAAGTTCCCAAGTACAAGGAAGACGCTGACGAAGAAACGAAACGTTTGTGGGAACAAGGATGTGCTCCGAAACCCATCATGAGAGAAGCCGAGCCGATGGAGATCCAGGAAAAGAGAATCAAGAGGGCTAAGGAAGTTCTTCTGGATGTTGGAGACGTTGATGAAGAACTGCTTAAGAAGATCAAGAAAGACAAAAAAGCAGCAAAGAAAGAGAAGAAACGCGAGAAGAAGAGAGAGAAGAAGATTCGGAAGTTGGAGAAGAAAGCCGCACGGGATCCAGAAGGCGACTGGAAGGCCAAGGCAAAACTCTACGACAAAGTGGTCGCCGAAGAAGATCTTTACGGAGAGAACAAGCATTTCGACTTCGGAAAGAAGAAGGAAACCGAGGAAGTCAAGCACAATCCACGACCGGACTTCGCAAAGGCGGAATGGCGAGACATCGAGATCTGGAAGGTTATCAGAGAGAAGGAGAAGGCCGAGAAGGCTGCAAAGGGAGAGTCGACCGAAGCCTGGGGCCCCGAGGAACATTATGTGTCGAAGCGATATCAAGGACGATAATCAGTGTCGGTTTGCTAATAAATTATTCATCTGTACAAAACGTGAACCTTTTCCTTTACTTTATCTCATCATAAATCTATTCCCATCTTTCTGCTGTTGAAAATCAATCGTCATTCAAAAAGCGGAGCTTTATCGACGAAAAATGGCCAGACAGCTCGGAGCCACTGAAGCCTTCAACACCATCGTCCAGAAGATCGACGAAACGCTGATTCTGGCTGAGGCCCACTTCCGTCACATGCGTCTCGAGGGAGACAGCGGCAAGTCGGCGAACAGCGTTCCCGACGTCACCATTGTCCCGTCGCCGTTCGTTCTCTCCAGAAGAGTCTCATCCAAGTCCTTCCTTCCAGAAACCGTGTGAACTCCGAACGTTCCTGCTCGCCAGGCCCGATCCGTGCTGCTCCGGCCGTCTCCAAATCGGCTCGTTCCTCCAGAAGCCGCCTCTCTTCGGTCATGTCCGAGCGCGATATCAACGTCAAGTCCAAGTCGTACATGGCTCTTGACAAGAAAAAGGCGCTCGTCGTGACTTCGATCAAATCGAAAGTCGAATTGAGCGACTCGGATGTCACCAAAGTCCAGAAACTGTTAGTGGGCCACTGATCCCTGTTAACCAATCAGATCCTTTCAGCATCGAAGGTCTGTTCGGAAAGGATTCTTCGACTTTTTCGTCCGCTTCTTCGTCGTCCGTCTCTTTCATCAACATCTAAACTTTTCCACGTGTTCCCAATAAAACTTATTTTTTCTTTCCCACGTGTTGTCCCACTTTTCATCGCAACGCATAATCAGCAACGTGTAAGATTAGTATCGATTGAACAACAACAATCCGTGTATTCTCGCTGTTGCTACGGAGCTCAAGTGCATCGAATCTCATCTTAACGATGGAAAGCGAAACTTCGAAGACTCCGTACAATAGCATTTACGAGACCCTGAACGGGGTAAGTTGCCATCCTAGAAACTACGACTGAATACGTCAAATTTCAGAAAAATGCGAAGCAAGACGCCGAAGTTGTGTGCTGCAAGCACGGCACCCAGTGCCACTACGGACGCGGAAAGCCCACCGAGAAGAAGTCGAACGACGAGCAGTACGTCAACCTTCCGGAGCCGACGAAGGAGCAGCAGGTCGCTGAGAAACTCGCAGCCTCGCTGAGAAAGCTGGCGGTCGAGGAGCAGAAGCAGGAGCTGCCCCAGGTGCAGGCGCCGATCGTCAAGAAGAAGGGAAGTGTTCGTGCGTCGAAGGACAAGCGCAAGAAGAAGAAGTCGGCTACCGAGAACAACCAGGCGTACGAGATGCTCGGACCTGTCACCGAAGAGTCCACCATAAGCTCCATGACTGCAAGCACCGAACTCTCGATGATCGTTCCGTAAGACTCCTGTTCCCGACATAAATTCCAGACTCTTTCCAGGCTCGGAGACGCTCGTTCGGCTTACATCGGAGTCTGCACCCAGACCGACGCCGAGACTCGCATCACTCGTCGCGGAGAGTTCGCCCTCTACCACTTGTTCGAGGCTCAGAGCTGCTTGAACAGCCTGAGCAGTGGGCTGCCCCTGATGCTGATCTACTACTCGACCACCAAGAAGCATCGCCACTACCCGATTCGCACGTGCGGAACTCCGTTCGAGATCCAGTTCTACGTGGACTGCGGATACCCGAACCTCCGCAAGCACTTCTCGCTGAACCATCTCGTCAAATACTACAAGACCTCGGGCGCCATGGACATCCTTCCCCACGACACGTCGGTCGACTCCTTCACTTGGTGGCTCGAGTAAAATGAACTATTTTTTGTAACAATAAATCGTGTTCTGAATTCTATGCTTATTATCTTTTGTCGTTCCATCAGATCACAACAATCTGCGTTCGCACGAAAAGTTTCTCCGTGGTGAGGCCTACAAGGTTGTGGTTTTCGGTTCTCGCGTGCTTCTGCTCCATCCCTCATCTCGACGAAACAACTCGATATCAGTGAAATAGAATTTACAAACACAAAACTTTATTTACGAGAAAGAATACGAGAAAAAATCGAGTTAGACACCTTTGACAACTGGCTGGTGATGGAAGCGGCTCGGATGGGCGTGCATCTTCTCCCAGCATGGCTCGCAGTAGTACTGGAAGCACTCGAGAGACGGACAGAAGAACGGAGCGTGCTGACGATGGTAGCGACCGGAGCACTCCTCGCACGACTGGTTGTGGAAGAAGTACGGCTTGATCTCGACCTGAAACGATATAGCGTTGGGTTGAGGGAGCTCTGCAGGAAATAGCGTACCCGTTTGTGAATGTCCTCGTGGTCCAGAATGATGTATCGATCGGTGATCGCCTGGACGTACGCATCGTAGTTGGAGAATGCGACTCGGCCGGATCCACGTGGATACTTGAACTTGTTGTCGATGTCGATGCCAACACAAACCACGTTTCCGTAGGTCTGCTCGAAGAAGTGAGCTAGTTCCACGGCCTTCAGTGGACGGGGCACTCCTCCAATGAACGCCACCAGCTTCGTATTGATCGGAACGTTGAAGTCCATGAGGAACTCGGCGTCAGCGAGAAGCCACGGACGGATCTGGACGCGAGTAGGCTCGATGGCACTTTCCAGAGTGATGAACAGTCCCTCTTCCTCCTCGAAACACTCGGCGACCAGGTCACGAACACTGCGTTCCTTCTCGAAAAGCAGGAACACGTAGCCTAGGTGTTGCGGCTTCTTCTCCACACTGCAAACGTCTCCTCTGAATCCCGGACCGCTTCCGAATCCAGAACTGTCTCCACAGTTTTCGTACTCCTCGTTGAACGACATGTTTCTCGGAGATGGTGCTCCCAGATTCGCGAATCTTCCGGCCACTGGCGGTCCTCCAGAATGTCTCGATGGTCCTCCAAATGGCGATGAGAAGCCACCGGCATTGGGGAATCCTCCAGAGTTCGAAGCTCTTCCGGGATTGGAGAAGCCTCCGAAGTTCGAGTTGTTGCCGAATGGAGAGACACCTCCCGGGTTGGCAAATCCTCCGTTTCCAGAGTTTCCACCGAAATTAGAAAGACCGCCTGGACTCGCAAACCCGCCAGGTCCATGGGGCTTTCTCCCGTCATCCGAGTTTCTTCCGAAGTTTCCAGGGAAACCACCCGGATTCGAGAATCCTCCACCACTGCTTTGACGGCCAAAGTTGTTCATTGGTGCCGGAGGCTCCGGTTGACGTGGAGGGTAGTCCGAAGCAAACGAGTTGTTGTGTCCGAACGGAGAAGAGTGCATTCCGAGGTTCGACGGGGTTCTCATCGGAGTCGAGATCGCCTCGTTGCACACGGACGGCTCGGAATCCGACTTGCAGCTACCGTAGTGTTTGGAGGGCCAGTCGACTTGGAGGCGTCCGTAACGAGAGAAGAAGTTGACCATGTCAGCTGAAAAAAACAAAGTAAATCAGGGGAAGAGCTTCTCACAACAAACCTTCAGTCACAAAAGTAGGCAATCCACCGACGAAAACCTTGCGGCTGTAGACTTCCGGTCCGACGTTGTGATGGTAGTAGTACTTCGAGTAGCGTCCGAGACGACGATCCGGCTCACGGAAGTTGGAGACGACGACGGTCTGTCGGTTGCGGGCACGTTGCTCCGCGGCGGCCGGGATGGTGTTCGGGCAGGTACGGCGCAGGATTTGGTTGATCTTGTTGTGCGGAAGCCCTTCGATTCTAGAAAAGTGTTGATTTAGTGGAAAGATTACGGGATTGTTACCTTTTCCGAGTCATCTCGTACAAGTCGATGAACTCGTTGTCGTAGGTGTCTGGAGCCTTCTCGTCGATACACAGAACGAGAGAGCGGACCTCCGGACGGCTTCTGAAGAAGCTACGGTAGTTGCTGTAGAACGTATCAGTCTTCTCGAAAGAGACAGAGACGATTGCTGGCTTCGAAGCAGTCTTCTCCGGCGGTGGCATTTCTGGAAAACCTGATTTCCAAAGATACTTTAAACCTTGCTTACCGAACGGATTATGATCAGCCCCGAACATTTTCTTGGTCTCTCCCCTGTCGACCGTCGTCTCCGGAACCTTCCAGTGCTTCTCCTCAAAGCGCGCCTCCTCCTCTTCCTCCTGGATCTGTTGCATGCGTTGACGTTCGATGTTGCTTTGTTTGAAGAAGTACTTCTCCTTCATCTCCTCCTCATCGTCGTCTTCCACAATTCGCATCTTCCGTTGCGGCTTCTTCGCCCGCTCTTCCTCAAATCGGTCTCCGTTCCCCCAAAAGTCGTCGTTGCCTTGGATGGATAGAAACACACGTCTCGATTTCGACATCTGAAACCGAAAGATTCGTCTGGAAACTGTCGAATCTTCCAGATTCTCACCTTCGAAAGTCGCTTTTGCGATCGATAGAAAAATAAACTGAGAAAATAACCAAGATTGGCAGTGGGTGTCGTATGGAATGGGTTCACGCGAATGACCTCTCCGCCAACAGCAAACATGCTGTTTCTTTTCACGGGAAAGTTTTTTTTAATGGGCGCTGGCAGAAAACGACAAAAAAGAATTGTGATAGTGCCGAAAACAAGACTTTAGCTCATAAACTCTCTCATAACTTGCAACCCAATCAACGCAGTTTCCAGATTGTTCTTTGCTTCCACACACCTTTATCCGTTATTTTCCCATTCCACTTCTTTTTCAACCCATAATCAGCTGGCTTTGGCCAAAACTTGTGATCATAAATTAGCACCTTCACACATATTTTTCAGAAATGACGAGGCGAGTTTTCGACCAAATTCACCAAACACTCCGAGCTTCTCGTGATAGGAGCCTTCCGAGATCTCCTTCAAACTTCTATTTGTCATCCACACTCCTGAACAGCTTCTCGTTTCCGGAGCTTGTTAGCTACCACCCTTGGAAGATGCTCATTCTCTTGTCATCACAAAGTCATCCTCATAGATCCGTACCAACGTCTCCATCCCACTTCTCTCCGTATCCATGAACTCTGATCTCCTCTCCCTCGCTCGCTGCTCTTTTTGTTGTGTTGTTGGTCCCACCCGCGCTCTCAAATGGTCCTCTTCCATCTCGTGACTCATTCAGCAGTCTTGCCGCTGCTCCCGAAGAGAAGCCGTTCTCGAGAGCCCGTCGCCACGGGCGACACAGCCTGGCTCCCATCGATTTTCGTGTCACCTGCTTGTTGCATTCCTTCTCCGCAGCTCGTTTTTTGTCTCGTTTCCCCTTCTTTTTCGGCCTCCCCACCACCCTCGCCAGTTTCTCCTTTTTATCCCGTCTAACCCGCAGCTTTTCAAATTCAATCCGCTTTCAGGTCTTTCTGATGTCTGAGCTCAACTCAAGCTTGTGTCAATTGAACTGGCTTATCGCCAAAGGAGGCATTGGAAATGAGACGGTTGTGAAGCAAGAGCCGATTGTCGAAGATGCCCCGAAGCCCACTGAACCGCTGAGAGAGGAGGTTGCTCAAGTAAGTTTTGCACTCTGGGAGCACATAGCTGACTTCTGTTCGCACCTTCTGAATCTCTCCCTTCCAGCCTAAACCAGCTGAAAAGAAGACCCGTAGATCCTTCGAAGGACCCGACAAGCCCCCATATTCCTACTCTCAACTCATCCGGCTCGCTATCGAAAACACAGAGGAAAAGAAGTCCACTCTTGCTGACATTTACGCGTACATCCGGCACAACTTCCAATTCTATCGCGAGAATCGGAATAGTAGCTGGAAGGTAATCCCGTTGACCAGGAAATTGAATTTGTGACTGGGTGAATTGCAGAACTCTATCCGACACAACTTATCACTAAATAAGCAGTTCTGCCGGGTCGAGAAGGCCGACGGGGATCGGCGCGGGTGGTGGGTTTGTGTGGATCCGCCGGAGAAGAAGCCACGGATTCTGAAGGGGTCCCCGGTGAGGGTGAACCCGATTTACGAGCAGATGTACCTGAGTGGTGCTCTGAAACAACCAGAGCCTCCTGCTCCTCTCGAGAACACGTACGTCTCCGACATGAATGGAGAAGTGAGAGAACTCACGGTAACAACCAAGGAAGACTTCATCTGAATCTATTTTTGTTCTCAGGAACAAGAGATCAACGACCTGAATCTCTTCGAGTCCTACGACCTCAACTCATCATTCCGCGATGTTTACGATCAAATCTTCGAGAAACCGAGTCCAAATGTTCAGCAAAAGGTGAATAACAAGTTGGATCAAAAGGTTGAATTCCGGAATTATGCAGGCTGCGCAAATCGACTGGCTCAAGATAAGTCTGGAAGCAGCTGGTCTGGACTATCAAGATGAGCAGGAGATGCGAGTTGTGGACACCGCAAAGCTCAAAGGTGAGCTTTAGCCTAATGTCAGTCTAACTAGAGTTTTTCAGATTACGTCCAAAACGGATTCCCAGTGGAATGCGAAAGCGAGGTGTCCACTCCGAGAACTGACAACAGCCGTGAGCTCCATTGGCCTCTTTCTTTTCATAACACCACTTTTCCAGGTCACTCGTCTTCAGAATCCAACTACTCCGCAGCTCCGGTGCCAAATGAGGATTCCGACGACGATTTCGACTGGAATCAGTTGCTCTAATTCTCATTCTTTTCATTATCCAACCACAAACTCACACATATTTGTCCATTCGGTACTTTCCTCTCTGTACAACCATAGTCCCCACTTTTCCGGTAGCAAATGCTCTATTTTTCGAATCAATGAATACTTTATTTTCAAGATTAGTTAGGTACAGTTTGGGTTTTGGGTAGTAGGTACAAGTCTATACAAGTAAGGATCTGAGTGGTGGGAGAGAGAGAGAGAAAACGAACCGTCGCTGGAAGAAACTGGAAACGAAACTGGGCGGGAGAAGGAACCGAACAAAATACTACGATCGCATGGGAGAACCTGACATTAATTCCGAAAAAAAGTGCAAAATTCTATACAAATGTGATGAAGAGTAGTTTGGAGGAGGGACCAGTGGAGTGATGGGCGCTAGAAGGTGTCTAGAGAAGAAGCGGGGGAAATGAAGCGGGTATGGTATGAGGGAGACCGAGTGTCTAGTCTTGCCACTCGAAGTCTACGATCTTCTTTTTCAGGTCGGCGGTCAGTTTGTGGCCGTAGTCGTTGGAGCACTTGAGCTTTTGCACGTGATCACGGCACACCGTCTGCAAAGAGTGATTATACAATCGTGCTGCGACTCATAAACACAAACCTTTTTGCATTCCTCGCAGTTGGCACACTCGGCTACACTCTTGCACTCCTCGCAGACAGACTGACGCCAGCGGATCTTCGATCTATGAATAATTCAGGTGTGATAAAGAAAGTGAGCCGCCGTGACTCACCTCTCCAACTTGAGGACGTGTCCGTTCATCGCCTCGTGCTCTTTGACTTGCGTCAGGTTCATCGACGTCGAGATGACCGATCCGTAGACTTGTGCGGGCAGATAACGAGAGATTTTCAACTTTGTGAAAACCGAGTTTCCCTCCGAGGCGAGTCGTTTGATGAGCTTCTGCACCACCTCCTTCTTGCAGAGATGCTCGTGCGCCGCGATCAGCATCGTGAGAATCTCGTCGGCTCTCAGTACACTGGAATCAGGTGATAAGATAACCGAAGTTTGATCATGAGGAAGCGAGACCAAGCAGGAAGCAAGTGGTTCTTGGTGAGAGGCCCGCGGATTCCCACGGTGGGAAAAAAGAAACTCACTCCAAGTGCTGACGAATGATGAAGTTCTGGCAGGCTTCGATGACCGGATCCACTTGATACTTGTTGGAGAGACGCAGGACCAAGGCGAAGTTGGTAGCTGGAAGAGGGGAAGGATCAGGATGAAATGGGAGAGTGGGAACTCACAGTTGATCATGGATGTGTCGTGGACGGCCCGCAGGAAACAGTCAATGTCATTCGATTTCTCATCCACGATCTCTCTCGACAAGTCCATCTTCTCAAAGTCTTTTCCGAAGCACATAACGTTGAAAATCTGCAAAAAAAAGTTCTAGTGATCCGGAAGAGACTGTTGTTCACAAACCGGTGAGATTCTGCTCATCGACTCGGCGTCAATGAGGAACGTCTCCTTCTGAACGAGAAGCTTGAACGGGCGGTCAATGTTCGACGAGGAGGCGATGAAGCAGTGCGGCTCATTGTGAAGCACTTCGGCCGCCATTTTCACGGCTGGCTGTTTTCTGCAAATTTGCAACCATCAGAAGAGGCGGGACCACGAGAAGCGGACGGGAGTGGCACGTCTGGCCGTGGTAACCCGAGAAGGTCTCGATGACGCCAATCGAGGTTGGGGATAATGAATGACGGAATAAGTAACGAAGGGGCGCCGGTGTTGGGTGACATTCTACTGGACGCCGCCGCTTATTTTGGTTCCGATTTTTGGTTGGAACGAGGAACGAGAATAGAAGAATGGAGTTTGATGAACAGAAATCTGATACTTGATATCGTTTACAAACGGAATGGGTCTACGAAAATATTTAAAAGAAGCGTTCACCTCGGTCTAACAATACCAGGAAAGGACGATCTGTCTGGGAACAAGAGACCAGGGAAAGGAAGAAAAGGCGACAACGATGATGATAAATGATCGGAAATCGAGGCGGGAAAACTTCTAAAGGCAGGCCGGAGGGTAAAGGTTGCTGGTGGGAAAAGTGATTACCAGAGGCGCGCGAGCGATCGTGTTTACTTTTCGCGCCAGTCTGTGCATTTTGAACAAATTTAAGTCGAAGCAAACTCTGTGTTGGGAAGATAAAAAGTTGTCCTGCAGAGACACTGTAAAGACTGCAATAACATTCCAGACCGATGTTCGACCCAGCCGTCGGTCGGAAGATCATCAAAACAAAGCGGCCGAAATCAGCGGGATTCTCAGCGATGATGGGGCTTTTTACCCGACGAAAAACACTCATTTTCGTTCTTGACAAACACAGTACTGCATCTTCTTTTTCCACCGCAGAGCAAAGAACGAAATGGGAATGTTTGACGTGGCAACAGGCATTACCACTTGGCGAACACATGACAGAACGGGCGGCGGGGAAGCGTACAATATGGAAATGTGTTGGGTTGGGGGCGGGGACAACAAGCACATCATTCCATATTCTATTCTTAGTCTGTTTTGGCCGTTCCGAAAGGTCCTTCCTTTCTCCTGGAATTCGCCAGTTGTTTTGAAGATCGTCCTATTCCGTCTCTGTCTCCAACGCCGAAAAAGGTCATTCGGAACAGAGACGTTTCCTAATTAGATTAGTGCCACGTCGTCGGTGGGTCATGTGAAAAAGGCTCTTGGAATTTGGAAAGTGAGGTAGGAAGTGGTAAAAAGAGACAGAAACCGACGGATCATCATGAAAATAAGCAAGAAACGAGAGATAAAGAAGAAAAAGAAGACTTTACAACAGATGTCCCCGGGCTGGATGGGAGGAGGAAATCTTGAGCCAGGACATGTGTTGTGAAGACGACGAGCTCGAACTTTTTGCCTCAAAAAGCCTCCCCTTGTGGATAAACAAACAAATTGACGCGACCGAAGATAGCACTGAAAGAGAAGTGAACCGATTCTTCGCTCCTTGTTTTTGTTTTCTAGATGCGTCCTTGCTCATTTATCGCCCGCTGATTGGGAAAGGGCTCACGCGTTCACTGCCACTTGAACTTTTAGACGGTTAGACAAAGAGATAGAAAGCAGAAGCCGCGCGGTTTCGGATCGGAAGGGGTCGAAAGTTCGGAAAGTCTGGACACAGTATCTGATTGCTGATAGCACAGATAAGAGTGTTTATTGTTGCCACGTGTCCTGAAGTTTTGCACAAAAAGCACGTAGTTGGTCACGTGAAGTCTAATTTGGAACGTGTTCAGCTGTAGATATTAGGTGTTTGCCACGTAGCGATAAGTCTGACAAGAAGACGTCTGATAAAAGGAACTCACACAGAGGAGGTCATGGAGAAACAACGAAATGATTCGTTTTGCAGAACTAGGGGAGGAGGAGTTCACGAAAACAAGATAAGAGTATACTGTAGCGAGAGTTGTTTTGATGGAAACGACGCAGAGCAGGTCTTTTGGGCGAATCGCATTAACAGCAGGAAGTATTTTTTGTTCTGTTTCAGATTTTGACCTGACCCATCTGATCGAGACACAAATGAGAACTTTGCATCGGCGAGAGGTTTTAATTGATCACAGATTGGCAGCGGGTAACCGGATCGGGGGTGAATGGTCGCCGCCCCCGTGAGAGAGGGGTTCTGCAGGCGAGGACGAGATAACTTACTTTCGTTTTACAACCTTTTTTGGGGCTGGCGCCGAGAATGTAGCCGAGACGGGCGCCAAAGTACACACGTACGAGGTGTGAGGCAGGATCGCCTTGACACGGGCGTGAGATTGGGAACGGATGAAGGTGCAGCTGGTGGAGACTTCGGAGCGGACAACGTGCGAGTTGTCTTCTGGAGTGAAGTGTTTCACGGGAACTTGGATGGGTTCTGGCTCTGAGTCGAGCTTCTCGATCTTATCTAGAAGCTCTTCGATGAGATCTTTGATATCAGGAGCATCAAGATCAGGTGCTGGAGTAAGTGGAGGTGTAGCTGGTGCAGCATCTTGAAGTATATCTTCAAAATTGTCGTCGTCTTCTTCTAAATCTTCTTCGATTTCAACATCTTCATCAATGAAATCCTTCTGGCTCGGGCTGAGTTCCTCGTTTTGATCGAGGATCTCAATCGGGATCGATCGGAACAAACTGACTATCGGATCCGTGAGGATGGCAAGAAGCGAACGATCGGAGCCCTCGTGGAGATGTTGTGACGGTGCCAATACCATTTTAGAGCAGTAGAGAATGTGGAATGGGGGATGGGGTGAGATGGGGCGACTTAGGTTGAAAGTTTTGCGTGTGTGTGGATAGATGAGGGGGGAGGGCAAACAGTACGGATTGGAGGGGTAAAGTGAGGGATCCGCCAGGGAGCACTGTGCTGTTTGAAGCGCAGACGACGGCTCGGAAGACGATTCTTGGGACGGCGCTGACTCCCGGCTGTCTGCATTGACACTTTTCCGAGAACGTGGTGTCCCGGGGAACGGGCGCTTATCACGGTTATCACTGATTTGTGACCGAGGGATCCCGAGGGACCGAAGATCTGATAGTGCCGCATTCAAGTACAAACCCTCAAATTTATAGCTGTGCACTATCCCCGTAACGGTCAGATGATCGATCACCGTCTTGACTCATAAAAACGGATTCATTTCACATTTCAAACACCACTTCGTCGGCGACCTCTCGAATTGAAACACTCTTGTCCTCCCCGGCTGGTTTAATGGTTCATCGCCGCGTAGAACACCCCCTCAAAACGGCGGCGGTGCTCTCGAAGCTCTCGAAATATCGTACTAGCCCTACTACATGTTTTTTAGTGTGTGTGGGGGGAGAAGCATCGGAAAGTCAAGTACAAGAAAAGACTAGGGTCAGAGAGCATGAGGTGTTGAGAAGATGAAGATGAGGAGAAGAAGAAGAAGACATCGATACAAAGGACCGAACTGGTTTTCGAGGCGAGAAAGTGATGAGAACAGTTTATAACAGAAGATGAGGTGTAAAAATAGGTTCCAATCAAGTGGGGGATTAGCAGATTATGGGAGGAGAGACCAAAGTTTGGGAAGTTGGAGGAGGAAATGAATGAATGAACCACGGGACAGTCAGCCGCAGACAATGCTGTTTTGAAATTCAAACGAGTACAGACAGTGACGAATCGGACTGAGAGCAAACATGCGGTAACAGAATCAAAGTTTGAGTTGCTATGCAGCCAATTGGCATCAGAGGTTCAAAGGTTTCAGAAGGACCAGGAGCTGCTGGCTGCAGTTACAGTAGGTGTAGCTTCCTACGCCAGAAGGTGAAGACATGATTGAAAGCAGAGAAGCCGAGAACTGAATATTCCAAAGAATTTGACTCATCTATGGCCATTCCGCCCCTTCGTTATCAGTGAATTCAACGCAAATTTCGGTTTCCCCGAACAATAGGCGAATAAAAGAGAGAAAGGGAGAACGAGAGAACGAGAGACGAAGGTGATAGACTGATTGGAATTGATAAGCAGTATAGGAGCGGGCAAGCAGTAAAAAGTAATGCAAACAAGCTAATCGAAAAGAGTTGGTTCGATGGGAAGAGAGAGAGACCCGCTGATGAATCAGGGGAACACGACAGGACCAGCGAGTGTTTGTAGTATGGTCATGTGCACCCAGGACATTGGAAAACAAAGGGCAGAGAGACGCAGAGTGGATGAATGAATGCATTATAACGGTTCTCGCGCCTTGTGATCGAACAGCTGAATGGAGGAGACGGAATCGGATGAATGTTTCAGCTGGCAAATGGGAATGGAGTGGGTGGATAGAAAGGAAGAGTACAGTTGGACAGGGAAGCGACGAGATTGACGAACTTCGTACTACAATGTCTATTTTTGGATGTGTTTATGTTTTCATAACATGAATGGATAAGTTGGAAACTTGAAACATGACACATTGATCAGGAGGCGTCACGGGATTCATGGTTGCTTTTCGAAAGTTCTAGACGACTGTATTCAGAATCCCGGGACGTCTTCTGGCCGCTTCACTGACTACTCTCTTGTCACCAGGAAGTTGGTGTTTATTGATTAAAGCAATAGCAGAAGTTCAAACACTCTCGAACTCACATGATGATGCGGGAAAAAACAAGAAGAACCTTGCCCCCTTCCGCTGCTTTTCCCCGCCCATGTCCAAAAGTTAATAAAAACAAAGCAATTTAGAAAAAGTGCATGACGCATGGATTGTTTGCCCCTTCGACGCCGATAAAACAGCTGTCTTTCGACAGCAGAAGCTTGTTTCCTCGCCCCGAATTTCAAGGCGGGCCGCCCAGACAGATTGGCGAGTGTCTGTGACAAAATGCATCTGTTTTCTGGTTGCTGCCACCTCCAGATCTTCCGATCATCGGCGCCTCACTGTGCCAAAACGGGACACACAACCGCTTGTTTTGGCCCGATTGCCAAGGTCGCTTTCTCGTGGCAATCGAGGCCGAGCAGTATCGGTTCGTAGAATCTGCGGGGCGCAAAAAAAGAGAAGAAAAGATGAGAAATTGGGAGGGGTGAAAAGGAGAAGAAAACAACAGGAAACGAAACGACCGAAGGGGAGTGAGGACAATCGAACCCGAGATGTGTGACATTCACGTGCAACTTTCTTTTAGTGCTCCTCGCCGATCGGCGCCAAGTGTAACTGAGCCCGGCTGATCTTCGGAAAGAGCTCATCGAAACAGTCGGAGACGAGGAAATGAACAAGGAAGCAGACTGATGAAAGAAAACGGAAATTGGCGCTGCGGTGTTCTGCAATTTCCACAATTGCCAAAGTTGGAAGTTGAAGTCAACTTGGTGCCAACAACAATTGAGAAGCAAGTAAGCGGACAGAAATAATCAGGTCCTACAAGAAGCTCTTGGCTCGGAACCCTCATCCAGAATAATCCTGACGTCATTTCTGTTTATGCAAAACGTTCGAGAAACACTCGAAGACGTGTAGAAGGGGAACTGAAGTGGCGGAATGTTGTGATTACATTTTCTCCGATTGCTTTAGCCTTGGAAGCGGATATGACCTCGCAGCGGGTTGTGTTGATCCGAAGAAAGAGGTGGCAAGCTGGATGGGGTACGGTATTGGAGAATTTGGGCAAGAATCAAGAACATTGGCTGATATATAGAAGAGAGAACTGGTCTCCAGGGGATGATAAACTTTCACAGAGCATACGATGCTCTAAAATGACGGTTGAAACAGAATTGAAGGATGAGAAAGTACAAGAACAACTGTACCAGTTATTATGATATCTAGGTTACTGTAGCCAAGTTCCTAAGCTCACCTGAAGTCCTCCAAGATCTCTGGCTTTATAGGGACTCCTACCTTTAGCGTCACCACTCCACCCACAAAAACATCCATATGAAATATCAATGAGCCAGCTCAATTTCGATAACCATTCTGACACCTCACGACACGCAACCAACGGGTTCCTCCAAAACTCACTTCTTTCTGGGAAGCATTGACAAGACGCGTGCTCGGTAGAAAGTCGAAACACCCGAAATGGAATTCAAATTCCGTGCCAACACTCCATTTTTTCACTCCCCTCCTCAAGGCCTTCGTCGCTTTTTCGGGTGCCCCGGAAGAAGGGAAGAGGGCATGCACTCACTTGCACACAGAATACGTTATGGATGTCTTGCAACACAAGAAGAAGAAGAAGAAGAAGAAGATGGAAAAAAAACGAGGAGGAGAACGTGGCCCCGCCGCCAGCCGACAAACCACTTTTTCGGCACAAAAAGAAGAAGAGGAGGGGGAGGAAGAGCAAGAACCGATTAAAACTGGCGACGTCTTCCGACGGAGCAGGAAGCACGGCGACGACGACTTCTGCAAGCAACATCTTCCGATGATATCATACGCTCCGACGAAGACGGATTGGAAGACGGGCGGCTTGTCACGCGGACGGGAATTAGCCGAAATCACGAAGAAGTGTCGCCGACAAATTGCCATTGCCTTTCTTTTCCCGAATTCATGACATTTTTTGCAGAGGCCGGGGAGAGGCGTGTATTGCAAAACATTGACTCTATTTCTTTTCGATACTTTTTGCAAAACGAGGAAGACGCGGCGGAGCTATTTATTTACAGCAACAACGAGTAGATATCGGCGAGTAATTAGTCGGTTTTCCGTCTCGAGAAGCCCATCACTTTGGCACGGCCACGACGTACGACGAACTGAAAAAACGAGGAGGAAGTCTGGGAAAAGGACTGTACTTTAGTCGAAAACACTCGTGATGGGATTAGGTTCGCGGTGATGTGAACCTGAATCAAATTTCACACTCACCCCCACATTGGCTTGTTCTGGATGCTCTCCGGAGCCTTTTGCCGATTTGAAGAATGGCGGGGGACGGAATCCTGGAAGTATGGAGGGTTGGGACTCTTTCGAGTTGCCATGGGAATCAGGAGAAGTTCAAATGTTGACAGTATCCACTTACCTGGTGGTCTTGCCAATGGGGCGCTCATTGCTGGAAGGGGATCCAAAGGAGCAGCTACCACTGCTGGTGGCTCTGGTCCTTCATGAGCTGTCACGTCTTCAGTGTCTTCTGATTCTTCAACTGGTCCCAACTGAGAATCAGATGACGTCAATGTCTCTTCCGAATCCACAACATCATCCGGAAGCTTACCCAACGGAGACACCACCGGAATCAGAATCAAGATCAAGAAGAGGAGAGAAGACGTTCTCATGGTTCCTGCAAATAGGCAGAATGGGTTTATTTCTCTCGAGACTGAAGATTGTGGCATCTTTTGAAGTGGCAAACGCGGCTTTGTTGTAAAGACGGAAAAGTGAAGGTCAGTCGAAGAAGTGTCTGTGACCAGTGGAAAATACAAGAGATGAGGATGGGAGGGCGATAGAACAACACGAAGTGCTGGAACCGGAAACGAGATGAACCTCGACTGGAACCAGATCAACTTCTTTCTGAAAGGTCAGAACTATTCTATAGCCAGTCAAGGCTTCGGTATGTCGATTGTAATGGAGAATACTGACCCAGAATAATGAGAACCATATCGTTGTCTATATTCTAAACTGCTCACTATGAACTCTACGCTCTGGAGCTCCAGAAGTTTACCGTAACATTGATCGAGGTGTTAAGATTCATAGCTTCACATCATTCAACATGTTTGGACACTCAAGGTTTCAGTCTGGTTTCTATCAGAACCGTTTGATAAAGATGACCTTGTAATGGTCATTGAGACATTTGAAATCGTAGATTTTATTGTTCAGAACAATATTGACCTTATCAAGAGATAAGATAAGAAAAACGCGAAGAAGTTCTTTGAAACAAGAGAGAAGTGAACACATTGAACAAGCATCCGAACACCTAAACATTCGGCAAATGAGGATCATCCATAAACAAAGAAAAGCGAAATCAGCTGGAGGTATCACGAGAAAACGGGGAAGAAGAAGAAGGGGTTGTACAAGAAAGGAAGTGATTGATAACAAAGCGATTACAATACCTCCCGCCTCTGTGAACTTGTAAGCCGACCTTGACCAGAAGACACAACTTCAGCTTCTGTTCGGGAGCTCCGTGCGGTCCTTGGCTGGTGGCGGCGGCTTGAAAAGGGCAATGAGACTCTCGAGAAAGTTGACCTCTTTGCCGGGACCTCCCTGAAAAACAAAAAGTGAATCAAATCTCCGGTCTGAATCTCGCGTGGGAAAGAAGCGGAAAGAGTTTCAAAGTCGCCACTCACCACCAGCTTTTTATCGGCGAGTGTCAAGTTCTGGCCGATGTCGATGCCGCTTTTCTCGTCGACGCCAAGTGAACTGCTGCCGCCGAACGTCGATCCGTTCAGGATGGCTTCGTCGGTTTCTGAAATACCATTTCGTTTGTTATCAGAGAGGAACTTCCCGGTTCTTCTACTTTTTCTCATTCAAAAAATTTATGCTGTTGAGCAATAAGCTCTCTTCAGATCACCACAACAAAAAACAAAAACTGATTCTTGGAGAAGATAAAACTGAATATTTCACGGATGAGTGAACCGAGAGAAACAAGAAAAAGGCTCAAACCAACTAACTATAGGAGGCATCAATCCATTTTTTATTATTCCTAGCCATGCCTATAGTTTGCTTCTTGAAGAATAATGTATGAATGGATCATTCCGGAGCTTATGAGCAGGCCCCCCGCTTGAATGCATTTCGAATTTCTCGACTCATTTCGTCTTCCCAAAACAAATCCTTTTCCCGTCCCGCCCGACTCACTATCTATTTTGAACGTTCCGTTGCCCGTCGTCAGTTTCAGATTCCGATTGGTGCCCCAGCCGAACAGATTGATGTTCTGGTTGCCGCCGATCTCGAGCTGAAACCCATTCTTTTCCTAAACTCTTCCTTTTTCAAATCTAACCTCTCCTTTCTCATTTTTGTTCAACGAAATGCCACCAAACGGCAATGGAATATTGAATTGAGCCGGGATGACAGTCAGCAGAATGGAGAGAAGTACGGCATGACGGACGATGGACATGATGATTATGAGAAGAGTGAGGATGAGTGAATAGGAAACAGGATGGATCTGGGGGGAGGTGTCTCCGCGGATCACACACTCTTTCTGTTGACGACTGTTCGCGTGGTCAGTGATGATCAAATTATGACGAGAGATCGGTTGCAAGGTGTCCCGGAGAGGAACATGTTGGCATGTCTGATTCGGGATTCTGTTTGAGCTTGTCACTACCATCAAACTTTATCAATTGCCAAGTTTTACGTGAAACCATTTCACGTGACTCGAATCCTAACTGATGCATCTGACTGTTGCCCTTGATCATCAAAAGAGCATCAGACGGTGAATGAATAAAACACAAAAAGCTCAAAAACCAAAAGGGAAATGCGATAGCCTCTGCAAAGAATACACTTCATTCTGAATTCCGAATCCACAAAAAGAGAAGACAAGCGTTGACCTGTCGCCCTGCTCTCATAAACTCCGATGCCGCCGCTCATTTGTCGTGTTCCCGCCATCTGGCGCTAAAACGTAAAGTTCAGCTTGTTGTCGAACACAAAAAAGACATAAAAACTTGGAAGAACAGGTGCTTTCGCCGGCTTCCCTCACTCATCATCACTTCTGATCAGGCACCGTTCGTTACCTTCTGTCGGCTGCCTGTTCATTGGCTGCTCGCCAGACGTCTGCGTCTCTTGCTCCTACACACTCTCTCGTGGCACGTCTGGCGTAAGAAGTTGTGCGGAGGAATCAGAGACAATGACAGATGAGATGATGATACAACGCGGCGGGAGGAAACGGGAAACGGGTCAGCAGGAGCCGGGGAGCACTCGGAAAAATGCTCCCGCAGTCTCAATTATCACCTTCCTCTCGCTGGCTTCTCTTTCAATCCCTCCCCAATGAAAGTTGCCTTCCCACCCTTCCACTTCACCCCCCGATCATTTACATTCGCTCATTATGCTAATGCATCTCTAGGTGTCACGACCGTGTTTACGGTAGCAACAATGGGGAGGAGGTCACATTTTGACGAAGGTCATCCGAATGACATGCGCCATACTTGCACAACTGAACATCATCTTCCGGTAGATGTGATATCTGCAGATACAACTTTCGTTTTTTTCTTGTTGAGCAGCTTGACAGTATCAGATCCAAACTGAATGGAATGCTTTAGGAATTCAACTGAAACCAACTACAGTAGCCTTGGCACTGAATCAAAAGTCTCAGTTTCCCGCTCGTTTCCTTTTTCTACCCTCTCTAATTAATTCATAAACCCTTTTCGGACCCTGCTCATTACATTTCTACATTTTCGTATTAGTCTCCTCCGGTGCCGGATTTCCTCTCGTATCTCTCTCTTGGCTGACCCGCCCGAGGGGCAAAGCTGCCCCTCCAAACTGTTTATTTTTCATTGAGAAGTGGAGCAGCACTCTTTCCCTTTTCCCTTCATAATCTTCCTTTTGCTTCAGGAGATGCGATGATCCAGAATGGCCAAGTTCTCGACAAGATGCGTCATCGCGTGTATGCTGGCGGTGGCTCTGTGCCTTCTACAGTATAACATTTTCTTTCGGAATTTCAAGTTCAAAGTTTGGAAGGACAAAGAGGAGGAGAAGACCGAGAAACTGGCTAAAAGGTTCGTTTTTGATTATGATTCTGAAGAACTTGTGTCCGTTCTTCAAGTTTCAAACCTGAATGGAATTCTCGATATTTCTGGAAAGCTGAATCCTGGACCCTGAAGTTTGAATCCATTTTGAACCCGGAAATTCATAAGATACACGTCATCCTGCTTTCCAAAACTCTCCATTGCAAATTCGATTGTGCCTACACAAATATTTATCTCAAGTGTTTTCAGACTACCTACCGCATTGATAATTGGAGTGCGGAAGGGCGGCACTCGGGCACTTCTCGACGCGGCCGCTCTCCACCCGAAAGTCCGAATCGTTCGCCGAGAAACTCACTTCTTTGATTCGAACTATTCGCTCGGATTCGACTGGTACAAGGATCAGATGCCAGACGTGGAAAGTGAAGATGAAGTGAGTAAATAAACAAATGGCTCACTGTTCAAACAGTCTTGTTTTCCAGGTTATCTTGGAGAAGACGCCTGCGTACTTCACAAATGAACACGTTCCGAAGCGAGTTTACGAGATGAATCCCGACATGAAGTTGATTCTGATCGTCCGCCACCCCGTCTACAGAACCGTCAGTGACTTCACTCAAGTGTACTACAACAAGTTGGAGCAGAACAAAAGCCTTCCCGTCCTATCAGTCGAGGCATTTCGGACAGACGAAACTGGCGCCGAGGCGATAAATATGGAGTACAAACCCATGACGAACTCACTTTACGACGTCCATATATCAAAGTGGCTCAAGTATTTCAAGATTCAGAATTTTCTGCTCGTAAATGGAGACGTCTTTCGGGCGAATCCCTTGCACGAGGTGAGTGAAAAACGAAGATGAAACATTGAAAAATGTAAATTTCAGTTACGACGAGTCGAAGAGTTTCTTGGATTGGAGAGGGCAATCACTCCAAGTCAGCTGGTGTTCGATTACAATAAGGGATTCTTCTGTTTTCGGAAAACGACCAGGATACGGTGTCTGGGAGAGTCGAAAGGTGAGGTTTGGGATTTGAAATGATAATGAGAAGCGACAAGTTAGAAAAGAAAGCTCACTGATATCAAATCACTGATAACAAGCTGCTAATAGAATATCCCTAAAAGTTCTGGAAACGGGACACAATTGAAACATAACACTTTGCTCAAAAACCATGTATTCCAGGTCGAAAACACCGATCAATCAGCGACGACGTGGTTCTGAAGCTTTCGAAGATGTTCGAGGAACACAACCAAAACTTCTTCCGGTTAATAAATCAAACCTACATGTGGGATTGATAGACATGACATCATCTGATAACGGGTTCCCTTTTTTCTCAGTGCCTTCTTCTTCTTCTTCTAAAATAAAATTGAATTGACATGAAAGATGAAACAAGGGAGCAGAAACTACAAGTGACACTGACTTCCTTTTCCACTCGAACACAATCGAATTCACCCAGAACCCCTCTCGTCACGAATCCTTCTTCCCTATCCATTCTTCGACTACTTCTCGTTCCGAATCCTCCGATGCCACCTGTTTTCTCACCATTCATGTGCCTTGCTTCTGCTTCTGAATCTGGATCCAATCTCGTAAAAAAGTGGAGGGAATGAAAATAATTGTGTGAAACGACACAAAAACCATGTAAAATTTGATGTGCGGCTTATGTTTATGGTTATGTTCATCCTTACGATGTTGTCAAGAAAAAGAGAGAAGAGATGAGAAAAAGTGGCCGGAATGCCACGTGTTTTGAAAGATGATGCCATTCGATTCTGAAGGTTACAGCTCTCGAATCGGAATAACAAAAGCATTTGCCAATCGGATTAGGATCCCTCCGTCCTCATTTATTTTCTGAGCTTAGGGGACCCGTTCTGCAAAGAATTTCGTAGCTTGTACTTGAAAATTCTAGAGTTTGTTTCAACTTCTGGCGTTAAGAGACATAATCTGAAATTCCCGGAATCCCCTTGGCACAAACGCCAAAAGTATTTCATATCGGGACTATACTCGGTCCATACATGTATATGGTTGACCTTTTTCAAAAAACAGTACCAGTTTGGTCCTGTACCGTCCCCCCTGTCCAGGGGGTGTCAAAAACGACTTTTCACTTGAAAAAATCTGAAAAATTTGAAGTTTGAGCTACGGTCAGGAAAATTTTGGTGGGTGTTTGGGGTACCCAGGGTAATGCACAAAAAAATTGAGGACCCTCAAAAACTACTCTAAATGTGATTTTTGACAGCATGTTTTTGGTTTTTCAATTTTTTCTCAAAAAATTAACACTGCTGTACGCCTTTTTTATTTTTTTATCTGAAATCCTTCCATATTGCGGTCATTTTGGTTTTTTGACCGCCCCGAAAATGCTTGGCCATCCCGAGTTATGATTTTTTGAAGTAAGAGCACTTTTCGAGAAAAGTGTCACCTCGAAAAAAAAAAATTTTTATTTGATTTTTTGACGTATTGGGAATATAAGGGATCGATAGGAAATTCAATGCTGATCATTTTTGCAGTTGATCACTTTTGCGTAGAATTATCCCCTGGCGAGATACAGCCGTTTTTCCGAAACGCACTTCGAATCTCGGCGCGCCCCCCACTGAAGAAGCGACGAAGCAAGGTGGGCCAACTTTAACCTAACTTTTCTACCTGATGGCCAAACTTTTTTGAGTGAGTAAAAAAACGAAAATGACCGCAAAATTAAGGGCTATAACATAAGAAAATGAGAAAGACGTGCGGCAGTACTATTTTTATGAGAAAATCTAGAAAAACTGAAAAAAAATCGTTTTTTTGTTGTTTTTTTAGTGTAAATTAATGACCCTTGTGTACATACTAAAAAATCGTTTTTTTGTTGTTTTTTTAGTGTAAATTAATGACCCTTGTGTACATACTAACTGTTTTCTGTCATTTTCAGAAGTTCGGGAACTACATACTATTAGAATACTTTCATATCGTCAGTTCATCAAGTTTGTGGTAATATTTTAGCTTCTTCGGAGTCAGCGTTGTTTCGCCCACATAGAAGGGTAACGGTGCTCTTTGGAGTCGACATTGTTCCGTTCACATAGAAGGGTAACATTTGAAAGACTGCTACTCCAAATTTCCAAAATGTCAAATGCAGAGTTATACGGTGAAACAATTCAACATTTCATCAAAATCAACTGATCAGACTCAGCACCGTTACCCTTCTATGTGGGCGAAACAACGCTGACTCCGAAGAAGCTAAAATATTACCACAAACTTGATGAACTGACGATATGAAAGTATTCTAATAGTATGTAGTTCCCGAACTTCTGAAAATGACAGAAAACAGTTAGTATGTACACAAGGGTCATTAATTTACACTAAAAAAACAACAAAAAAACGATTTTTTTCAGTTTTTCTAGATTTTCTCATAAAAATAGTACTGCCGCACGTCTTTCTCATTTTCTTATGTTATAGCCCTTGATTTTGCGGTCATTTTCGTTTTTTTACTTACTCAAAAAAGTTTGGCCATCAGGTAGAAAAGTTAGGTTAAAGTTGGCCCACCTTGCTTCGTCGCTTCTTCAGTGGGGGCGCGCCGAGATTCGAAGTGCGTTTCGGAAAAACGGCTGTATCTCGCCAGGGGATAATTCTACGCAAAAGTGATCAACTGCAAAAATGATCAGCATTGAATTTCCTATCGATCCTTTTCCCAATACGTCAAAAAATCAAATAAAAATTTTTATTTTTCGAGGTGACACTTTTCTCGAAAAGTGCTCTTACTTCAAAAAATCATAACTCGGGATGGCCAAGCATTTTCGGGGCGGTCAAAAAACCAAAATGACCGCAATATGGAAGGATTTCAGATAAAAAAATAAAAAAGGCGTACAGCAGTGTTAATTTTTTGAGAAAAAATTGAAAAACCAAAAACATGCTGTCAAAAATCACATTTAGAGTAGTTTTTGAGGGTCCTCAATTTTTTCGTGCATTACCCTGGGTACCCCAAACACCCACCAAAATTTTCCTGACCGTAGCTCAAACTTCAGATTTTTCAGATTTTTTCAAGTGAAAAGTCGTTTTTGACACCCCCTGGACAGGGGGGACGGTACAGGACCAAACTGGTACTGTTTTTTGAAAAAGGTCAACCATATACATGTATGGACCGAGTATAGTCCCGATCTGAAATACTTTTGGCGTTTGTGCCAAGCCTCTTCACAGAAAGTCCGGAAATCTCAGATAATGTCTCTTAAAGTGTAAGTTATCAATTCTGAAACGCATGGACCAGTTTGACCTTATCCGTTGATCTGATCTCAGGAAAAGCTTTCTTTGAATTGGCTCAGAATTAGGATCAGATGTTCCGGATCGAAGATCATAAGTGCTTGTGAACCCGGAACTAGGTCTTGATCAACGGGGAGTTCCCACAGCTGATCAGATCATTCCGAGATCTTCTGAAATGACGTCGAACATCTCGGGGCGTGAATTTGCGGCCTCGCAGATGTCACAAGAACCGATTGAGAACCTATCGAAAACGACGCGATCATAAAACCTCATCGCTGCTCGCCGCAAGAACGGCGCCTTTTCGTGTGCGGTCTCGCGCCTCTCTTCTCAAAATCACATCACATTCAAAACGCGCGCCGTTTTGTCATCTCCCCTTCGTCCGGGTGCCCGCCTCTTCTCCAAATGTTCAGAATTAGTCGAGTCGAGGCCTCCGTCCTGCAGGGGCATATGTTTTCGATATGAAGCTGGGAGGAGGAGCTCAAGAGGATACTTTGGAGCCCTTTCACTCCTTGCTTTTCATCTGGACCACGGATCAACTGGTCCGATCAAGATTTGCCTCTCCAAAACTAGAACCTAGTCCCCTTTGCTCAATCATCCCCTCGGGCGTGATCTCGGCGCCAAATCTGTTCTTCCTGACAGGGGCCCGAAATGAAAACACGGCTATTATGCCATTTCTTGTCTTCTAGAACAAACGTTTTTGTTTGAAAAAAGAGAAAAAAACCGGAAGGAATAGGAATGGAACCAATTAAAGCCGTCCGCATTCTTCTCGGGGCTCGCAATCAAGAGAGCTCAGAGTGCATTCGGAATCCTTCTTCCATTCCCTTGTCCACATACCAACCCACCCACCCACCATCGCGACTTGTCGAAATCAATCTTTCCCGATTCCCGGCTCATAAATCGTGCTCAAATGTTTAGGCCGTTTTTCGAAAAGAACCTTGTTCGACGCTCCTCAGGGGATTACTATCTCACCGTCCCGTCGTTGGTGCCACCACCAAAAGTTGGGCAGATAGACACGAAAAAAGAGTGAGATGAAAGAATATATGTGATTCCGGGGACAGATGTCATATTTGAATGGCCTCGCCCGGAAAAGGGGAAAAAGGAAAAGGATGTCATGTCACGCTGCTCCACAAGAAAGTACACGCCTTCTGACCCGCCCCTCCCGATCCATTCTTGTTTCTGCTTGTTGAGTTGCGAAACGAACTGCACAAACTCCTTTTCCATTTGCAATTCCCCCAGCCACATTGTTTTTGTCCCAGAGGTTTGGCACCCAAAACCAGTTAGCAGGGACCACCCCCATCCGTCCCAAAAAGTCATATTCACTCGGAATGTCAGTCAATCCGCCAGACTGCTCTGTTTCTCTTCTCCTCTGTACCTTCTGACCTACTTCTTCGTTCAGATCATGCGGATTCTTGTGCTGATATCCTTGCTCAGCACACAAGTTTCTGCAGACTTCAACAGTTATGTCGTTCCACAGCCCCACTCACAGGTTCGCTTTCTGCTTTTCGCTTCCGGTTCCTCATCACTTGTCAGACAACATGTCTTGTTTCCAAAGTTTCAAACCCCAAAACCCTTTCTCTCTTGGTGGTAAAGAACAAAGACGGGTTGAACTTTTTCTTCTCCTCGAGTTCCGAAACCAAAAAGAGATCTTGGCACATGAAGATGAGTGATTTATGTGACGTGGCGTTGCAGCGTGACCACCGATATGACATCAGTCAGCACTACGACTACTTGATGGAGGAGAGCGAAGATCCGCTCGGCAGAGGAGCTCCGCCGAACAAGTACAGATCTGCGGTGAGTTGTACTCCGGAATCATAAAACGCACAGATCAGAATGTTCCAGCACCACGGTCCTGTACAATCCCGAACCGATGCTTCAGAATCTGAAAACTACGCCCAGACCAACACAGAATCCGTCTTCAGCTCAGGGTAAGCCCCATTTCCGTTAGATTCTCACCTGGTTTCCTCATACATTGATTGAACTGTAACTGTAACCGAATCTAATTTCAGAGGCGTCGATTCTTATGGGTATATTAATTTTTATTAATTTTTTTTGAATCCTGACCTATCACGTTAACACTTGCGCTGATTTTTCTTATAATTGCATGGCTTTTTGATTTCTCGCTTTTTGCTTCTAACTCCCAGAATCTGAAACAATTTCTAGGTTCTAATCGTTGATTTTCAGAGAAACAAGAGACTTTCTCCAGTTTCTGAGACGAATTCAGTACGATCATCGACAAGTTCCGGAGAATGAGAGAGGAGGTAATCCTCTTTGAGAATACCTTTGCAACAAGTAAATCATTGAGTTCAGAAGCGACTTATGTGGAGGTTTCCGTGGTTGTTAGCAATATCCGAGCTGTTTCTGAAGTTACCATGGTAGGTATACATCTTTATTTTATCATCTTCAACTTTCTTCTTTAGGATTACGCTCTGGAACTGTTCTACCGAGAATCGTGGCGAGACCCACGTCTCCGTTATGACCGGAAGTTGTTCAAAAACAAAACGGAACTGGCCTTGCACGAAAGTTACACAAACTTCTTGTGGTTTGTTTCCGAAATCAGCAGAATCCAATTATCTCTTCCGTTTTTAGGTTCCCCGACACGTTCGTGCCCAACGCGATTGCTTCGAAAAACCCGCAGCGCAACTCGATTTCGCACCGAAGTTTGCTGCGATTGGACGAGACGGGCAAGTTGCTCTACAGCAGAAGGATATCTCTTGTTTGTGAATGCAGTGAGTGGGGGAAGGAATATCGCCAAGGATCAGAATGTTTCAGCTATGGATCTGACACTGTTCCCGTTTGATAAGCAGCTGTGCAAGTTAGGAATTGAGAGTTGTGAGTTCTCTGGAATCAATAAGGATCATGTTATCAATACTTTTATAGATGGGTACACTGCTGACCACGTCGTGTACAAATGGTCAACTGGTGCCCGCACCGCTCTGGAGCTTAAAAAGATCCGTCTGCCAGATTTCACAATCCAGGAAGCGTACGTGACGAGTCAAATGGAGAGCTACGCTACAGGCAACTACTCCCGTCTCTACGTCTGTTTCGTTTTCTCTCGATCTTCCGGATTCTGTTTCCTTCAACTTATCATTCCCTCCACAGCTGTCGTTATCACTTCATGGGTTTCTCTTTGGATGGAGACAGAAACAGAGTTTCAGGTCTGTTTTTGTTCCGTTCAGGATTGATTTCTTGTTTCCAGGACATGATCTCTATCATCCTCGCTATCACCTTCCTCATCTTCTCTTACAACGAAATGATGCCACGTGTCAGCTACATCAAAGCGATGGACATCTACCTCGGCGTCTGCTTCATGATCGTTTTCCTATCACTAATTAAGCTGGCCCTAGTGAAATACATGCGACAGAAGATAATGTTGACGTGAGTGAATCGAAGCCGCGTCTTGTCAAGAAGCTGTCAATTTCAGAAGCGACAGCGGGAACTCCATCCGAGAAATGTCGCAGATGTCAACTAGACAGCGACTGCGGGCAAGGAAGACGTCCAGTATGAACTTCCGGAACAACACTGGTTTGATTCGGAAAACAACAGGAAAAAAGATCCATGTTCAGGTGGAACAGTGTCCCGAGAAGTAGCTGAGGAGCAACAGCAGATGATGCTGACAGTGCCGAATGGGAACGGAGACGCCAACGACAAGGAGGCAAATAATAACTCAAGTGAGTCACGTTGGAAATGAAAAGTGTTCATACAACACATGATACGAGGAAATGCAAATTACTGTAGCTTCAATGCGAACTTCGTTTTTAGAATCGCACATCTCGGACATGCTTGAAATCAGGATAACACAACGAACAATGCACCGTTTTCATTGGGTCTCTCAGGTAATCTCTTTGCTTTCTCTGCTCCTATAACCCACTTTTTCACAGATGTTATTCTTCTTTGGATTTGTGATATTCTGTCTGTTCTACTTCCTGATCTACCCGAATCTTCACATTGTGAGTGTCGACCCGGCCTGCGACAAGCAACTCGCCGAGTGGTTCGCTGAGATTCTCTAAACGTCTTCTTTCTGAAACAACTACGGGCACATTTTGATAAAAGTTTATCTCTTTCTCGTTCTATTTTACAGTTTTTGAGTTTCATCTAGCTGAAGAAATCGGATTCGGGGATGGGGAAGAATACAGAATATGGGGAAACGGAGAGGGAAAGGTCACTCGGAAGACGGAGATTGTTCGGGGGGATAGGTTGGGAATCGGGGGGAATAGTGGCAAAGGAGCAAGTTTACAGCAATTGGACTTGAGGGAGAGCGGAGTGTCACCCGTAGGATCATGTGAAAGTACTCATCTACTTATTGAATTGGAAAACGGAAGGGGGAAACGGGTTGGAGCGGGACGGATCGGAAGGATCAGTGACGACCGTCGAGAGCGTCCAGATACTTGTAGTCGATAAGACGTGGAATCAGGGTATGTCTGGAAAAAGGAAAGGTATGAATTGGAGATTTTGGGATTGTTACCTGATTGGGAGGAAGAAGAAACAGACGATCGGGAAGACCATTTCGATGAATGGATACGGGGAGAAACCGAAGGCGCACAGGATGATCAATTGGAGGAGTTGGCAGGCGGTGAACAGATGGACTTTACGTTGCGGGACCTTGCGGATGTAGTGAGTTGGTGGGTAGGCTTGCTGGAAAGGCATGACTAGATTGGGAACTTCTTCTGATTCCTCACTTGTTCAGTGATCAGAAGCAGGAGTCGTTCGAACATTTCATTTCCGGACAGAGAAGTCAGTGCCATGTAGAGGAAGAGGCCGTGGAGAACGGAAGTGGGAATCAGTTGCAGCGGGTAGGGGATGAGGAAGAACATCGAGACGAGGATCATGACATGAGCGATGAGCGAGGCAAGACGCGTCTCGCGAACATTCATTATCCTGAAAACGGAAGACGGGGGTTTAGTTTTTCGAGAGTTGACAACTGACACTTCGTGTACGTGTCCTTGAGACACCCTCTCCTCGACATCAGCCAGGGCTCTGAGATGAAGTGGCGAGTGCGGAAGGGCTCCGTGCATCCAGGGAAGACCGAACACCGAGAGGAACATGTTGAGCAGGGCGACGACAAACAAGTCCAGGTTGTGCGAGGTGCCCTTCTTCAGTCTGAAAACACGAACTCCATGGCCAACTGGAGCGGGAAAACGCACTTGTTCTGATTGTTATTGACAATTGCCGATGTGATATTCTGGTCGATGAAAAACAGGAATGAAAGGGAGAAGCCGAGCAGAAGACACACAAAGTAGCCGGAAGGAGGAAGCGAAAACACGTCGGCCATCTGGATGAGCGGAAACTCGAAACGCAGGTTGAATCTGTCTTCTGAAACAGACAACAGAATGAGTGAGTCTGATGTTTGCACTTACTCTCGATATCAGAGAAAGCATAGGATCCAGTGAACGACATGATCAGAACAGATGCGGGAAGAGCGTAGTCGGCAAGCCATTCGCGTCGAGACCTCGTCAGGTACGGTGTCTTTCGGAAGTTATACAGGAACAGGCCAAGCCAGAGAGTTCCGAACATGAGAAGCATGTAGAGGATGGAGGTGTCTCTTCGGCAGAGACTCGTCGTGTCCCCGACACTCATGCTGCTCGTGATGTTGCCCACGATGCTGTCCGTGTTCGTCGTCCCGTTCCGAAATGCGTCTAGAGCCGTCCGAGCTGCTTTCATTGATATCGCAGACGTGTCACAATCGTTGTAGTTCTTTTTGAAGCCTGAAAACTTTCCTTTTATTGTTGAACTGACCTTTTCACTCACTGTTATGTATTGCCCGTATGGATTCAACCGTAAATGCGATGGCGATGAAAAGTGAGAACATTTCCTCAGCGGACCGAGTTGCGAACTTCATCAGGCTGCACAGCTCGGTCGCCGAGTACAATATCAGGAACAACTGACAGAACAGACCGACACACGCGTACATTGCCAGAAAGTCGTAGCCGAGTTCTTGGGATATTTTGTATATCACTGAAACATCGAGGTTCAGAAGAAGGATCACAACCCAATGGTACCTTTTATATAAATCGCTAAAGGCACTGTTGTGAGTAGAATAATCATGGGTTGGCCGCCGAAAAGAGAGAAGAAGATACCGCCGATCGCTTGAGCAATGATCACTTTCCGCACGTCTGAAAGTTGTGGTTGTGAATGCTTTGTGGGAACCTGGACTCACTGATCGCTCCTTTTGTGTTATCATCGTTGAGAACTCCGAATGCAATTGCAGGAAGGAGGCAGGCGAAATAGAGAAAGACGACTGTGGAGAACAGCTTTTGAACCGTTTTGTGACCTCTGATTCCATCGAGATAATCTGATGGATAGATGGCCAGCCGACGTTGAAACTCTTCCTTGAGCCCTCTGAATGGATACCAGGCATCTGGGCCGAACTGAAAGATCCTCTTGTGTACGGAACGAGGGGAGTGTCAACTTACGATCTGCTCCTTTGCGTGACTCAAGTGGATCGATGATTTCCGTTCCCTCCACTGATTCTGATCCATCGCAAGTTCCTTGGCTGCGGAGAGAAGAGTTGATCTGAACTGCTCTACGCTTTGAGCCATGACAAGTCTCTGTCGAATCTCCATGTCAGCAAAGAGGGTTGCAAAGGTTCTGGTGGTCTCCAATGCAGTCTTGGTTCCTTTCTAAACATGATTCACATTTGGATGCTCTGGAACCTTCCAGAACTCACAGCTCTACTCGGTGCAATCACAATGATAATGAATCTCAAGTCCTGCATAGTCCTTCCCAAGTTGGTCGGATGAGACAGGCGCGCGATGGCGACATGACGGTGCTGTACGGTGTTGAGCATGCACCTGAAGCATGTTTCATTGTCCCTCTGCCCTTTTCCTCTCCCAAATTCCATTTCCCCGCTCCGGTTTGTTTCCTTATTGCTAATGCATTGCAAAATCAAATAAGAGTCCTCGCGGCGGTACGAGACAGAGTTTCTCCGGGGAGCGCCCGCCGAAAAAACCCGAGAAACAAGAAGGAAAAAGTATTGGACGAAGAAACGAGACGGAGGGGTCCTTCATCATCATCAATTTCGGCACGGCTCCTCGTTTCGTTTCCGCATTTTCTTGCGGTGACCAATAAGGAAACCGGGCACTAATTGAACGTGGACTTACAGGGCACAGATCCACGTCTGATCGTAATCGAAACTGCCGCCGACGGAGCCAGTGGTGCAGATGGATTGGACTGTTCGGGAGAGGATGTGGACTGAAATTGAGAGAGTTACCTATGCGTCTGGGAACTCTAATAAGAACTCACATTGATTCCCGGCGTCCTGCGTGAAGAGCACACTTCTAACCTGCTCGCTCGTGAACTCGGGTTCCTGGATGTCCATCTCATGGATAATCCTGCAATCAATTACACTCATCAACCCGTTCTTTTTTGTTTTTCGGTCCCCCCTGCACATGGTAATCCATCCGAAAAGACACGATCATCATCGTCTCTCCGCCAGAAAAGCGCACACTTCCTTTCTCTCAAAACAACAACAATTGGGGGAACGGGGAGAGCAAGCCGGGTCGCCGCCGGACCAACGCACACACATCAAAATAATTTGGAATTCCTTATTCTCTCCTCCTTCTCTTGTCTTATTCTTTGCCTTCTTTTCTGTTTCGGAATGGAATCAAACCACCCACACCGGGCCGCGACCGGAAAACAAATTCCAGGACACCCCCACGCCTTCTGGCTGCACCATAAAAGGAGAGGCCCGTGTCTCATTGCGCCTCCCCACTCGATCATTTTCCATCTCCATTAATTATTCATCAAAAAACCAACACAAAGTTTGCGGTGCCGTCGACGACGACTCCATTTCCATATATTCACTCCCCCATCAAACTCAGACTTATGCTTATGCTGATGGTGACGATGACAAAACATGCATCCTTTCCCCCACGCGCTTCTTTTTAGATCCGAGAGGCAGAGTGAGGAAGCGAAAACTTACTTGGCGAAAATCTCTTCGAGACTCGTCTCCTGAAGATCGAGAAGGAGTACCGCCTGCAAAAACAACCATTTTCTCCAATGTCTCCACATTCCCGTTTTCCCCATTTTCAGATTTCTCCCGTTTCCCTCCAACGTCAAAAATAGGCACAGACAATGAGAGTCTCGAAAACCGAGACAATGGAGCGAGTGCACTTCTGGGGTCCGCGTCTAATGACCGATTATGAGGCTAGTCGACCAACTTTTGAGTCCAAAAACAACTTCCGGACGGACTCACCTTGTTCAGCAGATGGTCAATGTCCATGGTGGCGCGGATCTCGGAACCGAAGTCCTTCATCGGGATCTTCTCGTGTTTCGCGTACATCAACGTCACGTTATCGTACTCATCTGCAACAGTATAACTTGTCACTGACTAAATACTTTTTCCACGCGCCGGCCTCATCTGGGCTCTTCAATCAACCGAAATTGGTCTTCTTCAACCAGCGCTTCCTTCCTCTTTTCGGAAAAAGAGAAACGGGAAACGCTCTGGCAAAGGGCCAAACTTTTTTATGTGGGAAGGCCTGCGGGTGAGGGACATAGTTTGTCCCCTCTAGGCTACTCAATAAACTTGTATGAGATTTTTCGGCCCCCGTCCCGCATATTCATCCACCAAAACAACAGGGGAAGCCATGGAGAAAAAGAGACATTTTCGTGTTTTGTTTTTGTTTTCAACTCTACATAGTTACCAGAAACCAGTCACTAGTCACCAGAACAAGGTCACCCCAACCTACTTCCCGCATTGCTCCAGCTCAGCGTGTCCAGTGGCGGAGTGTCACTGTCGAAGTCGTGGTCCTCGCCCAGCAGAGGCTGCGAACCGTACTGTGAGAGGGTCCTGCTCGGCGAGCCCCCTCTCGGTGATCCGCAAGCACTTGATCTTCGCGTCTTGGCTTCTTCTTGCTGCAGAGACTTCATCGACAGCCATGATACTCTCTTTGTGAGCATCTTTGCTTTGTCTGGCGGCAACGGAATCGTACTTGAAGTACCTGCGACGGCTGCAGATCCACCACCTCCAGAACTTGTTCCACTGGTCATTGCCGCCTTCTGAGCTTCGAACTGCAGTGTTGGCTGGCTCGCTCGTCGCTCGAAAGTTTTCAACGGCCGGAACCCGATGGCAGGTGCTCCAGTTTGTACTGACTTTCGTCTGGTACCAACTGGGCTGAGGTGGAGAGAGAACGTCGGAGGGGGAGGGACTGTGTCTTGTTCCTCACCGCAAGTTTGGGTGCACGGAGGACACGAAACCACAGAGTTCCCGGAGACGTTCGAGATTCTCCGTTGCTCAGGGACGTAGAGAAGGGTGTGAGAGGTCCTCCTGGACATCACCCGTTGCCTGGGATCGGGCTTCTTGATGTAGATGCCTCCCTGACTGCTGCCATCGTCGCTGGTCTTCGGGAGCAACGGGTACTCCTCGGAGATGCCCGAGCTGCAGCTGGCGAAGTCAAGGGGAGTGCGGTAGGAGTCGACGTCGGATCCTTTGCGAACACTGCCATTGGACACGAATACTTTCACATTGGCGGCATTCATCAGTGATAATACAGATAATGGAATAAATACAGAGAGACGGCGACACTATTCGTCGGGTAGCCGTCCGTGATGGACTGGCCTAGGGGCACTTCTTCAGAGGGGCGGGGCTTCGGAGAGACGGAGAAGGGGGAGCTCTGCGAGCAGCAGCAGCACAAACCACTTTTAGATTCTCTCTCCGCTCTCTTTTTCTGCCTGCCCCTTTTTTACTTCGTGCCCATTCCATTCACTACTCAGCCGACTCGTTGACGACGACGAAGAAGAAGAAGAAGAAGAAGAAAAGAAGAAGGGACCCTCCGCCGCATATTATGGGATTGATGAATCCGATTTCGGGACGGACTCACTAACTGACTGCTTCTTCTTTTATTTCCTGTCGGGGCTTCGGAAGAGGCGGCGCCCCGCCGCGCCGTCCCGGGTTACTGACTTTTGACGCTAAGCTGAGAAGCCAGAGTGACTTGAGCCGGAAGTGCCGCGGAAGTACAGACAAGGGTTCCCCTAGATAAGATCCTGCTCTTTTTGAACCGAAACTGGAAAGAATGTTCATGGGAGTGTACATAAATTTCAACGCCTCTGCAAAAGAGCGAAATCCGTTTCAGATCCGATCTACAAAGAGGACGCCGGCGAAGGAGCTCTCACAAATGGGGATCCGATAAGGATCTTGTTCGCCTACACACACACTCTCACCTAATCTATTCGCAAGCCGTGTGCAATCCTCATTTCCGTCCGAAATAGCTCTACTACTACTGCTGCTTGCTTCCTCTCACAATATGAATAATCTCAGATGTTTTGTGAGAGGAGCCGTGCCTCAAGAGTTCAAAGAGCCGCTTTCCCCGCGGGGCACAATCTGTCCATGCGACACCCGCAATTCGATTACCGGAAGAAGAAGAAGAAGAAGAAGCCTCTCGCGGAGCATCAGTTTCATAAGTTGAAGTGAACGCAAATTCCGTTTGCCTGCTCGGCGTGTCGCCGTCTTCTGTCATTGGCGCCGTGTCCTGTCCCGTCACGACGTCTTCAGCATTTTAGCGCCAAAATTCAATTTGCGATGACACGCGCGCTTCTTCTGCTTCTTCTCCGGTTTTTTTTTCTTTCTTTTCCTCTTTTTCCTATTGGACCGGCCGGGTTCATGGGACACTGAGCGGCGGGGAGAAGAAGGCTTCTTCCTCCCTCTCATATCTCATGAAAGTGTCATGAGCACAAGAAGTGAGCCGCTGCTCTCTTCAGGCGCTCCGCGCATGTTTTGAAAAATACGTGGACAGGGGGGCACACACGAATATAAAATTGGAGACAGAAGAACAGAAGAAAAGGATTCGGAAAAGGGAGTGGAGGAAGAGGTGGTCGATCCTCAGTTTTCGGGGAGAGCTCCAGGAATTGGGAAAGGGATCAGTGTCTGGCAGGGACTACAGTAATCTTTGGTGCCTACTCTTTCGAGGAATTCAAAAGAAAAGAGGTTAGAAGTTAGAGCAATGAACCATCAAGAGTTACGGTACATGTATCACCTACCATCATCATCCTCAAATTCGTGAACCGAATCGTCGTCAATCATGTAGACGTGGCTGGCCCGTCGTTCCTCGTTGTGATGGCTTTCCAGAGAATGAATTGTCGCCGAGGTACAAGACTGATGCATTTCACTAGTAGACTTGGGCCTTCGGAAGTGACATCGTCTTGGGGTGTTGGCTCCAGATGCCACTGTAGCCTCGGAGTTTGCAGACCCACTTGCATCGGAATCATGTCTCCGTCTGCTCCGATGTGTTCCACCATTGTTCACCTGTCCACTACTGCTTCCACCATTCGTCAGAACTATTCCTCCAGGGGTCCGTGTCCCGACTGGCTTCACAGTGAACACTCGCGATCTGCTGGGAACTTCTCGTTCGAGACTCGATTCACTGGCAGTTTCAGTTGCGAAGGAGGTCTCCGATGCATACTTTCGCAACTTTCGATCGATAATTGACTTGGCACAGTTTGAGACGGGCGGTGCGCGGAAGGTGAGTGGTGCTGATGGGGGATCGGAACCGCCGAACGGGTCGGCGATACTGTCCGAGTCCGGGGTCGTCATTACTGTAGGTCGGCAGTCATGGAGGTTAGCACCGGGAAGAGTGAAGCACCTATGGGTCTGAAGACACGGAAGTTGAGAGGGATACGGTAAGACGATTGATGGAGAAAGAAGAAAAAAGGCAAGGAAAATAAAGAAAATGAAGCTGTCTAAATGCAGATTTGCTCAAATGGCAAAATCAATCCATCTAGATAGAAGAGACGAGAAAAAGGATAATACCACCAAAAGTTAATCGAAATTTTCCAATTTCCTTTGTTTGTATCTACTATTTTTTCGTACAAATCAATCACGGCATTTGCATAATCTTTTCGCTCTTTCCATTCAATTATCCGGAAAAGTAATGCCAAGGTATACTGTAGCTGTGTGCTCTCCGAGCCAAAGAGCACACATCTTGATGTGAGGGTGGAGGCGGAGCAATTATAAATGTGAGGGTGGATGCAAAGAAGCGAGCAATAGAAAGCAATATGGCGTGGCGGCGGCGGCGGCACAAAAAAGAGCACACAATACGGGACCCACGAGGTTTTATTCTCGACGGAAGAAGGGTTTGGAGAAGAAGCCGAAGACGGTTATTACAAGGTGATGGGTAGGTAAGGAAGGATCGGGTTACAGGGGGAAGCAGGAGAGAACGGGGAAAACAGGAGGAGCCGCGGGTCAGAGGTCGGATTGGATTGTTGTTTCAGGGCCAGGTGTGAATTTCTAGTGATCTTATAGTGATGGACGGGACGAAGTTTGCAGGAAATGCGTGAGAGTCAAACTTTTGAAGATCAATGGATCAGATGGTAACGAATAGCTGGAAAATGGTGATATGCAGACAATATTTTGCTGCGGACCCGTCCTAGACTATTAGCAATATGCGTGGCAAGTCAGCGGAGCAGAAACGGGCGGCAGCAAGTGATCTGGCGATTGGCTTGACATTGAAAAGACTTCCGGATGGCGGGTCCCGCAAAGAACATCACCGCCCAAAAAAGGGCTTATCTCCGTTTTGAAGGAGTGCATCGGCTCTTCGGAAGTGAGTTCGTGGCAGCAGCTGAGGCCTTTCAAAAGGCATCCGCGGGAGTTTTCTCCGTTTTCTTTTGAAATCCGGCACCACCAGATGCGCACCAAAATAAGATAAAAGGAGGAAGGGAACGGGGCGCCGCCGCCGCCACGCATGGATCGAGTGGTGGGAGGCGAGGGTGGCAAACAGCAAAATACGGACGATGTTGGAGGAGAAGAAGAAGAATATGGAGAAGGAAAAGCAAGAAGAAGAAGAAGCACAAAACATATATTGTTCATTCTTTTGCTGACGGGGCCGGGCACCGCTTCTGCGTGAAACTGGAACTCGAACAATAGACGGATGACTGAAAGTCTAGCACATCGTATCGGTGTTTTCTTTTCAAACTTCGCACATGCACCTTGTTTTTCAGTGGCTCCAGAAAAGGCGGATCGTCGTGGAGAATAGCAACTAGGCGACTATTATTAGGAGCAGGATCAAACGGGTTCATGATCATTGGCTCTAGGGTCGTAACCTGTGAGTCATGAGGATGCGGATGGAAAATAGAAAGAGCGAAGAAAAGGGGCAGATTTCCAGGCGGGGGATGAGAAGGAAGGCGTGAAAACGGCAGAATAGAGAAACAGAATAAAGAGCACACGGAAGACACACGATGCTCCACGAGCGCCCTGAATATTTACATTTGCCTGAGAGTGAATGAAACCGAAACAGTGTGAGGAGGGCTCGAACGGAAGAAGAAAAAGCAGAAGACGACTGAGGCAAAAGCCCCGGCACCGACGCGGCGCTTCCTTTTTTCCGAGCCGACTTTGGGAAGGAAGATGCGCGGAAGATGCTCTCGGAGCAAGATGAGGTGCGTGGGAGAAACGGATTGTTGCACACTCACACACTCGCATAGCCGACCGAAGACGGGCCGGCGACGTTGTTGCAAATAATTGGATGTATGTATGTGCGAAGCGGCTCAAGACCGGTCGTCAAGCTCTGGGGAAGCGTCACATTTACATCTTCTACTTGAACTTCTTCTTCTTCCTCTTCTTCGTCGTCGCCGCTGCCTACCCCCACTGCCTTTTTCAGATGCCGCGCGGCGTCGTGCCTTCAGTCTGTCAAATGAGACTGATTGACGGGTTACGAGCTCGAAGCGGCGGAGGCGGATGCCAACAGACTACTCTTCCTTTCCGGCACGCGTGAACAAGGTGATCACGAACGAGAGTGAGTCAGGGGACGCAAGTGTGCTCCATTGACAATTTCAGAGAGACCAACTCGCTAGAGCACATTTGGCTGGTGTGCACTTTGTAAAGAGCTTCTAAAGTTGGCAAACGGATATACCAAAAAGCGGACAAATTAGGGCGCCAGACCCCGAACCCATATATCTTCTTGTATGCCGAAACCAAGAAAAAAAACCAAAAAGTGTCCTCGTGGTCTGCGGAAAAGAAAGTCGAAATGAAGTGCCGGAGCCCGAGAAAGATGTGCTCATATGTCGACGACGGCGGCGAAATTCATCAGAAGTGTCCGGCCTGGCGGGTCCCAGAGGGAGCTGTCGAATATGGGGGCCGAAAACTCGACATGTTCTTGCTCATGTGACTGGCGCCGCGGACCGAGCGGTTTTTGCGAAGGTACGGACCATAAGGGCAAGGAGGGACGGGCGGTGGTTTGTGTTTGTGTGTTCACAGCTCGCCGAGCATTTCTTCGGAGGTCATGGAGCAAAACAAAACGACGAGTAGAAGCGAAGGAGGAGGAGGGCGAAACGAAAACGAAGAAACCCCAAGTGCGAACACATGTCGATGCGTCGAGAATCAAGCGGATTCAACACGGCTAAATGAAAAGAACATTCTCTGATTGTCTCTCTCTGCCCAGCTGTGTGTCGAGAGAAGCTGCGAGATGAGCTCCAATCAACTTTGAGCAGCAAATTGAAACAATCAATCGTGGAAAACTAATTGGCTGTCAGTGGGTCATGAGCCGGAGCAGGAGAGCAAAGTGATCGGAAACTTGGCGAGAGGAGGCGGGTCAGACGTCGATTAGCCACCGGCCCTATTTAATATTTCGAAACGTTTCCTAGAAAAAGTCGTTTTTAAAAAAGTTTTTGTCGGTCTGAGGCCAACAGAAAACGTCAGGAGGTAGGGGTTGTGGCCAGATTTGTCCCCTTCTTCTTCTCGGTCGGACCCCAATTCAATTGGCGAGGAGGGCGGCGGCGGGCCAACAACGGGGCCCTCTTTCCAACTTCGGACCACGAAAATTACTCGAAACTTGGTCAAAGTACACGATGGAAAAGAAGAAAAAGAAGAGGAGCTTGAGGCAAATGGATGAGAAGACACGGGCGGGCAGGATGAACATGAACAGGTGTAGAGGCGGAGGGACCGAGTCGACGGGATCGATGGAAACATGTATTAGTGCTGATTCGAAATGACAGAAGACGGAAGGCGGGGGAAAACCGAGGAAAATGAGGAGTTTCCCCCGATGGGAAGATGTTTTCCCGGCTCTAACATGCACATATCCAACAAGTTTGTGAGAGAATGGTACCTTGGCTGATTCATCGGAGGAAGAGGAAGAAGAAGAAGTTCAAGAGGATCAGTCGTGAGGGGGGAAGAACTTGAAACTTGAAACATCTTGAAACTATAGTCAAGTAGGGTCCTGGAAAAGCTGCAAAACTTCAACTTGAGTGAGTGACTCCGTCTGGACTGTTCAAACATCCTGGTGAGTCATGGCTGGAAGAGTTGAGAGAACGTAATTCAGAAGATCAGGCAGTTCAGAAAACCTCTGATGCAAATCAGATGGTACATTTTGGAACTTCTTCCGAGAATTCGTTTCTTGCAAAAGTCTCTCTTCAAACTCTGCCGACTCCAAAGAGCGACTAAGAACATTATTCCTAAGACTCTCTGGACGATGAATGAATGAAACAAAACGTGAAAGTGTCGGCGGGATTCATCCTCCTGCTCCGATTCACACCACGGTGTCATATTTCGAGAGCATACGTGCCAAATCGGAAATGTTCGGTTGCAGGACAACTAGAGGGCTCGATTTGAAACATCGCCCTCAATTAAAAACGATGTGGGGCAATGAGCCTGAGGATTTCAACGAAGCTCTCCTCTTGCCGCGAGGCGATGAGGAGAGGCCGCAATAAAATAAAATGACGTGTGGGCGAATAGGCTGTGAAAACTTGCACCCGTCCCGAAATTAAACCGCCCATCTCATCTCCATCATCACATGTCACTGCCCTGGAAGACGGAGCTGGCCCCCAGGTATCCTCGGGCTCATTCGGTTCCGGACCGGCCAAAACAATACCTTTCCGAGGAGCCATGTCATCCATTCATCAGTAACAACGGCGGCCTGGTGTGCCAATTTTATATTTATTTTTGCTCCTTCTCGAATTTTACGGCCGTCTTCTTCTGCTTCTTCTTCTCTTTTCCTTCTTTCCTACAGGATATTATACCGACTATAAAAAGGGCGCGAAAATTAATTTCTTCGCTTCTTTTTTCCTATTCCCATCCATCCCTCTCGGCGCTTTCCACGCAGAGGTCCGTCTAATTTTAATCAAGGGGCGATGAAAGACATTGGATATAACTATACGGGGAAGCAAGAAAAAGAGAAAGAGATTCTGAAAATTCAAAAGATAAAGTTCGAGATTGAAGCAGCAAGAGCAAATGTTGGAAGCTACAGTAACCCAGTTCAAAGAGTTTTCGTGGTAGGACCTATTGTTATGTGGAAAAGGCAGTATTAGTGTAAAGGCTAAAACACAAAAAGTCCGATGATTTCTGAAGCTTCAGAATCGGTGTTATCGTTTCGGGACACTGTTGTCAGCAAAAGCTTCACCGAAAAAACGCGGAAAGAAATTTGCATTTGTTCGTCTTCTCCTGCCCCTCTGCTTCCTGTGCCCGCCTTTCGCCTTCTTCTCACGGGCGGTGCTTTTCGCCTTATGTACAATGGCAAAAGAGGTCGTCTGTCTGTTCAGGAAAATAGTGAAGAGCGGCGGAAAGGATTTAGAATAAGTAGGAGGAAAAGACGAGCGACGGATGGACGGAGAAATAAAAAAGAAGAAAGAAAAAAGAAGAGGAAGAAGAGCTGGAAAGGCAATGAGAACCAGAGGAAACGAAAATATGGACACAAAAGTTTGATGGTCCGAAAGAATGAAAAAGTCGGCGGGAGTGAATGGCACTCGGGGTGAGCCCTGACCTCAATCAATTATTCACCGAAAACTTGGTTTTAATTCGAAAGTCAAAGTGCTTTGTCCCCGCGGAGCGACCACAAAAAATGGCTCGGTCATGCAGAAGGAAGTTGCAACAAGGTGGCAGGGTCAAAGATTCTGCAAAAAGCAAAGGGTAAAAGATTGGGATCTTCGGACGAAGGCAATTAATTCCTTGCGGTTCGCCACGTCACTCTGATCAGATATGGATGAAAAGGTTGAGAGCCGGAGCCGATCAACACCAGACCAATTGGGTTGCACCGACGAACCACAATCGAATTGAGGAATGGATTTCGAAAAAAAAGAGGGATACGAAACGAAAAACGTTTCGGGTCTCACACCGAATATTGGATTACCCGGAGAAGAGAGCGAGACGAGACACGAGATGATGAGGTGAACTGTGTGATTCTCGGGGCACGGCGTCTCCAGAATCTTTGTTTTCCGTGCCAGGAGAGGAAGACTTGGGGTTTCTTGCCTCGGGCAACCACACATTCTCGAGTGGTCCCAAGAAGACGGAGGCGCCCACAACGCGAAAGTTTTTCCAGGTTATTAGTGTGTATATGTGTGTGTGTGTGCATGCTTCGTGTGGATGTGTCTATGTATGTGCGAGCGTGTGGCCAAGGATGCGCCATGCGCAAGTTCACCAAGAATGAAAGAGAAGACAAGATTATTGAAACCGAATGGGGTAGTGGGTGGGGTGGATCCGGGCGGGAAGACGAAAGGGAGCAGAGTCCAAGATCAAAGAATCGTAAGAGGAGTACGGTGGGAGCCTAGAGTTGCGTCTGGTCGCCAAGAGGTCAGATGGATCCTTTGCAAACATGAGAAAACAACTTTTCAGAGAGGGGAGAAACACAAGTTAGGGCACGTGGTCCGAGTAAGACTCATGCTAACTATTAGTCCAAAAGTTCGATTACGGGTGGCGTCGGGATATGCACGTAGCGGATCCAGAGGATTCAGAATCGTTTAGGACCCTATCAGTTGGCTTTAGAAAGGGCAATGGGTACAGTAAACTTTGGTTAGTTCCGGGAAAAAAACCCCTAAAAGTTGAAATCTGTGATCGGATTAGAACCGGTCCTGAGTTTTAGAAAGTTGGAAAGAGATTTTGATGAATTGATGACTGAACAAAGCCAACACTAACCATGAACACCTTCAGTACAGACTAGGAAACAGTACACGCTCCACACAATCAAAAAAGCTCTCCGGGAAAGAAAGTAGAAGGCTCTTGTCTAGAAATGGTCGGAACCTGCAACTGACACATTTGCAATTGCAACCGGATTCCAAGAGTCTTGTCTCTCTAAATCTCTCTTCCTCTCCTAAACTTTCTCTGATAACTTTGAGAACGGCGGGACACGTCGAGCTGTCTCTAGAAATGTGTCGTCTGTTTTTGTGCCAAAAAAGTTAATTGGCTCCTTCTCGTCGTGTCCGATAAAAACACACACTTTCCGAGAGGACCCCGCGTGCGCGAGTCTCGGATTTACGCTCTCTCGGTCCGGGAGCCATCACTGAACATCGGGGGGAAGCGAGGAAAAGGGGCGATTCCGGGGCTCACATTTGAATATGATTAGCATAATTAGATAAATGATTGGTCAGGAGATGGGGGAGGGAAGCAGGAAGAAGCAGCACGGGATGGAAATTTGTTTACAAGGATGATTCTGAAACACCGACAAGGCAGAGAGAAATTGGATTTTTGATGGTTTTGTGCGGACTTTGAGATGAGAAATGGGATGGCAAAGAAGGCCTGGGTGGATTAGGCAAAGGCCCAGACAAACAAGGGCCGAGCAACAGAAATGATCAGTTAAATTATAGAGGTGATGCCATGATGTCACTTCCTCGGAATAAAATCTAGTTTGCGATCATTACAAGTGTGTCATTTTCATTCCAAGTTTCATTTTTAGATTCACATTTACATTCACTGAATCACTGCAAGTTGTCTCTTTTTCTCCCCGGCTTGTTCCCTGTAAAACTGCAAAAAGGACGCACCTATACCATCATCATCATCGGTCATGTAACGCGTGTCGTCGATGCATGACTCAGGTTCCGAACCCATAGAAGCCACTGAAGGGGACGATCGACCAGACAATCCGACAGGGACCCGGAGGAAACTGTGCTGCAGGGATCCGTGCGAGTCACCATCTTCGTCTGAAAAAGAAGACTTTTGGTATTTGGATTTGTGATGGCTTCGTCTGAAAAATCTGATCTTGGATTTATCCAGCTCCCAGAATTAGACTTGATCTAGAAAGTTTAGAGAAGTTGCTGCAATCAAAACTGATTCACGTGAAGTTGATAACACGTGAACCCAGGGATTCATGTTTTAATCTGACAGCTGGAACTGCCAGTACCGTAACCTTGGGATCGCAATCTTGTTTCAGATATCTCTGACTTTCATATCTCGGTTGGCACATGAAAACTATTACTCTCCTCTCAAAAACTCTCAGCAAAAGCTCAGAGCTCGCTGTTTTCCTAGGTGCGCGTGTACTCAGTGCGTCGGGACCTCTGCACCGATCTGATGACTCCCGATCTTTGATAAACACTTTTTTGATAAGAACAACCTTTTCAAAATCTATTTTCCAGCAAATCTCTGAAATCCTATCCAATTTCACACCGAGCTCTCTCTACCGTAGCCCCGGCTGCCGTATCGGGTTACCTTCGGGAATCTAGGTGTGCCGGTCAAAACATGACACATCCAGAGCCGAACTTCCCCGCCGTCATTCATCCTTCAGTACAGGGTGTATGACAAGCAAATATTTTGCCGACAGACTCTGCCTTCTTCTCTTCTTCACTACCTGCGCCACAGCTGCGTGCGAGTGAGCAGGAGAGCGAATCGAGACGATGGACAGAGCAAAGGATCGGAGGAGAGAGAGCTCGAGAGAGACTAAACAAGTGTTTTGACACCACGCAGTATTGATTGATTGGGATTTGATTTGAGTTGAGTGGCATGGGGAATTAGGCGATCAAAGAGTGGAAGTACCGTTGTTGTTGCGGGGGTTCAGTCTCCGACGGCCTCTCCGTCGGCCCGGACGCATCTCCGGGAGAGTTTCCGTCCGACGGAGACCGTTCGTGTCCTTGCCGTCCTCCTTCATACTCTGCCATCTCACGACCGGACGTCGAACATGCCGTTCTTCGTACAGATCGTCCAACGGCTCCGGAGAGCTCTCCGTCATTCTGAAGGTGTCAAGCAATCAGAGAAATCAAAGATTCAAAGAGAATAAGGGAACGGTTGAAGTGAACGAAGGAGAGGAGAAGCCAAAAAACATAAAATGGTTTCGTCATCGTTGCCGGGCCGGCCGACCGGGAGGAGGTACACGGGAGTCCGTCTCCATCCCTCAGTCTCTCGGCTCTCGGGGAGCCGCATTCTTTGACTGGGAAGCGAGACGGCAAAGAGATGAGACCACCGCTCAAGACATTTTTTCCGGGATCCGGAGCTGTACTGATTTACGAGGTACACAACTGCGGAACAGGTGGATTGGCGGGTTTATTGAGCAATGAAGAATGGAAGGAATGCGAGTTCGAGGACTCTGGAATCCTTGAATCACACCAACACAATGTGCACGGGACACACGAAATTTCAATATTCTCGGGGCCACTCGGTGCCGACGTGACATTCAAAACAAGTCTGCTCCTCTCTTCACGGTTCTTCTGAAGGGGAACGGAAGGCGAGAGTGATAAATTCAATAATGTCTTGGGATGGGAGAAATGTTTGGAAGCGGAGGAAGAGATGGAACAGAAAAGGAAGACAGATGCACATCGTTCAAAGTTGAAGACCATCTGTTGAGGAGATTGAAAAAGTTTGCAAGAAAGGAGATGGACTTCTTGATGGGGTTTTGCAAGTTTTGGAGATTTGATGGCATGCGGAAGTTGGAGATAAGGAGCTAGTCCGTCAAACTACAGTATCAGTGGATACTTGGAAACTTATCCTAAAGTCAAACCAAACAGTGGCTAGTTCGGGATTCTAAAACTTCTACAATCTTCTGAATGTGGCGTAATACCAAATAAAACTAGCCAAAAACTAGGTCAGCATGTCAACCTATCAATTCATGTCACGAAAAGTACAAATCGTTTTGACTAGAGAGGTCCTAATGGGCTACCAACTCAACTTTCGAACTGTTCTTTCAGCACGTGCTCCACGGACGCCTCCAGAAAGAAAAAGTATCAAAACACGTAAACATGGCTCAAATCTCCAGAATTGTGGGGGTGTGAGAGAGCCCAATACCGGCTAGAAGATGGGCGGAGGGAGAAGAAGTTCAGACAACATGTAAGGAGGCCCCCCTCATCCCGTGGGACGATGTGCCTTCGGGGCATCAATCCTCGGGTCCCACCAAGTTGGGAATGACGACGGAATCGGGCGGCTGTTGCTTCTGGTGGTACACGACGACAAAAGAGAGGTCCTCCCGGATTGGAGGATGAGAAGAAGAAGAAACAAGATGGCGGAGGAGAAGAAGCAGAAGATGAAGAAGAAGAAGAAGCAGAAAGGTACACGTAATGTCAATGGAATATAAAAAGGAGAGGCAGGAGGCAAAATGACATATTGGCTGTTTCTCGGAGCTATGAGCAAGAGAAAGAGTCATTGTTTATAACCAGTGAGTCCCTTCGCCCCGTCCGTTATGTCCCGTTTTTATACATGAAAAGACGAACATAATGCATTTTGTTGCCCCGGAACCACAAAGATAGAGTGCACCTCGCCGAGTTCGTTCCCAAATGGATGCTCACTTGAGGAAGGGAAGGAATCCCGGGCGAGCCCCTATCGTGTTTCTTGCCACAGCGATCCGATCAAAAAACTAAAAGAACGACTCACTGGGCGAGTGCAGATTGAAGTGTGCGTGAGAAGGGATCGGAGAGTTCGAGCGAGTTATCTCGATGGGTGGCACGTTACCGTTGTAGGTCTGGAAATGGAAGAATTTGGAAAAGGGATCTCTGGAATTGGGCATTGTATTGTCGGGAAGGGCAAGATTCGGTCGGAATCTAGGAACCGAAAGACCGCTGAATGGGAACAAAGAGTATTACTGATTCTGAATTCCAAAGTGAATATTGAATTCCCAATGTTTTTCGAACTCATCGCCAGGAATGGGTCAGGGAAATTCAGGGATCAAACCGAAATGAACTATTTTTTAGAAATCAGAATACTGTACTGTTCCCTGCAACAAAAAGGACAATTTTGCCAGCAGAAGCTAATCTCTGATACTGATGTCACTCTTAGATTCAGAACACCATTACAGTAACCAGCAGCACCTGGAGCATGAAAACTGATTCCCAAATGGTCTGAATCTTGGGATTCCTTGATTCTAAAACCACCATCAGAAGCCGAATCGCCCGACATACCATGACATGATTCGTGTCACCGCAGACGCTCTCCCAGTCGGAATTGAGAGACGCGGTCTCTTCCATAAACGATGGAAGAAGCGGAGAAGACGGTGGCTGGAAGAGAGGAATGTTCTGAAAGCTGAATCGGTTGGAAGACGACGGAACGACACTCGCGGCCATGACACTGATTGTGTTATTTGAGTGAGTGTGTAACGCGGGACGATGCAATTTTGCGGTTTCGAGGAAGAAAAAGAAGAAGAAAAATAAACATGACAAAACATGATAGGGCAAATGGGAACAAGAAACAAGAGCAGAGAACTTTGATAGAAGTGGTTCGGATCAAGAGCAAGTGATGGGATTCAGATCAAGATTCGAATCAAAAAGTGTGATCTTGGGAGGGACGAGGCGAGACAAATGCAATTAGCGACGCGTTTTTATATGACAATTGGCTTGCTTTCGAAGAGCTCGCTCCGCCACAAAAACTTCTCTCAGGTCCGAGAAAATCAATTAAAAACAGACACATGTCAGATGATGGAACAAAAAAGTGAGAGGAAGGATCAAAACAAAGAAGCGTTTCGTGTCGTTTTTGTGTCTTCTTCCAGACGGCGAATCCGAAGGAGCACGAGGCGGAAGCGGGAGCAGGTCAATATTTCAGTGCATGACGTGGCAATAGATCACTCGGTTCCAGGGCTCCCGGGGTGAATTATAAATGAGTCATGAGAGAAGAAGATAAGGTGGAGAAGGAGGAGCTCCCCGGAGGAGTTTGTGACGTGGCAGGGTGACCTCTTGCAACTTTGCAGAGCCAACTCATGCTCTCAGATTTCACGAAACTTCGCAGCGAGCCGCTCTTAGATCCCAGGAGCAGAGCAGGATTTGCGCCCCGACCGTTTTCCAATTTGAGCTTAGCGCCGCCGCAAGAATCATCGTCACTTTGAAATGAGATACTGAGAAAGGAAAAGTCATTCTGAAAAAGGAAAGCACTTCCGTGCTGATGGCTAAAATTGGTCTTGGGGGTGGAATGCCACGTCACTTGGAGCGAAATGAAATGACAAGCGATGGAAATAGGCGAAACGGAGGAGGAAAGAACGAAGACGTAGAATGGGCTCTGTAGGCTCTCTCACCTAGCGCCAGGTATCGGATTACGGCCAGAATCTTGGCGCCTCGGCGGTTTTGTAACTGCTTACTCGAAAGACAAAAGAGATGAAGGAACACGGAAGTTCGAGACTGAGCAGGTTCTTGTCGGTTTCAACAGAAATGGGGATTCGAAAGCGGTTCATCACATTCAGATGAATCTCACCTTATGCTTCATAAGCATCTGTAGGCCAAAAGTTCGGACATAAAACCAACTTCTGACTAGATAGATCCTTGAGAAAAACAAATCTCTCTGATTTTTCTGCTCGTACATCTACGATTTATATCATTGCAAAACTACAAGTTCACAAAAAAGACTTCTTGGAAAAGCTAGGAAAAGGTAAATAATTGGTCCATAAAATATGGAAAATGGGGACATCGTAAAAGTACCGTAGGCTTCTTCAAGGCGCCTGACCAAAACTCAAGATCAATAGAGCAGAAAGAGCCTGATTCCATCAGTTTCCATTCGAAAAGAAGTGGGACTACCTAATAAAACGCTGTGCGAATCGCATTGCGGCGTCTCGCCGAAAAAAGTAGTAAATCTTGTCCTCTTTGGTGTCCATGATGGTCCGAAAGGGACGAGAAAGAGTGAGTGAACACTTCCTTTCCACTTCCGCCGCCTCTCTGAGCCTCTGGCATCTGGCTCACTCTGGCGAGCACAAAAGAAACGATACTATAAACAAAGTGGCCAGTAAGTTCTATAACTAGTTGATTTTCGACGGCAACAACTCGACGAATAACTGACGTGAAACTTGTGAAGCTGTGCTCCTAATCGCGGAGCTCATTGCCTCGTTAATTCGCGGCGAACTTGGGTTTCTGGTTGCGGGACACGGCTACATTCGTGTCAGTGAATCACTCCGTCAAAGGGTATTTGGGCGAGTCAGCTGAAGACGACAAAAAACAGAAAGGGAGAGTCTTGAAAACAAACAATTTCCAATTCATACAAGCCATTTTTCAAACGACGACTCTCAAGAACATTAGAGATCATTAGGGCCCCCTCTGGAGAACCGATTTGGCCAATTTAGAAAAAATTGGCATGATTTCGAGTTATCGACGTCGGTCTTTGGTTGGATCATGTTCGGTTCCGGGTAACCGCTGAGCACAGGTTGGAGCAATAAAACTCGGAAACGAGCAGCTCGGAGCATCTTTCCGCCGGTCAGAAAATGTGAATATTTTATGAGTTGTGAGAAAATGGAAATTCCTGTCGGATATCGGAAATCCGCATTGTCACGGATCGCTTTCAGACGATGGTGATGCGATTTTGTATTCGGTTTTGCAAATCGTATTCGATGAGCTGTCCGACAGCGGAAATGAGAGCCCCGTATCAATCTCCGTTAGGGTCCGAGGCGCCGGAATGAAAAACCTAATAGGACGCCGTCGTGTGCACTATCCAAAGTTTCTTCAGGGTCACTGGGGAGTTTGAGAGTTTAGGAATGGGACACACAGACAAATGAAAATTTGAAGGATGAATTCAAGGAATCTTACTCGCAGGTTCTTCGTTTTTGAAGTTTCAGAAATGGTTAGGATATTAGGATGCAAAGAGTACTTTTGATTCTGAATATTTCTAACGAGTCTTTTGACGACTCAAAGTGCTTTCTGGGGTCTTCTGTACCTAACTATTCTTCGCAGAGGAAAACAAGATGAAACGGACCGTGAAGAACAACGTTCCAGGAAGAAACAAAGCAATCGAGGGGAAGTTGCCAAAACTAGGATCACCAAAGAATGAAAACGACATTTTCACGAAGATTATGCTACTAGAATAGTCTAGAGGAACACGGGCTGCCGGGCTGTTTGAACCCTGGGTGTCTCTTTTTTCATAAGTTCCCACGACAAGAATCTGAAGGGCAGCACTAGACATGAGCGAAATGAGTCGAAAGTTTGGAGATCTCCGGTGTCGACTCGTCGACGGCCTACCAGAGAAGGGGCGGGAAGATGTTATGTGCGTGTGCTCACGAGGGGAGGATAAAACAATTGGGGACGAAGAAGAAGGAGAGGATGTGGTTGCGGACGACGAGGTGTGTTGTCTCCCAAAATGAAGAAGAAGGAGAAGGAGAAGAAGACGACGCCAGGAGGAGGAAAAAAGTTGGAGATGCTCTGAGACTGAGCTCGAAGGAAAATTGCACAATTCTTTTTGACTGGGGTAGAAGAGATAGACGGGGCGGGCAAATCTGGGAGGGATGGGAGTACACTTTATGGATGGGCCCGGGACAAAAGAAACGGTTTATTGTGTGAGGGGGAACATGGAAAACACTCATGAGATCTCGACTAGACAGACAAAAAAGTTCAGTTTGTTTTGTTTTTCCGGCAGGAAGATGCTGAATCTGCGGGTAGCTTCACAGGGAAAATGAGATAAATATGACTGGGGAAAAATGGTTAGAATCGGGCTAATTCGACTAATCTAAATCCTAAATTGAGCGAGACAATCAACGATCACAGTTGGGAAATCCTAGAAAGGCGATGCGGCTGCAAGGAGAACTGCCGCTCCGGACTCCTTTCCAGGTCGCACCATCACATCGATCGGGCCGGCGTGATTCCGAGAAGACGGAGACCTTCTGCGAGAACATTGCGGACGGCCGAGAAGAGCAGAAGACGTGGAACCGCGACCTGAAAAGGCTCATGAATAAGGGGAAGGAGAAGTTGTAACGTACGTCATCCGGCTGATCTTTTACTCTCAGCTGCTTCTGAACAGTGCCAACTGCAGCGGCAACGTGGATCAGTTGAACAGTCAGCTGACACGCTTCCAGCTTCTCGGCACTCAACTCAACAGCTTCTTCCAAATCATTGAGCAGTCGGATCAGTTTTCGCACATCGTCGTTGGAATCGAAATCCGGAAACTTTTCGCATTTATCGATTAACGGAACGAGGTTCTGATTCGTCTCTTCGATCGAAGACAGGCGACTGTGTTTGAGCTGAAAGTTGCGAAATTGAGAGTTAAGATATGAAAAAGAGGTTACTTGGAGGGACAGAGCGTTGTTTTGATTTAAAGCGAAAGCGTTTTGAAACGAGAATTCATATTCTGAATTTCGGGCTCGCTTCAATTCATTGAACACCACTGTTGAGAGCGACAGAACCTTCGAAATCTGAAACATCGTCAATTTAGAAAACTCTTAGGACGATTGCCAACCTCTTTCTCGTATTCTGGATCCATGCAAAACGTCTTGGACGACTTCATAAACTGCAGAGCAAGTTCCTGTCCCTTATCGATAATCTCGCCGACTGCTTCCGTTCTTCCGTTCCTCGTCGACAATCCTCTTACTCTTCCGTACTGAACATGTTCGATTTTCGCAGCTAAATCCGACCGTCCCATTTTTTCGAGAATAGTTTTCAGTGCTTTGAAGTGTTGTCGCTGTGCTCTGTCGACGACGTAGAGATATCGATCGGCATGGAAAGTCTCGTCTCTCTCCAGAATCGCAGCGATTTCTCTGGTCAGGTACAAGCTGGACTTGTCGCTTTTCCGAAGAACTGCGTAATTCACTCCGTCGGGTTTCTTCTTGTCAGCTTCTCCTTCTTGCAATCGCACAATCGCTCTTCCGTCAAGATCTTCCGTGAATCCTTTGTCGATGAGCTCTTGAGCATACTGATGGGCTTTTTTGACTTGACTGGACTCACAGAGCCATCTGCAAAAACTCTCAGTTAACAGCAAACAGTAAAAGGAAACTAACTTATCGAAACTGATATCGAAAAGATTGTAGAACTGCGTGAGGTGTTGTTTCGAAATCTGTCCGATCTGTTGCCACAACCGCATGTTCTCATCGTGTTCCCACTGCTCACTGGGCCCCGTCACCGCCTTCTCCATTGACACAAATGTCTCGTAGACCTTCGCCCGGAACTCTTCGTCGATCTTCATGTTCTTATTGGCAACCACATAGCAATCCGTGAGCTGCTTGATCTTTTCCACGTCGGACAGCGAGTTCCAGTACTGATCGGAGGGCTTCATCTGTGGCCAGAACGCTGCGATCATTGCGAATTGAGTGCCCCAGTCGCCGAGATAGTTGACCGATGTCACTTCGTGGCCAATGACTCGGTTTACCTGAAAGCTTCGCCACGTTGTGAATGGTTCTTTGAAATGGAATACCTTATCGACATAACGTCCGATGAGCGTCGAGCGCAGGTTCCCGATGTGAAACTGCTTGGCGATGTTCGGCGAAGAGAAGTCGACGACGATCCGTTTCGCGGATTCTGGATCAGACTTCCGGAATGGTTCCGTTTCAATGCATACCTGATCGGCACTTCTTCTCGACGAGCGCCCGGAAGGATCCGGCCTGCCGGAGCCTGTGCAGTGTCTGGACGCACACCTCGCCGCTCATCTGAAATGGTCAACTGAGCCGGGGAAAGTGGGTTTCCAAGGAGATAAACGTGAGAAGCGCAGTGACATTCACACAAAAGCTGCTAACGAGCGGATATGGATTTTTCGGTCGGGACTTCTAATCACAATTCATTTTCATTGACAAGAATACAAACATTTCAGAATGGGAGAATGGGATAGAGATGGAAAGGGGACAGATGAGAGACTCGTAGCACAGATTGGAAGGAAGTTATCAATTGATTCGAAAAAATGAGAAAAATACGGGGAATTACGTGAAAAGATAGGAGGAAGAGACGAGGAAATGATAAATAATAAATAGGTCTAAATTTTTTGAGAAATCTGGGTAACATGTGAGCGAGAGGAAGTATCTCAGAGACAGACGAAAAGCAGCACATGTTGTTGTTGTTTTCGAACGGATGAATGTGAAATCCACGTGTTCTGCTATACATACACAGGAAGAAAAAGGAAAGATGTGAGGAGTGGATTAGGCTTCGAGGAGGTGCTCCTGGTCGTCCTGATCGTACTCGATGAGCTCCGGATCGCTGCCGCAGACGCACAGCCAGAAGCGGGCGCATCGCTCGTGGGCGCTGAGGTTTGGCAGGATGTTGCGACGGAACCATGGGCCGATGAGGACGTCATTGTAGACGAGGGTTCCGAGGATGAGCATGGCGAATCCGGAGAGCTGGAAAACAAATTTGTAGGTAGGAAAGCAAATTGAATTGTTACCTGGATAGCAATGAACTGCTCGCCGAAGAGCGGAATGGAGACGACCCAGATGACCAGAGTACGAATGGAGTCGAGCACCATTCTTGTCGTAGCCGACAATTCCTTCGTCACAGAGACACCAGCAAAGTTGAAGAACGCGATGGAGACAACGGTTCCGGAAAGGGCGACAGCGATCATCGGAGCTTCCTTGATCTCCTGCCAGGCGAAGAAGACATCCTCAAGTCTTCCCTCCGGGTTGGTAGAGAAGGTCTTCGGCACATGGATGTAGTAGAACGGGAACATGAGAATGCACAGAGTGACCATTCCGAACAATCCTTCCAGACCGACAGCGAAGAGAGCGGGGACATCGTACTTGGTGAGATACTTCTGCTCGTAGACCATCTGGATTGCGACGATGATCTGGGCCATGACGATGAGCAGATTTCCAGTGATAATGGCGTTCTTATCGTCCTGCGGGTTATCGTCGTAGTAGATGTCGGTGACTCCGACGATGACAAGTCCGAGCATGACAAACAACATTCCGAACCACTTGAACGGCTTGATCTGCGCGTTGAGCATTCCGACGGAGAGCAGTCCGGTGAAGATGATGACGGCTCCACGGAGCATTTGGAAGCTGGACGCAGTGGTGAGGTTGAGGCCAATGTACATGATGGAGGTTCCGAGAATGTCACAGAGAGCCGGCGGGAAGAAGAGGAACGGGTTGAAAGCTGGGAGCACGGGCCTCTCATCAGTCGTGATTTCGGTTATGCTGCCGCTTTCGCCTGAAAAAGAAAGGTTCTGGAAATAAGCGGAGTGTATGACTCACCTTGCACATGCGACCGGTTCCAGACGTATCTCTTGTAGGCGAACACCAGGAAGAAGACGACGAGGCAAAGGAACTCTCCGAAGAACATGCACGTCGCTTGCAGGAACGGGTGATTGAACAGCTTTCCCTCCTGGTCTTTGATACTGTCAGCCCACTTGGCACAGATGGTGTTGAGTGATCCGGTGATCACCATCATCACGGAGATGATGACAGCGAAAGCCACCATCTTCGCTGTAAATGATCGATTGGGAGCGGAAAATGGAAAAAGGCAGCGAGTTCGTGTAAATAAACAAGCAGTCAGGATGAGGGAATTGAGAGCGAGACACAAAGCGAGAGGGTCACGATGCTGTTGTTATGATTGCAGCGCCTGATGTCTGTTTGGTCTATTGGAAAGTACTGGAGAGCACTCGTATCACACCAGAACGTGAAGAATGAATAATGGAATTTGACCGAGAAGATAGTGAGAGGCGGGGCCTGCACAGATGAATCACCAAGAAAAGTTGGAAACTTTTGCAACGATCCATCCGCTGACTAATCCAGAAAATCAATTCGGCTGAGAAAACTACTGCACGAAACGGGGGCGCGAGACGCAGACACGGAAAGACAGTGGAATGACCACAAAAACTAATGTGTTATGAAAGAGCCGGCGAAAACAGAAAAACCACAACACCAACCTAGCAAACAGCCCGAAAAACTTGAAGCCTGTCACTATACTAATTAGAAGCGAAATGTGGAGAGTAGGCGAGGAGTTATCATCGTATCGACGCCGATAAACGCCTAATCGAGAGGTCAATGTCGGGAATCGAGCGACGGGCGCACAAAAAGCGATAAGCGTCGCACGGCGTTTCGAGGAAATGCGAGTAGAAGTGACCAACGCATGGTTTGATTTTTGTTTATCAAAATTTGAAGGGGAAATTAGTTGTAAAGCGGCGAAAATACTGGGAACAGCTGTATGAAAACAGTCATCGCTCGCGCGGTGAAAGTCAAAAATTGACAAATGGCCTAACTAGCGCGATGCTTTTATCGGCCACTGCGACTTCGGCCATTTGGTAGGTTACTGTACTCTTGCCTTATCAGTTGGAAAATGAAAGAACCCCTAAACAATTTTCGTTATGAAATAATCGATGGATAAACATCAAAATGTGAGAAGCGTGTGACTGAGGAAGAAAAAGGCGGACGGCACGGGGACAAGCCTGGTCGAAGAGACGAAGGAACGAGAGACGCGGCGCGGGGAGTGGCGAGACATGTTCGGCTTATCGACTCGATTACAACGAAAATATATGAGCGTTTCGGAGAATTTTTCGAGAATTGTTATCAAAAATGTTGAAATTGAGGGACTGGAGGGGAGTGGGGTGATAAGGGCAAAGTATTTCCACGGTTATTACAAGTTTAAAAACTTCCAGAAGAAAATGACGAAGGACTTCTGAAGTTGCACGTGAAATCGAGAGAGGAACACTACCAAATCAGTGTTGAAATCCAACTTTTGAGAAACAGGTTATAACTTGCTTCAAACTCAATTTTGAGAGTCCACTCATCCAAAAATCGAGTGCCTTGGCAATTTCATCTACCTTGGGTGCTCACATGACGAATTGGTCAAAGCTAAGAACGATATCAAAACATGATTCACTTTGCAAAAATGCCTTCCAGATTTCTTTTTTCGTCTTTTTTTCCACAGGAAACAATTTTGCCCCCCGTCTGACCGAAGTTCTCTTCATCCATTCCCCCTTCATCCAGCAATCTTCAAAAAGTCCTTTCTGCAGTCCTTGCCCGTTTTTCAACCCGCTCAACCAAAAAGTTGGTTCCTTTTGCGCCGCCAATAAATTATCCCAATTTGTCAAGAAGGTCGGCCTTTTGGCCCCCAGGGGAGGACACACCGCTCTTTCTATACAATCGAGTGTGAAAAATGAGCCGTTTCTCTTCTTTTCTGGTGCCCTCCGCCCCGATTTTTTCGACGAACAATGTGACACGCATTTGCCCATTTTTTCTCTTTTTATCGAATCGAATCGACCTCCCGCGCCATAATATTCAATGTAATCGCCTCTTCCACTGTATTATGATATTGGAAAACGCGGCATTCGGCTGTTTTCTGTTTCCATCCATCACTTCCCCTCTTCGTTCCCAGTTGTTGTCATAGAAACTGCCGTCTTATCAGAATGTGCACATGCTCCCTGCCAGCCCCTGCTACTCACCCCCTTCGTTTCATTTTCCTCTTCACCTTCTCCTTCTTGAGATTCGAAATCGAGACCCCAGTGTTTTATTAGTTCAAACATAAAATGTTATGGTCGTGGTCTGGTCCAGGCACTACCTTGCTCCAGTTTCCGTTGGGAGCAAGCACTGCCATAAAGCATTTCCGCAGACACACTTTGCACGCTGTTTTTGAAAGATCGTGTTATTGCTCCGCGGGAGAAGTGTTATTTTGGGGCAGAGTTGGCATGTAGACCAAAAACATCATGCTGAAAAAGTGGCAGTCAGAGTCGTCGGAGCAGTCAAAGCTCAACGGAGGTTCTCTGAATCGCCTGATCCCCACTTCTCCAATCTTCGTCGATCCCCAGCGGTCCTTCGAATCATCTTCTCAAATTGTCTCCGCACACGGTCCCCATATCTTCCAATGCGACGATGCGTGTAAGAGACTGACGCATTTCTGGTAGCCGATTCACGCAAAAGGCGCCTTCATTTCACCATTTTTTGTCACATATTTCCCTCAAAAATTTGAAATTCCCGCCAAAAACGTGAAAAAAAAGGCTCTCAAGAGGCTTTTTTGACTGATAACAGCACTGATTCTGGCCTATTTGGCTCACTAAAACCGTTATAACTCGCTTCAAACTCAACGTTGTGCGTTCTTCGTGGTACCATTCGTTTCCCCTCAAAAATGCGCATCAAAGTTAGGGGTCAGATTTTATGAAAACAGCAGCTAACTACGCTTTTCTGACTAAAAACCTAGTTTTCAGTTCAAAATTCTAAACGATTATAACTTGCTTCATTTTGACTTTTGGAAGTTCTTCGTGGTACCATTCGATTCCTCTCATTAATCTCCACAAAAGTTAGGGGTCACATTTTCAGAAAGAAACATTTGAATACTTGTTTTCAGCTAAAAACCTACTTTTCAGTACTCAAGTTAGGGAAACTAGTTTTTCACGCGAAAAATTCATATTTTTCGCACTTTTTAGCTATTGGAAGATATGGGGACCGTGCCGCATGTCCATCAATGTCTTCTGATGTTCTGCGCCAAAAACGTTCTGTATCCAATTATGAAAATGACCAACAAAGTAGCCACTTGTCAGTCACTTCCCCTTCCCCAATTTCCATATTTGATATCCGCCTTTTTGGGGTCCTGTCCCCTTTTATAATTATGACGGATCGCCGAGGTCACTCCAAAGAGCTGCCCTCGCAAATTTTTAAAGAAGTAGTCGGCTAAAGAAGGTGAGTGGCTCAACGGGAAATGAGGGGAAAACTAGGCAGAAAAGTGCAACGAAATCGAATTTGTTTTGCTAAGAAGAAGAAGAAGAAGAAGTGCCCGTGTGCTCTTCTCCAAATGTGTTTCTTTTCTCATCATCATCCTTCCGTGCGCAACTCCATCACCAATTGTTACGGGGGCCCCGAAAAGTGCCGAGAGGTCTTCTTCCACTTCTTCTCCGTCCGTCGTCTTGCCCCTCCATTTCGTATCGTTTTACCGACGAGACATCACACGAGACGAAGAGACGCAGACAAATGAAGGGACCATCTCGAATTGCACTCGAGAGGCGCTCTAGAGCCGGAAATCCGTGGAATTTGTGCACGGCACCTAATTGGTTCCCCTTCCAAGTTGACTTTCACTCCTTTTCCCCCCAAAAGTCCTTGTCCTCCTTCTTCCCGTTCCGAATTTCGAATTCTGTTCCGTCCCCTGACCACCACCATAATTATAAACAAAACCAAGTGGTCATGTCTTCAAACCCTCCTTCTCCCGCTTCAAAATTGTACGTTTTTGACTGACCACTTCTTCGCCCCTTCCTGTTATAGTTCTAGTTTCCCACCCCCAACCTCCAACATTACTATCATGACACATTTCTGACTTTTGCCTGCCCTACATAATTAGATCCTCCTCCTCCTCGTTTTCTCGACGACATCATCACGTGGAATCGAATCTCTTTTCCCTTTTTTTTCGCATCTTTGGTTTTTGTGCTGTCATCGAGTTAGTTTCAGTTGCGTTTGCTCTAACGAGCAGCGAGAAAAACGAATTAGGATCAGTCAGTGAGGAAAACAAAGAAAAAAGGAAGCTCCTGGAGAATTGAGACAAGTTCCAGAAGTTTCCCTACTCTGAAAGGTTCCGAAGCTCCGATATCCGTATCACTTCAGAACACGTCATTGAGTTCTAACGCTCAAAAATGTTGTTCAAGTCTTGTTTATAAGAATTCACTGGAACTTCAGAATCCCTCGACTTCTTCTGAAGGCCATGATAATGATATGTTCTGATAAGGAAGTGAAACCTAACCATGTGATCAGAGCTCTCTTCGCCCACGTGAGCACTGATCAACTGGTCGTTGAACCTCTCGTCCGCCATTTCAAAGTCTCAAATCTTACGGCTTCTCCATTCCAATTCGATTCCACTTCCCTAGCTTTCTAATGTATTACGTATTCCTCTTCCCCCTATCACGATCGTTTGTTCGCGACGTTTTTCAGAGAGTGTCACGCCCATGTATCTCTGAATATCTCTCGCAACCGGTTCCCCTCCCAGATGCTTATCTCGAAGCGCTTCTGAAAGTGTTTAGGTGTCCTCCCTCGCAAGGTTCACCGACCTCTCTTCAAAGTTCCCCGGCGGCTTCTTCTCCTTTTTCTTCATTCTCGTTCCTTTTCTTCTGCTTCTTCCCTCTCACTTCTCCAAATTAATCCGTACCATGTCTGCGTCTCCTACCATCTTCATGCTCTTTCGCCACTTTAATGACTCGGCAGCCGAGAGGGGAGGCCTCTGAGGCTCCGCCCCTCCGGGCTCCTCCCCACTTTCTCGCGCATTGCGAAGCACTACGAGAGTTGGAACGGGATGTGTACAACTTCAAAGGATCCCCGGATTTATTCTCTTCTGATCATTCAGATCCAGCTTTCCTGATGATTTCATTCAAAACCCAACGCACTTCCCTGATAATCCGCCTTCACTTCCATCGTCATTCTATTCTAATCCTTCCTTCCTTTTCCTTCCCAATCCACTTGATTTCAGCCACTTTCCAGTCTCCTCCCTCCCGAATTTCAGCCAATTTCCCTTATTTTTCAGTTCCCCGCAATGCAACGAATTCAAAGTTGGTTCGACCAGCTGACTCTCGGACGTCAGTCCCGCCGTGTCTCCCGTCGTCGTCGCAATCATTCCCGTCTGCCCGACGATCGCAAGACTTCCTCTCCGTCCATCGCAGTCACCTCGTCGAAACGAAACATTCATCCGACCCGAGCAGCTTCTCACAGTGTCGTTCGCCATCCCAGAGACGATCTGAAACCGTTACCAGGTGAGTTCAGAAGTGACGTGATGCTCCGATGAGTGCTCCAAAGACCATGGTCAAGTGCTGCTTTTTCGGGGTCAGCCAACCAGAGTGAAGTCAAATAGTCACAAGTTTGTAACCTTCCGTTTCTGTCGAGTTCTTTTGATCTGGCACGTGATAAAACAAGCACTCAATCGAAATGTCAACACGGTGAAAAGTGACAGAACACACCGGGTTAACATAACTCGATCATGTAACTGATATTTGTTCTTTGCAGTCAGCATCGCGTTCCCACCGCCGCCGACGAGCCAACCTCCTCCGATGCTCACGTCGGCCAACAACAATGGATCCTTCCCGAGACGCAACGTAAGTGGTCCCGGGGTTCCAGAAGGGTCCCAACCCGGTTGATCGAGAAGTCACATGCATTTATTTCTGGTTGGCGGAAAGCCAAAGTGGGCAAAGTTTGTGACAGCATAACTGGTTGTTGCGAAAAGTTGTAAGAGCCCCATGAATTATTCACTTGATAGTGTGGCCCCACCGCCTTTCCTTCCAACTTTTCCTTCTCTTTTTTGGTTCTTTTGGAAGAAAAGAGGGCATTGTGCAAGGGTAGAATCTAATTGAGTTAGGGACAAAAAAAGAGAGGAAATTGGGAAAAGGAGAAAGTAGTTGGGTCTCTGATTGGAAAGAAATGCGTAAAAAGATCACATACATATTCAAAAGAGCCCTGCATATAATCCATCTCTCGGCTCTTCTAATTCCATCACAGTGTCGTCAGTCGGCCGACTCGTAACCCGATTATGTCTTCTGAAGACGCGACCCAAAAATGGGCGAAGAAGATGCGAGAGTGCGATATGCAAATGCTTTACTTACTACTTTCGGACCCCTTCCTCTCCAAGATTTTTCTCAATAAACAGAGAAGGTTGGAAGACGTGGGCGGAAAGATGATCATAACAATAAACACATGGCAGATGTCCCGTTTTTTCAGCGCATCCGCACAAATCCGTGGATCGGAGAGAGCAAGATGTGGGAGAGCACGACGAGCAGCATGGGAAGGACAGCGACTTATGTAAGGGGGACTGTTTAGATGAACTCTTGTTTTTGGCATAGACTCGAGTGTTTTGCGTCTGGAATGAACAGTTGACTTTCAGGACTCAAACACCAGCAAGAGAGCTCCAGCACTCTGTGTGGTCAGTCCAGACACGAGCATGTGCAGTTCGGGATACGCTTCTCATGATTCGAGGTGAGCAATCTGGTTCTCTGTTTCAAAAAGAACATTCGTTTCGAGACCCGAATCTTATCTTGTTACTCGAGTTAAACGTTCAATCTGCATTATCCGCCGCCGCCGCGAGAGCATGTAATAATCCTTGACATTAATTGTGCTGCACAAACATTCATTATGTAATTATCGGAGGGGGCCTCCCATCGAAACGGCCAACGGGTGTTGACTTACCAGCGAGAGGAAGCTGGTAATGTGATCGACAGATGACACCTAAATGAAAATTAGCGGGATGATTTGGGGAGAAGCCTGAAAAGATGAGTCAGCCGGCTTGCGGGCCATTGCGAAACCAAACATCGGGGGTCCTTATCGGGACATCGTCACGCATCGAAATCTCATAAATTTCGAGGCAAAAAGAGCGTTCCTCGGGGAGCGTTCCGAGTTCATAAACTCATCCCGAACACTCGTCAGAAGACGGCCATATCTGTCGGCTCCAATCTACTTGCCCATTTATCTTGATTTTCGTGTTTCGTAACTCCGAAATGGGCGAACATGAAAGCGATACAATTGCACTAGTAATACACATCAAACGGAGACACGTTCATCAGAATGTCCATTGTGGCGCAACAACTCGAGTACCAGTCGCCGCCACTTGAAAACGCTCATTTTCACATTCTTTTCCAGTCCCGACACTTCAATGGTTTGGACGAATTGTGCAGAATGGCCGAAGCACTACGAAAATGGAGCCAATATCTATCACGAGCTCATGGTGAGTGGAACGTCATTCCGATTGACACCAATTTCTGTTTTTCAGAGCTCCTCATCCTACCACTCACTCCGCCCGACCCCGAGCCCAAAACACGAACAACGGGCCGAGTCACCGATCTACGCAGAGCCATGGACATCAGCTTGTGGCCCCATGGTCGTCCGGAACAGAACTTACCGGCCGGCTTCTCCAGTCTACGCTCAGCCCTTCTCGGAGCACTATCATCGGGTCTCGCCACGAAGAACCTTCAAAGAGATGACAGATGACGAGCTGGCAAGAGACGAGTTCCTGCACGAGCTCGATCAGCAGATCCATGAGCTCCAGATGCGTTCCGAAGAGCTCCGCGAGATGGTCGACCGGGCACGTCTTCAACGCAAAGAGTTCATAATCCCCAAGATGGAGTGCACTTTCGAGCTGGCCATTTAGATATTCCTAGACATTGTACAACTTGTTCCGGTATTCCTTTCTCCCATTTGCCATCCTTTCACGTCTTCTTGTGTCTTCTGACGTGAATTCAATTATCCTTCTTCTCCCATCCCCTCCCGGCGCGGCAGACACATTCCGTTCCGCTCTCTACCCCGTCAATTGAATCAGACGTGCATTCCGGTGGGCTCTAGCCAGTCCTCACCCCCTTCCTTTGCTTGTAATAATACTTCCTAAACTTTCCGAGAAATAAAGTGTGTTGCTTGCTGCAGAAGAGGCTGAGACGAGACAAAATAAAGAGAAGAGGTCAAAAACACCCTAGGGGGACGCAACAGCCACCGATAGCAAAATCATGATTTATGGCGGACGAAAAGCGACCGACTGGTACGACTCCATACAACTTCCGAAAGGGAATCTCTGCCTAATCGGGTCAAAACGCTAAGAGCTCCGAGTAGTGGCAGCTCTAATTGCAATCACACCACTCTCGGACCGCCCGTCTGTCATCTAATCCGCTTTCCGGCGCTCTCTTCAAGTGCTCCGTCCGCCTGATTGCGCCACTAATTCGGAGACGTTCGTTCCGAGACAAATATGGACCGAGTTGTCGATTGGATTGCGCGGATTGCATTAGGCTTACGTCGCTTTCGTTCGTTATGTGCATTTCGACACACAACTTCAGAAAAGGAAAGCAGGCATTCGAAGAAGGCCTGGAGGGAACTGACGTTTCGGTTTCAAGAGTTTCCAGAGACCAATGAACCAAGACGCATTCATTTCTTGACCTCTTCACTCAATAACAAACTTCAAAACCTCCCGAAACATCTATAAACCTTTCGGCCGGTCTTGTTTCCTTTTCCGGACGATGATGGCATTTTACGAGCCGGTCTCTTCATAAATAAGCATTTTCACACCTTTCACTGATATCAACTCAACCTGGAGCCTGCCATTTTCGCGTTGCTTTTTCTGTTTCGAGACGTCCATTCAGTGGATTTAGGAGGTCTTGTGAAAGGTTCTGTAGCTGGAAATGTGGAAAAACTGCACAATTGCAGTAAGGATCAGGATCTAAGAATTCAAAACTGCTACATAGACATGTTCTCCTCTTATGGAATGAATGCTTCCCAGCTGCCACTGGCAAGTTCCGATCCTTTCAAAGAGATCAGATACGACGTCAAGGGGATGTGCGAGTGAGTTCAATTTCCAGAAACTGAAACGTTAAAAACTTCTCACTTACAGTAGTTACTCAAGACTTCGTCACTGTTACAATGACGCTGACTGCATCAACTACAACACTTTCCATTCCATCTTCTCTTCCGAAATCGACGCCGTCTACTATGTTTCAGAAACAGCATTTCTTGAGTTTTACTGTGATTACGGAGTGGATTGTGAGCCTCCTTTCCCCTAATTTTTCAAAAGTTCTCAATTTTTTCAGTTTTTGTCTACGATGAATGTCTGGAAGTGATCGAAATGGACGACCTGTCCGATGTGCTCTACACCGAGTGTACTGAAGTTCAAGTGAGGAGTTGCGAGTTTGTATATCTCCTTTCGAAGAAGATAATGTTCTTTTTTGAAGCTCAGTCTCTCGAAACACTCAATGCGAGCGAGCCATAATCAGGAAGTCATGTGGGAACCGTGCAGTCCGATCGTACTGTCAGTATCAGAAGATTCTGACAAGGATGACCGGATGGAACTATTGCGAGTACATGCCATGTGTCAACTCTTCACTTTCAACGAACTCACTCATGTTGATCTTAATCTTGATATCTGTTACCACTTGATCTCTTGTTAGCATCAGTGAAAGAAAACAAAGAAATCATGTGAACTTTCGCTACCCTTTAGTCATGTCTTATGTTATGTCATACCCCCTAAATTGTTTATATTTTGACTGTCTAGAAGGAACCGAAACCGGCAGCACAGTGTGACATTTCGGAATTCCTCTTCATAAACAAACACGGCACAACCTCCCGAAAAGCTATAAACCGGTTGCCGGACGGTGACGGCATTTTACGAGCAATTCCAGTTTCAGACTAAACATTTCGACATCAGTTATAATAGACAAAAGACTGCCGCTTCTTTTGAAATCATTCATGAGAGAGCCTCTTCTGACATGGATCTCTCTTCCTTCCTCTTTGCCCTGATTCTTCTGATTCGAGACGTTCAACTGGTTGACGTGGATCTCGGAGGACTCGTGAAGCAGACGGTAGCTGGAAACGAAGCAGTACTGCACAACTGCAGTAAAGATCAGGACCAAGTGCTCCAGCAGTGCTACCTGGACATGTTCTCTTCCTACGGTATCAACTCTTCCCAGCTGCTCAACGCAAGTTCGGATCCTTTCAAAGCAATCAGATATGATGCTACAGGAATGTGCAGGTACCTCCAAGTGATAAGTCTCTTATCATCTCTTATCACCATTACAGTAGCTACACTTCGCTTCGTCACTGCCACAGTGACGTCATCAACGACTGCCTCAATTACAACACGTTCAACTCGATCTTCTCTTCTGAAATCGACGCCATCTACTATGTTTCGCAGACGGCGTTCCTCCAGTTCTACTGTGATTATGGGAAAGATTGTGAGTAATCAGTCTGTTATCATTATGATCCATCAGTTACAGTCGTCGTCTACTACGAATGCCTACAAACAATCGACTTGGACGACTTGGCCGACACGATCTACACCGAATGTTCCGTTCTGGAAGTCGGCAGTTGCGAGTTCGTTTCCCTTCTCATTCCGTTCCGCAACTTCTCTTTCAGTTCCGTCTCCAAGACAACCCAATGCGAACGGGCAGTTGTCCGAAAGTCCTGTGGCAAATCTGGAGTCCATTCGTACTGCCAATACCAGAAGATCCTCACTCACATGACAGGATGGAACTTTTGCGAGTACATGCCCTGCATCAACTCTTCCAAAACAACTTTTCTCTTTTTGATCTTCCTGTTCTCGTTTCTCATGTCTTATTTCCATTGATCTCAAGCTTGACTGCTCATTCCCCCAACTTTTAAAACAAACAATAATAAAAACCCAATAATTTATTCTACTGATCGTAAATTTAACAGTAATATTCACAAAAGCAAAAAAACTGAAATATTTAAGTTGAGAGAACCCGCACAAAATGAAAAGCATACGACTAGAAAAGTCTGAACGCCGTGCGATTCTTGATCAGGGCCAAATTCTTGAAGTAGGTGGCCAAGTGTCCCCATTCCTGGTCTTCGCAGACCTCCGCCAGACTCGTGTCGACGGCCTTCGAGTCGGTAGCAGCAGACTTCAGTTCCTCGCCAGCCTTGTTCAGCAGCTTGGCGCATCTTCCGAACTGTCCGAGAGCAGCAGCGTGCTTCGCAGAGATCAATGCGGTCTTCGAGTCGTCCGCAGCCAGCCAAACGAGCAGCTTCACGTAGAACTGACTGCCAGTCCACTTCTCGTCCAACTTCTTCAGTTCTTCCGAAACGACAAGATCGATTTGTTCGGCTTTGGTCTTGAGAGCCTCGAGATCAGAAGACTTTTTGGTGATGGTCTCGCCTTGCTTTCCTCCGAAAATCAGCGGGGTGATCCCTCCGTACCGAATGCTAGCTGGCACATTCGCCTTGCTCTTCCGAGCTTCGAGGTCTTGCTCCAAAGAGGCGAGTGCTTGCAGGGCAACGATAATGGCAGTCTTCCGTTCGTCAAACTTGGCAACAATCTTGGCGGCGTCCTTTCTCTGTTCCTCACTTCCACCTGATACCGCAATCCATTTGTCAACAGTGAGAAGGTCGTCGGCATGCTCCTGCTTGACCGAAAGGAACTGCAGCACTTCGTTGGGCTTTGTCAACTCGAGAATCTTTCCGCTGAGCTCCACAGCTTTCTGCACTCCCTCGGCAGTCTGGTCGACCAGTTTGATCTGCATTAGCTGCTTGACACGGTTCTGGAGAAGTGGCAAATGATCCGGATACTTCTGGAGGCACGAGTCGAACATCTCCTTGGCTGCTTTCTCGTCGGTCAGTTTGTTTACCCAAGACACTTCGAGATCACGGATGGCTTCTGCAAACGAACATTTCGGAACAAATTACTTCTAGAGGCTCCTTACCGGTCATTTCTTCCTGCTGGTTCTTATCCTTCTTCGCAGTCACCATCGACAATCCCTTCGCTGGACGCGTCGAATACTCACTCAGGTAGTAGACCACTTCGGCCTTGTCAACAGCACTCAAATCGGAGCTCTTCTGGGCCGAGAATGTTCCGAGAAGGAAGCTTCCACTGGTCAGGGCGACCGATTTCGGAAGTTTATCATCAGCAACGCTCATAGCGTACACGGTGAGCTCTTGGTTCGGCAGCAGTCCTTTTCCAACAAACTTGCATTCCTTTCCGGAAAGCGCATCTCCGGCGGAAGCTGCCAAATCGACTGGAAGCTTGGCACCGAGTTTTACGTGAACTCTGAAAACTCGAAACTAGCTTGGAAACTGTGCAGCGGAATCTTACTGGAGCGGGAGCTCTTTGAGTCCCTGCAGAATCTGCTCATCTGGGTGTCTGATCTGTGCCTGGATGGTGTACTCGCCCTTTTCCAACTTTTGCGACCAGCGGTCCGGGTAGGCGGAAGCAGCTCCAACGTACGACTTGTTGGCTCCAAAGATTTGGAAGAGTACGCAGTCGACTGGCGACTCGTACAGGTAAGGAGTGAGTCCAGCCAATTCCAGGTTGATCTCGCATGTTTTCAGGACTGAAACAAAATGATAAAGACATGTTTTCGAATAAACCATACTTACCCTTGAGTTGATAGGTGATCAGAGCGCGGTTGATTTGCAATCCAGAAGTGAGGAAGAGATCACGTGGACCGAGTGGCTCAACCTTAGCAGACTGTGGTTTCAGAGTAACGACCAAAGACTTCAAAGCAATCGACGGCGAGATCTCGTAACCCTTGGTTGGACCAGCCTGGATTCTGATCGGAGTGCTCGTTGCTCCATGAACAAGGGAGATCGTGCTCGGCCTCTTGATTCCGAAGAACTCGACTTTCAGGTCGACATCGACAGGATTCTGTCCACGAGACCAGGCACGAACGACGCACGTCTCCAGAGTCTTTCCTCCTTTCACAGTGATCGATTTGCTCCACTCGTTGCCAATCGGACCTTGAATCTTCTGACACTCCGTGTTTCTGGAGCACTTATCGTCTTCGATGTAAACGGTGTGCAGGGTGAATCTATCCATTTCATCTTTGTTTGTAGAAGCCAGAGAGATTTCTGCAACCGGATGACAATGAGTAGGGTTGTTGAATTGCTAAAACTCACTTGCACTCGTCGCCCAGGTTGGGATCTCAACGAATCTTCTCTCTGGTACTCCCGACTTTCCGATGAGCTTTGAGTTGTACTCGTCAACAACTCTTTCTGGTACGATAACAGTGACTGGGATGCGGAAGATCGGGCCAAGAGCCGGATCTGCAGTGTCGATTCCAACGATCTCCGTGTAACTGGCTCCTTTCGGTGCTTTGGAGGCATCGACAGTCACCACGAACGTTCTCTCTTGAGCAACCATGAACAGTGTCTGCGGATGAGCGATCCATGGGGCTGTGGACTGCAGGATGATCTGTTTTTCAAATCCGATAGCCTGGAGGTTGTTGTCCGATTGATGGCTCTGGAAGACTGGGTCAACTCCAACTGTGAACTCCTGCGGTCCGTTCCACTTGGGCTCTCGGACGTAGATTCCTTTGGATTTCTTGCAGTGATCAGCAACTTTGATATCGAAATGGGTGAGCTTCGGTGGGAAAACATTGTTCTTCAGCACTTCGGAAAGTTTCTCGAACGCAGAAGCAATTTTGATCATTCCCTGTCCCTGCGAGAACGAATCGGTTTGCGGAAGCACTTGAGCAGTGTTCTCCAGCGCCATGCGAACGGTGTAAGGGGTCCATTTCAGGTTCTGCTGTTTTAGTCCCGACAAAACACAAGCAATATTTCCGGCGGCATTCGGAGAGCTCATACTCGTTCCGTTCATCATTTGCATGCTCTGTCTGCAGTACTGTGGAACTCCAGCGAATGCGGCAGCTGGGGCAACCAAGCTGACACCGAGTTTTCCGTCTTGGCTGAAATTTTAGATTATAGAGAATCTCCGTACTACTGGTGAACTCACCAAGGTCCTCTGGAACTCCACGGGTAAATGTTGCTGTCCACGTGTTTGTAGATACCGTAGAGAGTATCAGCAGACTCTGCGGTCAAGTAGGCTCCGATGCCGATCACGCCAGTCGTGGTTCCACCTGGTGCACCAACAGTCGAAAGAGCTGGACCTTGGTTTCCAGCCGAGCAGACGTAGATGACTCCACGTCGGTCGATAAGTCGCCGGGCTTCTTCAATTACACGTCTGAAAGAAAACTTGTTGTTCAAACACCTAACAATAATTTCATTTACCCAGCGTCTGGAAGATGAGTTCCTTCACCAAACGACATGTTGATGATGTCAACGTTGAGCTCGGCACAAGCGTTGAATGCTCTTGTCATCGCCTGACCAGTCTCCATTGCTCCAAGTCTATGGTCTCCGATGTTCAAGGAAAGAATCTTGGCTCCTGGAGCAAGTCCGTTCTTCTGTGGGTTGTCTGGATAGTTGGCAGCTGCAATGCCAGCCACGTGGCTTCCATGGGATCCCGATGGAACGACGATCTCTGTCAGGTTGCCGTCTGGGCTCACTCTTACAGTGTACACCACAGAGTCCTTTTCGGTCAAACACGCGTAGTCTCCAGTTTCTCTGAATGTTCCCAGTACGTTGCACATCCCGAGGCGACCACGGAACGAAGTATCGATACACACTCTCCAGATGTTTCCGTCGTGCCAAGTGACAACATCAGCCACTGGTCCAACGTCCGCTACAGAAGCCATCGACTTGAGGAAGTCAACTTTGCAAGCGAGATCTTCTCTGGTCCACTTATCGGAAATTTTTTCACTGGTTCCTCCAACCTCAGTTTCATGTAAGGTTAGCTGCTTGAGAGCTTCAGCAGTGGCTCCGTTGTGCGATGGCCCGACAACGTCTTCCTTCCGCTCACTGATGACACGGGTCTTGACTCCTTTCGTGTAGAGTTCGAAGATTGGCTTGATTCCGACGTGGTACTGTCCAGTTGGGCAGGTCCACTTCTCTGGGATGGTGAGCTTCCGGCCGGTCAATCCCTCGATGGTCCCGTCTTTGACACTTCGTGTTGTTGAGGTGTCCACGTCTCCTGCACCGGAGCAGTCAATCACATCGAACATCTTGCGCTCTCCGGTTGTCGTAACCTGCATTCCAGGGAGAGATGGATCCACTCCAGTGTCGAGGATAGCGATGAGAATGTCCCTTCCATCGTAGGTCGGGTTCTTTGACAGGAAAGCTTCCTGAAACGAACACACAACTCAAAATTGGTATTGATATGCCTGACTGTTTACCTGTTCTGTGTCAATTTTATTGAGAAGATACGCGTCTAGAGGTTGTTGAGGTACGATTTCAGGCGGAGACGATGTCATGATGGGGCGGAGCGAGAACGATGGACGCTGCAAACAGAGGAGGTCGGACTTGATAACGGTATCTCTAGACACGAAGTGCTGTGAAACGCCTAGAACCCACCACCACCAACACAAGCGGTTTCTGGAATCGAATAGTGGAGAGTGATCGATACGGTGTGCGGCACGGCGAAAAATAGCTACGCTGCCAGTTTCTTATCACTATCATTTATGCGGACAAATGATTCAAATATTCAGGGTCGCCGTTAGCAGTTAACAGCGTGCTATTATTTACTTAGCTGATATTTTCTACCCGAAGTCTGCAAAACAAAACATAAGTCAGCTGACGGACAACAAAACGAGTTGCTGAAGAACGAACGCGAGGAGAGTGATGGTGACAAATGAAGGCGAGTTGTTGTCCACTCGGAGTACACATGGCTCATGGCCGCGGACGAGCCGGAAAACTAGTCCGCGCACATATTTGAATTTTCCGCCGATTTTGTTCTTTTCCTGAAAGCTGAATGTCTACTCAATTTCCCAATTTTCGAATTCATTCGTGCGTTCCCAGTTTATTCAATCAAACAATATAAAATTAAACACATGAATAAATTACCTACGCGTTTCTTTCGAATATATATGTGGTCTTCTATGAATTCTCCTGAATAAATCCAAACGATCGAGTTTCTGTGAATAATAATTGGGTTTTGTTTTATAGAAATGGCGGAAATGCTCGACCGCAACTACGGTGCACAATTTCCGGAAGAATTAGAAGGCCAACTTGATCTCCAGGTATTACTTTTTCCGAGTTTTAGCTTTTCACAAAAACATTTAAATTTAATTATAAAAACCAAAGGAAAAGTCATACAAACAGTTCTCACAAAAGCAAAATCAAGCATGAATATTTGACAAATCAGAGACCATATTCCTTTTATCAAAGCAGACCGCATCTGCCAACTGCTGCAAGTTCAACCGATGGGGAAGTGTCGTTGCCGTCGGATGCACGGACGGAAGAGTATTCATTGTCGATTTCATAACGAAAAATATAGCTAGAGTAAGTTCTCGCTAATCTTATGTTTTGAACGTGATTCGTTTCAGACATTTTCTGCCCACTCTCTTCCAGTAAGCTGTCTCTCATGGTCTCGAAACGGCCGGAAGCTGCTCACCAGCTCTGCGGACAACTCAATCGCCGTGTTCGATGTTCTCGCGGGAACTCTTCTTCATCGAGTTCGTTTTAACTCGATGGTCACATTCACAATGTTCCATCCACGAAACGACAACAAGGCAATCGTTCTTCAACTCAACTTCCCGCCAACCGTAGAACAGTTTTCGCCCAGAATTCAAAAGTAAGACAGAAACTACTGGAAAAAAACAATCATTTGCTTGTTTGCAGGGTTCTGGTCAACGACACGCCTGGTTGCACAGATGAACTTATCAGTTGCTTATCATACGATCGGAAGGGAAAGTATATCATCGCAGGAACGGGAAAAGGAAAGCTTATCATCTACAACGCCGAGACCTTGAAATGCGTTACTCACTGCAAACAAAACAGTCTCCAGCAAATCAGGCAGATCATTGTCCCGATGAAAAGTCGATTCATTATTACCAACTCCCAGGACAAAGTTATCAGGACCTACGTTCTGGAAGAGTTGCTGCATCAGAGAGGAACGACAGTCGAAGCGAAATACAAAGTTCTGGACATGGTCAACAAGGCGGCGTGGAAGACAGTTTGCACAGACAGCGACGGGTTGTACGTATGCGGAGCGTCGACGAAGGCGCATTCTCTGTACATCTGGGAAAGTCACACCGGATCTCTCATCAAGATCCTGCACGGAAACAAGGGAGAAGCTCTTCTCGACGCCCAGTGGCACCCGACTCGTCCTATAATTCTGTCAATTGCTCAAGGAGCCGTCTCACTTTGGACCCAAGCACATGTGGAAAACTGGTCTGCATTTGCGCCAGAGTTCCAGGAATTAGAGGAAAACGAAAAGTACGTGGAGAAGGAGTCCGAGTTCGATATCGAGGATGAAGATGCCGACGATGATGATACGAATAAGAGTCAGGACGGAGAAGATGACATTATTGACGTGGTCGGAGTAAAGCCGGAGGAGTTTCTGGCAAGTTCTGACGAAGAAGACAGCGATCAGATGAAACCGACGCGAGATTTGAAGACGGGACCGCTGTGGTATGTCCCAGTGCCTCCTGAGATAGAGAGTTCAGAATCCGAGAAGAAACCAGATGGTGAGTATTCAATTCCAAAAAAGCTAATGTAATCACTCAATCTTTCAGACATTCGAAACTTGGACAACCTACTGAATCCAGATTGGGTCACCGCCGCGAAAGGACTCGAGCGACCGTCTCCGTTTTCTTAAAAACTATCACATAACCTAATTTTTCGATACTCGAATTGCGTGTAAATACACCTTAATTATTTTTCTGTTATCTCAAATCCACGTTCGGTACTTTTATTCACAATCTGCGGTTTGCGGGAACGAGACATAGCGGAATTCTATTCAGATCTGTTTCTCTGCATTGTCGTTTCCGCCGCAAAGTGCATCGTAAGAACTAAATACGAGACTAGGAAACACAACCGAGACGAATAGAGAATGTTGAAAATGGCCTATTGAAGCAAATCTGGAAAATGGAATTGTGATTCTGAAGGCGCTGAAACATAAAACTCGTTCGTTGCAGAGCTCCATAAAGACTGTTGTCGGGACGAAGTTGGAGGACACGTATGCCGTGACCTAATTCAATTAAGAGTTTTCTGAAATGCAACATGAATGTTGCGTTTGCGTGTCTTTCGCCTGCCCGAACACACTGGAAATCTAATCTTTCGATACACACGACTCGCTGCTTCCACCTTGTAAATAAACCCCAATTAATTTCTTCCCACTCGTTTGTTCTCCAGAAGCCAGATGGCGTCTCGGCCTTCAAGGAGAATTCTCCATGGTTACTCACACAATTTGCGGTTTCCTCAAGACATTCTGGCGAGACGCAGACTGATCCCATCTGGATTCGTTTCTCCGCTTTTTGTCGTCTCTTCTCCGCAAAGTGCATGCTCTCGTGACTGACACCGCGAGGGATCCATCCAATCATACAATCGCTTGTCAGAACCATCCTCGTGACTACCGTAGTCCTGTTATAGTCCGAAAGATACGATTCTGGAGTCAGTATAAAAGAAGGGAAGCAGAAGACGTCGGCGTGTTTTGCCTTGGTTTGTGCCTTCTTCTCGCTCCGGATTTCACTGAAGATTCTTCCAGAACATGTGGCGTTCTTACAAAGCCGAGACTCCGGATCTCATCGACGAGCCAGAAGTTCGAGGCGACGGAGGCTTCGATTCCGATGAGGACGGGTGAGTCCAGGGCAAGATCGAAATGCTGAGAAGATCAGTAAGTACTAGTTATGAGCAGAGAAGTGCAACGTCACGAACTTTCCGAAAGGACTTTGATATTTCTGCTCCAAATTACCCACTTCAGCTGGGCTATTTTCGGTTTCGTTGAGTCGAATGGACTAAAAGAAAAGGTTCCGGAGCAAAAAGAATAAGAAGTTACGAAATTTTCTGGAGCTCGTGTGCAGGGGACACTATAAAGGGGTCGGAACAGGGTCAGAAAGTAAACTGTTCTAAAGTTGAAACAATCATTAGGGTAAAATTATTCGTTTCCTTTCAAACTCGTGCTGTTCGAAATTTCTGAGGTTGTGGTGTTTCGTCTAATTCGCCTTATTAATGGATGGATGCTCTTTCCAGAATCAGGTTTTACTTCAGAATTCAGAACTTCCTGGAAGATAAAGATCATAGCTCTTCAAATTGACTAGGGATTTCTCTCCCTCCAACGTCTTCTGACTAACTGACTCATACCGTAACCTCTCGGGAATCCATCCCACTCATTATTCTGGAATGCTCTGGGAAAACGCGTGATTCATGAACCCCAATTCTGATTAGCTCCCCGGAAACTGTTACCCACCGACTGCTTCGTGGCCTTCTCCACTTCATCTGACGGAGTCCGTAAACAGATCGTCTGTTGATGGCAATCCAAACTTGGCCGCCTATTTTCGTCACGCACATCACCTATTTTTAGCCGCACGTCCCAGTTCTCATTATACATTGTTATCATCAGTGGCTCTTCATCGAACACATCATTATGACGCAGGTTCCAGTTCCATTCTCAACTCGTGTTCTGCTGGAGACAACACCGGATCCACACACCTCATCCGATCGATCTTTCACTCTCTTCCGGGATTAACCCGAAATGGTCGAGATGGCGAGTGACGTCGACGGGCGGATGAATATCCGGATTAAAGTGACCGGCATGATGGCATTGTCCACACTTTCCGACCACCAAAAACGGAGACGTCGTGCTTTTTGAGGCGGAAATTGGGGCACATGAATACGCGGGTAATGAGCGTGCTGATAAGCCGCCGTCGTTGACGTGGGTCTGACGTGAGATGGCGTCTTCGGAACATCCCCGTTTCAAAGTTTCAACACGCAACTTCTCCTGAACAAACACTTTTCACCAAAGGCCATTACAAAAAAAGGTGTCTAGACTGATTTTTTCGGTTTCTCCGCCCGCGAACTTTCTTGATTCTTGGGAGTCGAGATCAGAAACCTAAAGCAACAATGCACCTAAGTTCATTCCGGAGCCTTGCCAGAAAGATCTATTTTTAAAGATTCAGAAGATGTTCAACGTCACCGTCCTCCCAAAATAGTCTTCTGTAAGCGCCAATTAGCGACGTCAACAACGTCAACGACGTGCAGCGGATTCTGGAGATAGAGCACAATTCGGAGGTGCTCTTCTCTGCTCCAAACACTTTCCCACTTTGTACACACTGTGCCGCTGCACGCTCATCGCCTGCCGCCTCTCGCTCCTCTTCACCGCCCCATTATCATCATCACCGAGAGAGAGACTAATCACGCACCGGACGGAAAGCCCCGCCCCCGATTTTATGTGAAGCGCAAAACTGAAGACGAACAAGAAGTTGGCGATTCTCCGGTTCCCTCTCGTCGTCTCTTTCTCTCTTGCTCTCTCCGGCTCTCCGTTCGGTCACACTCTGCGAAACTGTCGAGTGAGGCCGAGCCAGCCGAGTCGCCACCGTCGCGGACGACATCTCCTTCGAGCAAGCCGTCCACCAGATCCGCCTCGCCGTGCCAAATATTCAACTCGTTCATCGAGCCTACGTTTCGTCGGCTCTCCGATATCAGAATTCGGCGATCACGCAGCAAATCAGAGCTCTCGGTGCAGCGTGATGAGTTCTACGACATCTCTTCGGAGGATGACACCAACGAGCTTCATGTTCCCGGGTGAGCTGGTCTTTTGTACGGTAGAGCGCATTGTGTGTTTAATGAGAAGTTCGCAAATCCTACAGTAGTCACGAGTTTTCGGTTCAGTGGAGCGAAAGTGAAAAGCGAGGAAAGAAAAAGGAGATTCATACTTCTGGTCTTTCCTTTACAACATCCGTCTTTTTTCTTCTCGTTGTGACATTACGAATAGGATTTTAAAAATCTGAAACCGTCACTCCCATCAACTAATCAAATTTTGAGTGATCTTTTGAAATCATTTACGGGAATCTATCCCGTCCGGAACTCATTCCATACCACAGTCAAGTCCCGAGAAGTTTGTTTTGCAGGGACACCTAGAGTAGAAACCGTTGAGCTCTGGTTTGAATCCCCTCTCCGTTTGGAGCATCTGCATTTTTCCAATTTTCACCAGGGATCCTTTGAAAAGTTGGAAGTAGATTCAAGTAGTAGCTAGTTCTCCCAGAAGCTTGAGGAACCCTTGGATTCCTATATTTCTTGACTCCAATATACCGAGTCCTGAGCTACGTTCACTCCACAAATCGTACTTCATAGTATGCTTCCCCAAAAGTTCAATGAGACACTGCACCCTTTCATTTCCCTGCTCCAACATGTCATTTCCCCCGGTCTTTCCAATGATAAACACACAGCTGAAGATCGGGTGACCAGAGCGTCATCGCTAAACGTGCCATTTCAATAATGGCCGTTTCCTCTCCGTTCTCTCTGTTTTTCTCAGACCGACCGTTTCCATAGTGACAGGGGAAGAGTTGGAAAATAGATAGAAGCTGCGCTTCAAAAGTTTTCAAGCGGAAATGAAAAAGGGAATTGAGAGGGGAGGACAGGGAAGTGAGAAAAAGTCCTGGAGACTGGCAGAGCCAGTTCGTGTTCCAACTCTGGATGTCAGGCTTCTTTGGTACTTTGTCAGTGATATTGTGCTTCCAGAAACGAGGTCAAAGGTGAAATGTATATTAGCAAAAAATCATCATTTGTTAGTAGCAATTAGTTCGGGGATTTTATCAGTATGAGCCTTCAGCCCCATGTTTCTTGAAAGTTGGCAAATGAAACTGATCATTTTCCAACTTCACACTCAACTCGTTTTCTTGTTTCATATGAAAACTAGGTCATACAACTTGAAGATTAAAATGATATCAATTTCCAGGAAACTGACGTTGGGTAGTGTAGGAGGTTAGGACAGAGATCCAGCGGATTTACTCTGAATACAAATCCTAGGGCATTCAGGTCTTTCAATACAACTAAAGTCCTCATTCCAGGCGCAAGTCCCGTTCGGCCTCGATAACATCCAGCTCATCAGCTCCGGCGTCGCAAGAGGTCACTCTTCATGTTCCGCAGCCATCACATTCCAACTCGGCCTCGCCGACGCCGTCGATCCAATCCAACTACTTTGTGAGTCAAACCCTTCCTTATTGTTTCGCATGTACCCTGCTCTTTTCCAATCTCGCTCCCATCATCACTCTCCTTTCAATCCAATTTCTTCCTTCTCAACCACTGCTCTCACGCTAACGACAACGACGGGATCGGCGTCTGCGACTCCCTGATTACCATACTCTCTCATCGTCTTCGATTCGTCGTCCAGAAGGCACCTGCATGAAGTCGTTATCGGCGTCTTTGCCTTTTCTTATTTTTCACTCAGTCTTGTTTTGGCTTCTTGCTCCGAGAAGACGTCGTCTTCGAAATTCACCTGTTTTCTTAGCTCCCGTTTCGCCGTCGGTTCGCTTTTCACTTCACTGATCCTGCATGTTCTGTCTCAGATCTTCCCTTTTGAATGATAACTTTTTGATTTTCCTGTCGTCTTGAAACCAAAAGCACTGCATGACTTCTCTTTCGGAGGTTACGGTAACTCTCACCTACCACTTCATCTGCCACGTCATAGTTGACTACTTTCGGTTTCGCCGAAGAAGAAAAAGTCCCCCGCTCAAAAATCTCCGATTTGAAATGAGAATTCGCAAAAGGACAAAACAAGTCCCCTTCTCCAGCTCCCTGACTATAGTCAGCCCCCGCAAAGTACAGCTCTTGTGGCTCTCAACACACACACCTTCCCTCTCATTATCACCAGAACAGCTTTATGTTTGCCTCAACAAGCCTAATTGCCCGGGCCGCACCCCTTCATCAGGCTCATGTGACTCCACTGCAATCAGAGAAGCGCGAGGTTGAAAACAAGAGGAAAGAGCGGGCCGCGAGAGCGTGTTTCTCTCCGTCGAGCAGCCTTTACTCGTTACTCGTAATGATAATCATCCGACGAGCAGAAGAAGACGAAGAGGCAGCACAAGTAATACACCATAGCAACGAGATCCGCATCGTCCCTCTCCCTCTTACATTACCACTCTAAGCGCACGTCTTCTCGCCAGCGCCCGTCTTCTGATAGCCATGAGTGGATCCGGGCACTCGGCCACAAATCGGGACAGTCCCTTGCACAATGCTCTGAGATCTGCCGTTCGCAGACAGCAATCGCACAGCGCGATGACTGAGAAGCCGGTAGGTCAAGACTCGAATAGCTTCTTCAATTCTCCCTAATCCGTCTCCTCCACGCCCCTTGATAATCATAATCAGCGACTATTGTGCAATGCATGAATAGCAGCATCCGGGCTATCACCTAATCCCCATTCCCATCATTCGCCACTTCTTCACCATCACCATCCCCGAGCCATAGCAGCATGAACAAAAAGCAGCCATCGGTTTGTAGAATAGGTGTACAGTGATAGTGGTTGTGATGAGCTTCTCGAACTCTCTGCTCGTGAATACACGAATTCATGTTCGCTTCGCAGACGCTATCGATGTTCGACGGAAAGGAGCGTGCTAACCGAGAAGCACCACCATTGCCGCCGACCGATGGTGTCGAGTACCCGCGTGCTGCTAGCTGGGCCGCCGGAAACTGCACCAACGTGCTCAACGACGATAAAGGTTAGATTCGCATGCCGGCGCTCTACCCCTACGTTCAGAATCTTCAGGTCGTCAGCTGTTCCGTGTCTTCCTGTTCCAATCGCTCGCCGAGGAGAACCTCACCTTCATCGAGGCCATGGACAAGCTGAAGAAGATGAAGAGCGGCGACGACAAGAAGAACTTTGCCAACGAGATCCTTGCGACTTATCAGTCCTCGATCAACTTGTCTTCCGGATCGATGAAATCTCTTCGCAACGCCGTCGCTAATGACTGTGTCGACATGGAGGAGTTCAATCCGGCCATCAAGGAGGTCAAGAGACTTCTCGAGAACGATCAGTTCCCGCGTTTCCGTCGCTCTGAGGTCTACCTCGAGTACTTGCAAGAGCTCCTGCCGCGCTCATACGCCGAGAAGTGGGCTCAAAGCTTCGAGAGTCTCCTGGGCAACCACGTCGGCCGTCATCACTTCCGCCTCTTCCTTCGCAGCATTCATGCGGAGGAGAATCTTCGCTTCTGGGAAGCTGTCGTCGAGTTCAGGTAGCTCGGAACTCTCTTGCAAAGCTAATTCACAGATTCCAGATCTTCTCGCAACAAGACCGCTGCCATGACCAACCTCGGCAAGGTCGTTCTGAACACGTATCTCGCCGAGGGCACTGCCAACGAAGTGTTCCTTCCGTTCGGCGTCCGCCAAGTCATCGAACGTCGCATCCAGGACAACGAAGTCGACATCACGCTCTTCGACGAGGCCATCAAGCACGTCGAGCAGGTGCTTCGCAACGACCCATACGTCCGCTTCCTGCAGAGCAAGATCTACACTGACCTGCTCGCCAAGCTCAAATAAACTGATGTCCCCCCAAAAAATGTGATAAATTGTCTTTTCTTGTATACTCTCACTTTTCCTAGTTACTGGCAATATTTCGGCCGCAATCTCAATTTTCAAAACAAAAACGATCTCACGATGAGAACCCCAACGTTGGTTTACAACGAATAGTTTAACTGTCCTTTGATTTCTGTTTATATGTTTCTCCTGTCCTGTCGATCATTGTCACCTACTTTTGGTTCCTGCTTCAAGGATTCCTGAATAAACTACTGTAGTGAAAACATTTTTGAATTATCGAACACGGTAGATTACGGTAACCGCTCACATCGCATGTCCGCAAACACCGAGTATGCGCCACCAACTTGCCGCTTTCAAACTTCGAGACATTTTCTAATCCCATTTCTTGTCCCAATTTCGACGTTCTAACCAATATTATATCGAAAAACTTGCCGAACTAACAGAAATGGACCAGTCAAAATTTCGAGGAGTAAATCGGTTCAGAAAGGTACAATTTTTCGTTGTTTTTAGGTAGAAAATGGTTTCGAAATTACAGACGCCGCGGAAGCCCGGTCCAACCGCTGTCGACTCACGAGCGACGACGCCTACCTCATCGCCGACACCTAATAACTTGTTGGGAATGCAGGGCGCATTCAACTTCCACGAGTTCCAGCAGTACCTTTCGATGCTGAACGGAATGGCTCCGGACGGCACGAAGTCACCGCTCCATGGACCGCCTTCGTTCCTCTATTCACCGGCTCAGTCCAACACACTCAGCGACTTGATGAGTTTCAACAGCTTCAATAATTTCGTAGGTTTTCCCACTAGAAACATAAAGCCAGAACTGTTTCAGGACAAGTTCCAGCCGATCCCGTTCATTCCGCTCTCTCGCAGCAGAACATCGTCGTTTTTGCCGTCGGACACGAGCGACTCGTCTCGTCGTGGCTCCGAAGAGTATCCGGTTCCTAGATCGTTCAGTTCGGCTGCTGTCGAACGCCCGATCAAAGCTAACGACTTCAATGGTTACGGCTTCACGAACGAAGGAAAAGCCAAGCTTTCGCGGTGAGTCTACTTCTATGTATTGTTCACAACGTTACAAGTAATCCAGATCTACTTCATCTATGAGCTCGAAGCCGTCAATCAAGTCGACTCCAACCAATATTCCGGTGTGGGCTCTCGATGCAACTGGAAACATTCGTGCTAGATTGCCGCTCGCTAGAGTTCTGGACAGCGGAGAAATGTCGAAATTCATCATGGACAAGAATGGGTGTCAATACCTCCAGGATGCGTTCAAGAAGAGCCTAACCCCGTTCCAAAAGCACCAAATCTTCCAGCAAGTCATAGGAAGCAAGGATGTGTTTTCTGTGAGTTTAAATGAATTGTGACTGAAACTTTGTCGTGCTTCCAGGAGTACAGCAAGAACATGTTCGGGAACTTTTTGGTTCAACAAGTCATTGACATGTCTGTAAAGACGCACGACGAGCATTTCATCCAGAGGCAAGAGAACATCAAGGATTTTATTGGCTCCCAAATGACCGAGATGTGCCTCGACAAGTCGGCGTGCCGTGTTGTGCAGTACGCGCTGGAACACATGGACCTGGCCCTGGCTTGCGTCCTTGTTCAGTCGATTCCCCGCGACCGTAGTCTAATTGATATCTGCGTTGATCAGAATGCGAATCATGTCATCCAGAAGGTTGTCAACGTCATCCCACTCCAAAAGTGGGAATTCATCGTCGACTTCGTGTCCGTCCCTGATCATCTCCGCGAGATCTGTTCTGACAAGTACGGCTGCCGCGTCGTTCAAACCATAATCGAGAAGCTAACTACTGATTCGAGAAGCATGGACTTGACCATTGTTGCTCAGAATTACCGCGAGCGAGCTCTTCGACGTCTGATGACTGCAGTCACCCATCTCTGCCAGGAACTCGCTACCAACGAGTACGCCAACTACATCATACAACACATTGTGTCCAGCGATGACTTGGCAGTCTACCGTGATACGATAATCGAGCAATGCCTCATGTAAGTTTTCTTTCTTTCAAAGCACATCAAATTTACTATTTTATATTTCTAGGCGTAATCTGCTCTCTCTGTCTCAAGAGAAGTTCGCATCGCATGTCGTTGAGAAGGCGTTCCTGAAGGCACCGCTCGAGCTTCTTGCTGAAATGATGGACGAGATTTTTGACGGATACGTCCCGCATCCGTAAGTATCACTAGCCCATCTCTGATTCAAATGTGTGGTTTTCAGAGACACCGGAAAAGACGCTCTCGACATCATGATGTTCCACCAATTCGGAAACTATGTTGTTCAGTGCATGCTGACGATCTGTTGTGAGGCCGTGTCTGGTCGTCGTGAGACCAAAGAAGGTAGCTACGATCACATGAAGTCGTTCCACGAGTGGCTCAAGAAGCTACAATTTCGGATCAGCAAGGAGAGACATCGTCTGTCGAGGTGGGGACTTTTTTGATTTTGAAGAAAACAAAAATTTACAAAGTCTAAACGTTTTCTCATGAAAAATATGATTTTTTCAGATTCTCTTCTGGGAAGAAGATGATAGAAACGCTTGCTCATCTTCGCCAATTCAACCCGTATCTCGGCATCAACAGCGCACACGTCTCGAGACACCCGAAGTTCAACTTTGACGGATTCAGCACAGCCTCCGAAGACGAGCTCGAGATGGACAGGGCCTGTGTCGAGAATAGCCGCATGATGCTGGAACCACGCTTTGCCGCCCACAAACTGTCTCCAACCGGAAGCCACGCACACGACGGTGATGACGAGGAGGGCAGCTTCTCCCACTAAGAATCCCCTAGAAACGTTTAGAAGCGTCTGTTTTTTGTTTTGTAAGATTTTGTTCCGGGGCTCGTTTGGTACTACTCGCGAATGTTGTGCCATCTCCACCCGTATCGACGGCCCCGGTTGTTATTGTTCTCTTTTTCTTGTAGTTTGTTATTGTTTCTCCCTGTTTATGGCTCATTGCTCTGTTGCTTTTGTTGATTGTCTTCATTTTTCGAATTGCATTTTTCGAATAGAACCAGACAAGTTTAGACCCGATTTTAAGAAGAAGAAGAGGAAGCAGAGAAACTAAGCGAGAGTTAGACAGGAACAATTAATAGTCTATTGATAAGATTCGATCGGTGGGCACGTGCAGACGAGGTTTCGGTCTCCGAATTGATCGTCGACTCTTCCGACGGTCGGCCACGCCTTGTGAGCACACCATGGCTTCGGGAAGGCGGCCAGTTCGCGGGAGTACGGCATGTTCCACGTGTCCGAAGTCACCTTCTCCAACGTGTGCGGCGCCATTTTCAACGGGTTCAGGTGCTTGTCGAAGGTGCCATTCTCAACTTGACGGATCTCTTCGCGAATAGCCAAAAGCGCATCGACGAGACGATCCATCTCTCCCTTGTCCTCTGCAAAATGTTGGATGTGTGACTGCGAGCATCTCATTTACTTACCTGACTCAGTCGGCTCAATCATCAAGCAATCATGGACCGGCCAGGACATTGTCGGCGAGTGGAATCCGTAGTCCATGAGTCGTTTCGCAATGTCGACGACCTCGATTCCGTGCTTCTTGAACGGCTTGCAGTCCATGATGAACTCGTGAGCTACAAGACCTTGTTCGTCTGAAAACGACGCCGTTTTCTACCAATCTACAGGGGTCACAAACTAGCCTTTGTACACGATTCTGTACTCGTTCTCGAGTCTCTTCGCCATATAATTCGCGTTGAGAATGGCCACTTGGGTGGCTTCCTTCATTCCGGTCGCTCCCATCATTCGAATATAAGCCCACGTGATTGCCAAGATGCTCGCAGAGCCGTACGGAGCAGCAGCAACGGAACCGGCACGACGGCCATCGACAGGGACCACGGAGTGTCCCGGAAGGAACGGAGCGAGATGCTTCTTGACTCCGATCGGTCCGACTCCTGGACCACCTCCTCCGTGAGGAATGCAGAATGTCTTGTGAAGATTCAGATGCGACACGTCACTTCCGTAGTCTCCTGGTCGGCACAAGCCCACTTGTGCATTCATGTTGGCTCCGTCCAGGTACACCTGACCTCCGTGCTCGTGAACTTTGTCACAGACATCTCGGATTGAGGATTCAAAGACTCCGTGAGTGGATGGGTAAGTGACCATGATGGCTGCCAGCTGATTCGAGTACTTCTCCGCCTTTGCGGCCAGATCCTTGTAGTTGATGTTTCCGTGATGATCCGAGTCGACAACGACGACCTTCATGTTGGCGAGAGCAGCGGAGGCAGGGTTGGTTCCGTGGGCAGAGGTCGGAATCAGACAGATCTGAAAGCATCTTTGGAATGGTGATACAACTCTTGGAGCTGACGTTTCTCTGCTCTTGGCCCTTATGAATCAGATAGTTGCGGATAGCCAAAAGTCCAGCGTACTCTCCATTGGCTCCGGAATTCGGCTGCAGACTGAAGTTATCGTATCCGGTGATCTCGCAGAGCCATTTCTCGAGATCTCCGAAGATCTGACTGTATCCCTTTGCCTGTTCGACTGGGGCGAATGGATGGATCGAGGAGAGGCTCGGCCAGGTGATTGGCTGGAAAATGAAAAGTTCTGGATACTGGAAGTGATAGTGCTTACAATGAGTTCAGCAGAAGCGTTAAGCTTCATGGTGCAACTTCCGAGTGGGATCATCGAATGAACCAGGGAAACATCCTTGTTCTCGAGTCTTTTCATGTAACGGACAAGTTGCTGCTCACTGTGGTAAGTGTTGAAGACTGGATGCTGGAGGAAGAGGGAAGATCTCGAATGCGGAGAGTTTCCGATCAGAGGGCAAGCGACTTCCCAGCGTTCTTCGCGGAGCTTCGTCTGGAAATCAAACAGTTGTCAGAGACCTGAATCCCTATTTCGCTTACCACATCCTTCTCAGTTGCTCCATTGAAAGTGTAAATGATGTCCATGAGATCTTCCGACTTGACAGTCTCATCCAACGACACTCCGACGTCTCCGTTCTCGTAGTATCGGAAGTTCATCTTCATCTCCTCGGCTCTCTTCTTCAGCTCTTCCATAGCTTCTCCGTTCTTCAGACGGACCTTCAGGGTGTCGAAGTAGTCCTTGTGCACGATCTCGTGGCCGGCATTTCGAAGGTCTGGAAATGGCAAAATGAATACAAGATCATTTAGGACAGTGTCACTCACGCATAGCCAGGTAGGCAGTTGACTTGTGAACTCCTCTGGCAATCTCAGTGAGTCTTTGGGGTCCGTGGTACACTGCATACATGGCTGACATGTTGGCAAGAAGAGCTTGAGCCGTGCAGATGTTACTGGTGGCTTTGTCACGGCGGATGTGCTGCTCGCGGGTTTGGAGAGCAAGTCGCAGGGCTCTGTTGCCATTGGCATCTCTGTAATTAGAAGTTGAGAGCTGGAAAATGAAAAGAAACTTACTTGGTGACTCCGATGATTCTTCCTGGCATGTTTCTTCCGAGACTGTTCTTCGGATCGTTCTTTCCAACAGCCATGAATCCGGCGTGTGGTCCTCCGTATCCGAGTGGGACTCCGAAGCGTTGAGCCGATCCGACAGCGATATCAGCTCCGAGATCTCCAGGCGATCGGAGGATCGTCAAAGAGAGCAGGTCGCAGACCATGATGACCAGAGACTTGTTGGCGTGCGCCTTCTCGATCAACTCGTCGAACTGATGGATGCGTCCCTCGGTGTTCGGGTACTGGACGACAACGGCAGCGACCTGGTTGTCAAACTCAAAGGATTCCACAGAGTCGCAGACTTCAATGTCGATTCCGAGAGGTCCACTGCGAGTCTTGATGACGTCGAGGTTCTGTGGATGGCAGAAGGCGTCGACGATCACTTTGTTCCTCTTCGTCGTTCTGGCCGCCAACGCGACAGCTTCAGCAGAAGCCGTGGCTTCATCCAGAAGCGAAGCATTCGTCGTCGGGAGTCCAGTCATTTCAGCGATCATTGTCTGGAAGTTCAGAAGCGACTCGAGACGTCCCTGCGAGATCTCGGCCTGGTACGGAGTGTACTGCGAGATCCATCCGATGTTCTGAAGGATGTTTCTCGAGATGACGGCCGGGACGATTGTGTCGTAGTAGCCCATTCCGATGTACGATCTGTAGATCTTGTTCTGCGCGGCAATCGCTTCGAGCTCTTTGAGCATCTTGTACTCGTCCAAAGGAGCCGGCAGCTCCAAAGGCTTCTCGATTTTGATCATGTTCGGGACATTGGTTCCAGTGAGATCGTCGAGGTCCTGAAAAGTTCAGAATGTGAACTGTGGCATTTGTTTAATGACATTGACACCAGTGGTCTTATCAGATTAGTCAGTCAAAATAACAAATCAAATGAAGACTTTGTCAGTCATCAAATGATCAAAGTGATGGTGATGTCTTTTCGTTCCGAGACCCATTCTCTCATTTCTCCCCTACACTAACTTTGTATCCAATGAAATCGAGCATCTGTTGCTGTTCGAGTCGTCTTGGTCCGATGTGTCTGTCGACGAACGCATCGTACTGCAAGTGTCGGACGATGACCGGTCGACGAAGAGCCGCCCTTCCGACGGCGAGAAGCCCGCGTCCAAGAAGAACCATTGTCGAGAAGAGAAGAGGCTAGTAGAAAATACAACAAATGAGAAATGAGTGGGGGGAAGACGGAGATGAGGTCGGGGACGAATGAACTCTTATCAGTGCTTGCGACTTTTGATCGAATGATACTTCGGCGAAACAAGACGAAGCGCCACGTGAGGATGACTTCAGGTTTATTTCGGTACAAACGAAGGGCTGGGTACGGAAGTGCGCTCTATTGAGAAGTCTCAAATCGAGAGACCACTTGCAGACGTCCTTCGTACAAGAAAAACGAACTATCGAAAAAAAAAGGCGATAAGTGATCATGGTGTTGCCGAATTCAGAATCGATCACCCCACAAGACCGTTATCTCGCTCTACTCCTCCTCCCCCGTCACTGATAAACACTCTTTGTCCTTCGTCTCGCTTCAATAGTGTATGTTGCTGCATTTTATGAGGCTGCAAAACTCTTCTCTCTTCATTTACCAAATATATTCGACAGGGACGAAGGGGCAAACATTAAAACGAGATGTTGGGGTGACGGAGATGAAATGGGGCGAATAGGGGGACTCGGAGCGTCAGTGATTTGGGATGAAAATGGAGACCATGAATAAGGGGGTGGGGACACACAGAGTGTTAGGACTGGGAGTGGGGCGAATACGAGGAGAATGACGAGGTTATTAGACGGTCGTGGTGGTGGGCTCGTTGGAATCATCAGGCTTGGCAGCGTCATCAGTCTTGCTGGGCTCCTCGGCGGCCTTGATTTCCTCGTCGGTTGGCTTATTGACGATCACGAAACCTTCGTCGACTTGATCCTGATCGTGATCCTGCTGGGCGTCTTCTTCATCCTTTCCGTCTTTTATCTTAACCGACGAGGCGTTCAAGTCGCAATCGGCCTTCCTCTTGCGGCTGTTCTCGCCCTTCTCGAGCTTCAGCAGGTCGCTCATTATGTTGTAGAAGACGTCCGAGTCGGAGACAGTCTCGGTCTTGGTGAAGCCGATTTTGAGAAGGAAGATTTGAACGCCGCTCACTTCTGGACCCATTGCAGATATCTGACAGATAACGTTTTTCATGTGTGCAATGGCTAGAAAGGACTCACTCTAATTCTTTTGTCGACCCGCTCCAAGAGCATATCGGAGAAGATTTTCGAGTTGATTATGACTCGCAGAGTTCCCGTCGTTCTCGCAACTAAAATAATCATCATTCGTGGGAAATGGAGAAAAAAAAGTACCGATGCGGTGGTGCGTCAAGCCGTTCTCGACCCGTTTGTTGATTCTCAAAGTGCAGACGCCTTTCTCCGAGTAAGCAGCGCGAGTTTTGTCGAAGACCCATATCTTACACGATGCCTAAAACTCAAATTGTAAAGACAGTTATTGATTAAAACGCAAACCTGGAAGATGTTCGTATCTCCTTCCTCTCCAGTTGTCACTTCGACGGCGCTGGTTCCAGCGTGTTGCTTTTCAGCCTCTTTGGCACGCTCCGCTTCTTGCTCTGCTTCCTCTCGGAAGTTTTTGACTCCGTTCTTCTGAAAAATAAGCGAATTTTTTATTGCCTTCTGATGAAGCATTTTTCTCACGTCGTCGTCCTTCTTGACAGCTGTCTTGAAAAGTTCCGTGGCCGTCAGCGTTTTTTCGTCGGAATCTCCGAGCTTTGGAGCATCTCCTTCCTTTTTGATAACCCGATCAGCGATTTTCGATCCAAACACGAAGGCTTGTGGCGAGGTCGTCTCTTCGGCGTCCTGAAATCGATAAAATACGTTTTCTCGCCACGAATTGAAGATTTCTACCTTTTCTTTTGGTGCCAATGTACCCGTTTTCGGAACAATGTCGCCCAGCGACTTCTTTTCGAGATGAACGTGATTGACGGTGGGGTGAGTAGCCGAGTAGTCATTTTTACCTTAAAAAATGTTGTAATTCACTCAGAAAGATTCAAAACTCACTTTCAGACCAGATTTTGTCCGCCTTGGCGGCCAGCGCCGATTTTTTGAAAGCAAACGCTTTTGGTTGGTTGGCGGACATCGTTACAGCGCTGCGTCTGAAAAGAAAAACCAGTGAAAAACACGAGACGAACAGAAGAAACGAGTCACATTTTCGTTGTGGAAAACGGCAGATGTGCGCAAAGACACGAGAAATGCGCCAGCAGTAGCCTGCTTGCGCATCCACTATTTTTTGGCCAAAACATTTTTTTCTTGCTTGTTTTTCTCTATTTTTACAAGTTTTCCCACTTTAATTCTTCAAATATTTCAGCAGAAATGACATACATGCTGCTCCTAACACTACTGTTACCTGTTATCGCCACAGCTGGCACTGAAGTAAGTTCTATCCCAGTTAGTTTGAACTTCCAACAGTAACTACAATGTTTCAGGCTAACTTCGAAGATACACGCTGCAGATGTATTTGCCCAAGTCTTCTGAAGTTTCTAGACATTGCTGAAAACGCCACTGACAAGTCAGAAGGTTACCGGAGAAGGTTTTACACCAAAACTAACATCGAACCAAGTCACTGGTGAGTCATATTATCAGCTCTAAAAATATAACTATTTCGCTCCTTCAGTAAACCAAACAACATTGTGAAAGACCAAGTCAGTAACCTCGTCGACGAAACGCACATGGATGCTTTCCTGGCCAACTGTGACTGTCGGTACGAGTCGCGTAACACCGTTCTGCTCAAAGTCGTCGTCATTTTCGTCATCTGTGTCATTGCCGTCCTCACCGGCTACATGGTCTTCCTGATGTGCCTGGATCCGATGCTCCGGAAGAAACGATTGTCTATCAGTTACCAACAGCATAATGATGAAATGGAAGATAACATCTTCGCAGCTGCGGCGACGACTGACGATGAGTCATCGGCGACGAGCAGTTCAATGGATACCCAAGGAACAACTCGGGCACGAGGCAGTAAGTATAACAGATGTTCCAATTTCATTACTGAAGTATTTTCTGCAGATGTTCTCGGACGAGTCGAGGCCGAGCAGAACCGGTGGATGAAAAAGGTCGAGGAGCAGAGGCGGAACATTTTCGAAGACCACACGATGCTCAACTAGAACCCTCACTCTTAAGTGAGACCCTCCATAGCCATAATTTATTGACATGCTGCATGTTGTACATTTCTGTCACATACTTCTTTCCTCTTCATAAACACTTTTCTTTTCCCATTACCGTTAAGACAAAGACAGTAATCGAAGGGAGAGAGAAGTGAAATAGTGCGGTGCCGACGGGGTCAGACGCCCGCCTGCGTCTCGGGTTCTCTCGCCGCTCCGTGGCCCTGACTCGCTGTTTGTTGTGAGCGGGCGACGCGGCGGAAGGAGAGAGATGAGAAGGAGATTCTCGGCAAGTGCCCACTTTTCTCTCTCTTTTTCGCTTTCTTTTTTTTCAGATCACACATGCACCTTTTTATCGAACAGAAGAGTAGAAAAATGTTCCAATCCGAAGTTCGGACCGCCCATGTTATCCTGACTCACGAAGGACTTAATGCCAAGGTCAATTCGATTTCGATCGAAAATTAGCATAACATGGAAAACAGAACTTCAACCGGTTCTTTCGAAAACCTTCTTTGTTTTTCAAAGTTTCTTTCTTTCTTCTCTTATGACGTGGCTTTTCGATTCGTTTGAAACGTGAAAAGATGTCAAATTTTCGAACTTCGAATAGCCCAACGAAAATGTGGGAACTATCGATTAGCTGTACACACAAGTACCCTAGTTACACATTGCTTTGTTCTAAAAACGGAATGCCTATGACTGTGCCAACCTTGAAAGCGGAAGTATGATCACATGCTTTCATAAGAACTGTATACATTTGAACACTTGTCGCAACAATCGCTGGCTGTTGTTTTTCACTTTCTTATCAGTTGTCTGGCTCTTTCCGGGGACATGAGGAGTGTTTTCCTGTCTATACCTGTACATGATGTTTATTATTTATTTACTGCCCCTAAATGAGTCGGTGTCCTCCACGGACCGCCCTTTCCATTACCACTCTTTCCGTTCATTCGCTCACTTTACTTTCTATCAACCATGCCGAAATTTCCGATGTCTTCGTTCTTCGACCGCATCCATGAAGAAGCCCACAAACTGAAGGAGAAGATCAAGGAGAAGAGCCGCAAGAGAAAGGCGCCGACTGCAGAGGAAGCTATCGGGAACTTGAAGGATGCCGAGGATCTTCTGGTCAAGAAGCAGGAGTACTTCGAGGAACGCATCCAACAGGAGGTCGAGACTGCCAAGAAGTACAGCAAGACCAACAAGAAGATGGCTCTGGCGGCTCTCAGAAGAAAGAAGCATCACGAACAGGAGTTGACCCGCATCGATGGGGTGAGTTCTTATCAGTTCTGAGGATCTCATTCTCATTTCATGCTTACAGGTTCTCACCAAGCTTGAAGCTCAACGAGCTGCCCTTGAGAACGTCGGAATCCACAACGAAGTCATCGATGTGCTTGGAAAAACCAATGAGACACTGAAGAAGGAACACGCCAAGATGGATCTGGATCAGGTTCATGATCTGATGGATGAGATCGCTGATGGACTCGCCATGTCTGATGAGCTCTCGGAGGCAATCTCGGCTCCAATTGGGGATGTTGCTGATGAAGAAGAGTTGCTCCAGGAGCTTCAGGAACTGCAAGATGTAAGTGTACTTCTTGAAGTAGTTAGACATCACACCCTTCCATTTCATCATCTTGACATTTGCAGAACGTCGCCGATCTTCCCTCCACCTCGACCACTCTGCCAGCTGTCCCAACCCAACTTCCGGAAGTTCCAACTGGTCCACTGACCCGCGCCAAAGTCCGCAAGATGGACACAATGGAGGAACTGGAGCAGTGGGCCGCCGCCAACTAATCCCTCCCCACCTCTTCGCCTTCGTTCCTCTTCGGTACAAAATTCGTCACCTTTGTATTATCACTCGCGATTCGGAAAGTGAAATAAACCGTAAACCCGCCTGTGTTCTGTTTCCATGACGGGATGCATATAAGAGTGTTGGACAATGCAAAGAAGCAGGATATTTATGACTGCGAGTATCAAATCCAGTTCGTTCCGAAAGCGACGAGGAGAATGATTTTGTTATCTTTCGTCTCTAAGCGTTTTCGACCTTTTCGTCTACGTTTCCTGGATCTTATCACCTGTCGTCAAACTGTTCAAAAATGCCTCTCCATTTTGAATTGAAGCCTTGAAGTGGCTATTATTACTAATCTCTAGAAGTCATAGATGTTTTTGGTTGATAACAGTTCCGAAACAGCAAAAAACGTGTCTTGAGGAAGTCCTAATCTGCCATGAAAAAATTCCGTTCTGGTCTGGATCTCTATAGTCCTTCAGAAGTCCCTCTTCTTCGTTTCTACGTTTCTGCACGTCTCCCCGCTCCCCTCACCTGAATGACGTGTTCTTCCGAACTTCTGTTCCTTACCTTCCCTGTCTTGAGGTTCCAGAATGTCCCGTCTGCTCACATCTTTTCTTCTCCTCTGCCTGTCCGTCAACGTCGTCCTCTCGTTCCTCCAGCCACAACCCACCTGCACCGGATGCCCAGCTTGTCAAAACGCCAACGGATGTCCTGGAGGAGACACCGCGGCCGCAGAAACAACCACAGAGGTATCCATTTCAATTGTGCTTTGAGCTCATTGCTCTTTTCAGTCTTCCGAGTCGACAACTCTCGGGTACTACGAGCAGTACTGGCAGGGCAACGGCTGGAAGACCGATGATGCTGGCAATGTCTACGTGGGGGACGACAACTCAAAGCTGCTGCTGATTCAGCAAGGATCCTACTGTCCAGTGTCAATTTGTAAGGGATGGTTCGGCATTTGGTGACGTGGTTCGGGAACACAAATCGTTCTCTTTTCTCTTCGAATAAAGCCAGTAACTTATTATCACTCCTCTTATTTATGATTGCCTAATCTTCCATCGCTGCACTTTTTAGGTTGTCTACTTGACTCAGTCGCCCTTCTTTTTCATCCCAAAAACCTTTGACTCAACCGCTTCTCGACCACTTTTATCTTGTTTTGTCTTGTTTTTTTCATTCTTCTGCTAATGGTTTCGTATTTCATGTTGCTCTTCTTTTTTTCGAACAGACAGCTCTCGAATTCGCAAACTTCCACGTAAACTTGATAGGAAAAGCAGGAAGCTGAAGTTGTCGTCTTCCAAGAATTTCGAATCTTTCAAAAGTTCCTCATTCTCCTGAAAACTTCCTCTTCTATTCTGCTCCGTAAAAGGCTTCCACTCGATATTTTCGTAAATGTCTTCTCCGGCCAATGTCTTTTCGGTGTTTTGCGTGACACGTCATCAATCATCCGCGGCTTCACTCCATAACTGTTCAAGGTTCTTCGGCTGAAAGTGGCTGCGATTTCTATTCTTTCCACCCACTGAGTCATGTGCTCTTCGACCGGTTGGTAAGCATTTGTTCCCATTTGTCTGAGTCGCTACGCAGTTGGCTCGAGCTGCTTCAACATGTAAAGTTGATACGTATTCATTGACAGGAGGGTCTGAAGTCTGAACCGGGCCAAAGTTCAAGAGCAAGCCGGGTTACTGTAGCTCTTCGGAACTCTGCAGAATGCCTTCGTATTTAGCTGCAACAATCTGAGTCCATCAAAGCAAGGACCTCCTTGACCCCTTCTCACTTTTCAACTTCCTCCTCCCTCCGCAACCTCTAATTAGTTCCTTTCCCTATCATTTTACACTTTCTCCCTATATACAAACTTCACGGCTCAATGTCTCCAAACACCCGACAATTACCTCGTTCGCATTGAAACACGAAGCATAATCGTCGTGCGCTCGGCTCTCCGTCCTTTGGACTCTTTCTGCTTCTGACAGCTCCTCTGTGACGTGGCGCCGAGGCACCCCCAGCAGCCTCGACCGAGTTCTCGGAGTCACGTGTCCCCTTGTAACCTATCGAGTTACCTTTCCCCTTCCGTGTCATCATGTCAATCCCGTTCAATGCGTCTGGAGGATCTCTCCGTGTCTCTTCATTCATTTGTTATGTACTTCTTTTGCTCCGACACTCTGACTTTTCTGCAGCAACAGCAGCTAATCTACTATGTTGTTCGACGCGTTTCCCGGCCACAGAGCATTGGTCTGAATACGCAAACCGCCCCACCGCCGCGATTTTTGAACAGAAAGGTGACAAAGGAGACGTCGAGGAGTGATTGGAGGTCCGATGCGCTGCTCAGATAGTGGAGTCTCTAGAGGACCGGCCCGCCCGTCCCCACTTGACCCTCGCGCCCAAACCGTTTCGATGCACGCCCCTTCAGTCTCGTTTCCAATTCATTCTTCTTCTTGCAACTTTCAAGTGCATGCTTGTCTTCTTGGCCGTCGCTGACGGACACGTTGCAAAAACGGGTGCGAATTCCTGTTGTGAAGTTTGAACTTGTGGTTTGGAGTGATGGGAAAGTGTGTGTGTTCTCATACGAACTGTATGAAGCTTTTCCAAATTAGGACGTTTCGAAGTACAGTTTGTCACTGACAGATACACTGTAATCAGGCATTTCACGATCAAGATCTCGGATCCGAATGCTCCCATTTCCCTTTTTGTCGGCACTCCCCGTCCAATCCAAAAACCCATCAATCTCCATTTCCGGGTGCCACGTCATAAGGCCCTCAGACTCTAAGACACCCTCCCTCAGATATGTTTCCGGAAGGAATTCCTTCTCATCGGAAAACCTGACGCGATTAGTTTGCCCCGTCATCATCCGCTCTCTGCTCGTTTCGTTCCTTTTCATAGTCACATCCGATTGTTTTGGCTCGTCTTCTCTTCCGCTTTTCCCTGGTCTTTCACAAGAATTACCTCCTTTTCTCCAGAATATTATAGAAGATTTCTGCTCGTTTTAATTTCGGAGGACAAACATAATGTTTATACTTCTACTGCGCATTCTATTTCTTCTCGAGGACCCTCATTTCACAATTTGGAAATAGATGCGCGGGGGTGGTCTTCAGATCCGATCTTCAGATGTTTACAGAGTATTTCAGTGTGCTCACTGAACTAAAATAAGCTCTAAAACTTTCCAACTAAAAGTACAGTTAGCCATGAGATTACGTCACACCGGTCCAATAACACGGAGCCTTTTTTCGTTTTGTTGATGAGCCCTCAACTACCCAAAAAACTGGGCCGTTCCTGCTGCTATACAGCTGAATGTTATTCGCCTGCGGGCGGTTTTGACGAATCCAAGAATTCGGGAGAAGAGTTCAGAAAGTAGATTAGATGCTTCTGCAGTTGTGGGGACTCTCTCCGGGAATTGGTTATTGACTTGAAAAGGACACCTTCACTGGGGACCACTTCTAGGAACATTGATGTTTTCTACTCGGGCGGGGATGGGTGTACTCTGAACTCTTTGGGGTGATTTGATTTACAGTAGATTTAAGATTGACTTTTTGTAACTAGTGAAGTACTGATTTCACAGTTGCCGAAAGTATTTTTGATTGACTTGATATTTTGCACAGGAGTACTATAGGGGCCCCTAAACCCAAAAATGTAACTTTCGGAATTTTTGCTCACCGGCTCGCGGAGCCCTGGAGCAAAAATGAGTTTTCCGAAAAGTTGCAAAAAAAATCTGAAACTTTGCCAGCGGGGGTTTTTCGACCCGTAGATTCCAAAAACCACATCGAAAAGTTACAAAAAAAATTTTCAAGATAGGCTACAGTACAAAATTTTTGGTTTTTTCGCTCTCCTGAAAATTTTATAACGGGACTGGAAAAATCTTAGATTGGAATTAAATATCCCGTCACATGATACATCAAAAAAGCAAAGAAAATCAAAAATCGAAGGGGAGCGATGGAGACTTTTTTCTCAATTTATGGTTTTTTAGTACTGAAAGCGACCTATTTTCGGCTGTACTGAAAAATTTTGTACTGAAGTGGAAAAAATAGAGTCCATATTCGGAATCTACGCCCCAAAATACGTCGATTTGCCTTTAGAAATCAAAAATCGAAAGGGAGCGATTTGGTCAAAAAAGGCCATTTCTGCCAGAAAAAGTAGTCATCACATTTTTATTTTTTTCTGAAAAGTCACAACTGGACTAATATTCGTTTACATTTTTATTTAGTAACTGGGACACATACCCATTTATTAAATTTAACTCCCAGACTCTGAAAAAATATTTCGATTTTTTAGAATTTTTAGAACTTTTTTTGACCTATTTTCAAAATGGCTCCATGTATACGTTCGAATACGTTCGAAAAAAAAATCAAAAATCGAAATTTTGAAAAAATTCTAAATGTTGTTTTTTGCTCTTATTAGACCCAATTATGACATTTGGACACACTTTGGGCTAATTTGGAAACTTTTCCTAATTTTCATTTTCACAACGTACCCCTATACATGATGCCAGGTAAAAACTCGAAAATTCCAAATATTTTTGAAAAACGCCAGAACAATTTTTTTTGTACATTTTGTGGTCCAAAGTGACCAAAAAACCTCAACTCCGATTTTTCCGATTTCTTTTCATATTCCTCAAATTCACCACGTGTAGGGGTACGTTGTGAAAAAGTCAAAATTAGGAAAAGTTTCCAAATTAGCCCAAAGTGTGTCCAAATGTCATAATTGGGTCTAATAAGAGCAAAAAACAACATTTAGAATTTTTTCAAAATTTCGATTTTTGATCCTTTTTTCGAACGTATCCCTATACATGGAGCCATTTTGAAAATAGATCAAAAAAAGTTCTAAAAATTCTAAAAAATCGAAATATTTTTTCAGAGTCTGGGAGTTAAATTTAATAAATGGGTATGTGTCCCAGTTACCAAATAAAAATACAAACTGGTATTGGTCCAGTTGTGACTTTTTCCGAAAAAAATCAAAATGTGATGACTACTTTTTCTGACAGAAATGGCCTTTTTTGACCAAATCGCTCCCTTTCGATTTTTGATTTCTAAAGGCAAATCGACGTATTTTGGGGCGTAGATTCCGAATATGGACTCTATTTTTTCCACTTCAGTACAAAATTTTTCAGTACAGCCGAAAATAGGTCGCTTTCAGTACTAAAAAACCATAAATTGAGAAAAAAGTCTCCATCGCTCCCCTTCGATTTTTGATTTTCTTTGCTTTTTTGATGTATCATGTGACGGGATATTTAATTCCAATCTAAGATTTTTCCAGTCCCGTTATAAAATTTTCAGGAGAGCGAAAAAACCAAAAATTTTGTACTGTAGCCTATCTTGAAAATTTTTTTTGTAACTTTTCGATGTGGTTTTTGGAATCTACGGGTCGAAAAACCCCCGCTGGCAAAGTTTCAGATTTTTTTTGCAACTTTTCGGAAAACTCATTTTTGCTCCAGGGCTCCGCGAGCCGGTGAGCAAAAATTTCGAAAGTTACATTTTTGGGTTTAGGGGCCCCTATAGTACCCCTATGCAAAATATCAAGTCAATCAAAAATACTTTCGGCAACTGTGAAATGGCCCAGTGGCCATTGTTGAGTAGTTACAAAAAGTCTATCTTAATACATTCAATTCACATGAAGTCTGTCACAGTTCTTGGTCTTCATCGACTTTCCGATTACCTAAGCTTCTGACCACCAATCCTCATTCGGCAAGGCAGCATTGAGCAGTTTCTTGACGTTAGATGCTCCCTAAATCCAGCCTTGTAATCTTTGAGAATCCTGCAGAAATCCTTTTGAAACGACTTGAATCGGGGGTATCTGAAAGCCCAAAACAATCCTATTTTCAGTCAACGCTGTTGATTGACGTACTCCAGACCGACTGTCTGGTCCATCAGGAAACCTTGAGATGTCAGTGTGGCTTTCAGTAACATTCCCTCATCTATTTCCATCGTCCATTTGCCACGTCACCATCCAATTTCCTGTTAGCGTGACCACCCATCGTGACCAGCTCCGTCCAGTGATTCACTCCGATCTGTGTTGCCATCTACCCCCTTCAAAACATGAGCATAATCAAATATGGGTGTAGGTCTCTCCCTCAAGGTATGTATCATCCGCGAATTCATTTCGTTCCAAGTGAGAAAGCTGCGGGTGGCGAGGAGCACGAGCATTCCAAGAGATGAGAGCTCAAAATTGAAATTAGTCCGTCCTCTCGTCTTCTCCGCCGTAGTCGTCGTCGGGTTTTTTTTCGGAATTTTTGTTTTGCTCCGGCGAACCGTCGAATCTTTGCTTCATTCGCTTTGTCTACCGGTGTGCTTGGCACTAATTGGTGTTGCTCCGATCTGTGAACCCGCAGCTCCTCTTCCCAACGCGCCAAGCCTTCTTTCATCTCCCGAAAATCCGCACTTTGGTTATTCAGTATGGGAAAAAAGGTTTTTTTGGGCGAGGTTGCCGGGAAGATGGGTCTAGAGTTTCATCTCTTATGCATCAAAGAATACTTGACATGAGTACAGCCAGGGCATTCATATAAATGAAGAGCTTGTTTCCGTTTCTTGATTTGTCTGGATCCAGAAATAGGCGGCGTGGCGGATGTCAAGTACGAATTGGCACGCATCCGATGGCAAATCGGGACTGTTCTATGCTAAACATGCCTTTCAGGTGACCTGATTTGCATAACAGTGTGTCTTCCCACGTGTTTCGTCTCTTGAGACTATGAAAACTCCCTAGATAGCGTTCCTTCATGAATCTTTCATTTTCTGATGATAGACTTTCTGCAAGTTTGACCTCTTTCGAGCCATCTGAAGGATTTCTGAGAACTTCAGAAGTGCTGACTGTACAGAATCCCGCACATTCTATTTTTGGAATAGAAGTCCTTTTCGAACCAATTTCATCGTATTTCAGAAAAAAACAAATTCGGTTTTTTGATTTTGCTTTCAAGATTAGATTATGAGAACGTATTTGAGCCGTCCGCATGTTCAAACAACCCATTTCTCATCATTATTATCAGCTAATCAACCCTGCCCTTCCCTTGACTACGGTCCTCTTTGTCTCTACTTCCGGTCCAAAACAGAAGGAAGAAGGATGTAGTCTTCTCGTCTCGCCCAGTCTGGCGCGCAGCCAGCCCTTCTAAATAAATAATTCTCCTGAATACGAAAATGACCATTTACGTCCGGGGCGGCCCCCCTACCCCAATTCGAGCATGATTCCATTTCTCTCTGTTTTTTGCAGATCCTTCCTCCTCTTCCACCCACTTTCATTGATGAAGGAATGCTAATCAGCTAATCAAGAGTCTAGACTGATCTCAGCGCCTTGCTACCGTGTGAACCTCATCTCCCAGAGTCCAAAAGCGGCAATGAGCTCACATTGTTGGATTCTGGTCTCACGTCTCCGATTCTCGCACATGCCCATATTCGCTGATTATTTCTCTGAATTGTTTTGTCTGAAAATGCATGTCCATTCGCTCCTTCCTTCCTTCCTTCCTCCTGTTCTCTGACCTTGCCCCGTACCTAATGAGCTGATTCTGACTCCCGCCTACTTGAATTTGACACTTGTCCTAATGACGTCCTGATCTGGCCTCGCGCGCTTCCCTAATCTTTTTCGAGCCACAAACCAACTCTCGACCCAACACACACAAGACCTACTGTGTGTTTTGCCACGAATTCCTGTTTTTCACACTCTAGACGCGGGATGTCCTTCTCCGTTCTAATTGCTGCTCTGAAATGAAATGAAGAGTGAAATTCCTCGGCCGCCCGTGAATAGTCGCCAATCAGTCAGTGCGTCGTCCGTCGAGTCACCGGCCAAGTTTCGGTTCTCATCGCACTTGTCTCCATGACGTGCGACACCCCCTCTCTTCTCTTTGCAACCGAGTTCGACCAAGTCTGCAGCGGCTTTTCGAACGTCTTCTCGTTATCAGAATCATTATTCAGATGACGTGAAAATGTAGGTGTAGAGTATAGTTTCGACGAGTTTAATCCTCGCGAACATCGCCTCCTGAATTGAGTTGTCAAGACGAAAACAAGTCAATTCAGGTGATAAGATTATCTTGACAAGCATAAACTACGACGCCGAAGCATTCGAATCGGAACTAATTTGGCGCAGGTGTCAATTGTCTGTAGAGCTTTCAGAAAGGCATGACCGCTTCTAACTTCCAGAACGGAACCGGGATTTACGAGAATCTGTGTTTTGGGTCTTTTCACTTCGAATCCAAGACCTGGAATAGCATTCGAAATTTCGCACAGATCCTTTTCTCCAGAAGGTTCTGACGTCTTGAAGTTTTGGGTGTTCCGGGTCTCTCAAAGTGCCACTTTTTAGAAGTTCCTCGTTCCGATTCGCGCACTTTCGAAAAACAAACCTCAACCTGAAAATCTCCATTTCTGAGAAGCTCAATGTAGTCTGTCAGAGAGCAGTGTGTAAATAACAATAACAAAGATGTAATCTTGAGCACTTTGAACACCTCAACCACAAATTTTGTCATGGAGATTTCCTCTTCGACTTGTGCAAGATTCACTATGTGTCACATTGTTTTCTGTTCCATGTCCCAGTTGAAATTGGATGACTGTTCTCTCGGATCATCCGGCTAAAGACACGAAATTCGGCTAGTAAGGCGGCCGGCACGACACGAAGATCACTTTCCAATCTACCAGGAACGTCGGCACGCTTCTGTCTGAATTCTGAATTCGGTCTAATCATTCTTCGCATATCCGATTACCCCCATTCTTCCGCAGAATGTTCTTTCAACTGTCATCACTGAAACCCGTGGTTTATGCCTTCAAACCAATAAAATGCCCTTGGTTTTCCAGATTTTTGATCTTTTTCCATATTCCTTTTCCTTTTCCGGTGTCGGTTTTTGTCCCTCGAACCCTTCTAATCTCTTTGACGAATCTCTGCCGCCTCCAACAAACAAATAACAATATGCTCCGAGGCTCGGATCAGAAGAGCATCTACCCATCGGGCCGTCGCTCTCAATTAGTTGCCAACAGTCTTCCGGGTGCTTGTTATTCGTCGTCAAAGTGCTATTTTCTTCATTTCCTCCTGCCTCTCGTCATTAAAATCGTCGTGTTTGTCTCTTCGATCCAACCCTTCCAGTTGCATCCATGGATCCGTCGTTTCGTTCGCTAACTCCTCCACATCATTTCCTTATGTGACAGGAAGCTCTTCTGGAAGAGAATCCCCCAGAGCCCTTCAGGAAACGACGCGTCAATGTTCAAATTTTGAAAGATTCATGCACTCGCGCCCATTCTTCCATTCTCCAGCCCTTCTCTTCCACATGTGTGTTATATTATCCTCTTCGTCTTGATGGGCTAAACGTGAAGAAGAAGTCATAACTAACTAGCGAAAGACATTTCGGAGAAGAGCGAGAAGATAAATCTTTCGTGTTAAAACACCCAATCTAACACTAAGTTTCGTGGGAAAACGGCGTGTTTTGGTCCAAAAGTTCACAAAAGTTCCACAAGTTTCGCGTTTTGCGCCACCATGCAGAAAATGTTTGCGAGAGCAGCAAGTGTAATGGATCACAGTATTTGATTAGAGATAACCTGATAAGCAGTTCAAAGTTAGCACTATTTCATGACATTGCCAACTACACGTGTATCTTATGAAATCAAAGCTGACACATTTCCAAATCACATAACCTAGATACACTAAACTATGAAAATAGAGAGTCTGGGTATCATTTTCCACTGAATCTCTTGATCCGGACATCAAGATCATACCTTCCTTCAACAGATCCCCCAACCCAACCCATCTCGATTTGGTTTCCATTGTTTCTTGATCTGTTTGTCTTCGGCCGAGATCGAACTTTGACCCAGCCTCTTCCCGACGCCTTCACCTTCTTCTTCCCCTTCGGAACCCATTCTCATCAGTGCTTCTTGAATATTCTATCCGCCGTCATCGGCTCCAAATTGAATCCCTCTCCTCCTCCATTTCTTCCCCTCACCTCTTACTTCCTCACGTCCACCCTAGTGCAAAAAAGTTTCACTCACACCTCGGGGTCCCCCCGAATAAAATAAATTACCCGGGCACCTCGCCATCCCCTATCTGCCCCCACTTTCTTTCTTTCCATTTCCGTTTCCACCCACCCACTTCTTATCCGCTTTCTTCCAGACGTTTTTATATTCTCCATTCCACTTCCACAATCGGTCATGAATCGCTACGAGTTCTACGAGTTGAAGTCCTGGATGTACCTGCCAGTCATATTCATCGGACTTCTCGGCAACTTTGCCTCTTTCCTGGTCTACAGAACAGCTCCAATGAGGAAGTCTACAGTAAGATCCGCTCGATCCTTCCGATCCATAGTGAGATCCTTCCAGGTCGGCACACTTCTGCTCATCCTCTCCCTCATCGACATCCTTCTTCTTGTTCTGATAACTCCCATCTTCGTCTTAGTTTTCCTGCCACTGTGGTAAGTCTCCCGAGGGGCCTTCTTCACACATCAAACATCATTCCAGGCAAGACCAATGGCAGAAGTACTCGTTCCACATGAGCTTCTTCGCCTACAGTACTCGTTACGTGTATCCGTTGTGCATGATGACCAAGTCGTGCAGCTTATATCTCATGGTTCTGATCACAATTGAACGATGGATTGCAGTGTGTAGACCACTACAGGTGAGATTTCCAAAGGTTCGTGAATCAAAAACCAGATTTATTGTTTTCCAGGCCAAAGTGTTGTGTACGAATCGAAATACCCTCAAAGCCGGCATCTTCATCATAATATTCTCAATTGTTTTCAACTTTCCTCGATTCTTCGACTACAAGATCGGGTAAGCGATCACTATCACTGATAACAAAAACTGATAACGATGCTTTCCAGAGACGGATATCTCTCGGAAATGTGGATGCTGGATACCGAGAAGCACTGGTGGTACTTCATGTTCTACTTCATCATCCTCTCCGTCATCTTCGATTACTTCCTGCCCTTCCTGATAATGACCATTGCCAACTATCATGTCATTAGAGCACTTCAACAGAGTGATGAAGTGATAACAGGACTGGCCGTGCAGAAGAGAAAAGACCAGAAGACGACTGTGATGCTGCTAGTTGTCACTATCTTCTTCGCCTTCTGCCACTTGTTCTCCATGTTCCTCAAGGTTGCTGAAAGCATTTTCGGAGGCTTCCTCACACAAACGGTAGCAATTCCTTGCACTATCAGCTTATCAAGTTCTTGTTTTCAGAGCTTCTACTGGGAAGTCTTTGCCGAGTTCACTATCTTCCTTATCATTTTCCACACCTCCAGCACATTCTTCATCTATTACGGATTCTCGGAAAAGTTCCGTACGACATTTCATGATATCATCAGGTAAGTAACTACTTTCCGTTCTGCACGTCTTCAAAAGGATTACAACTCTCTTTTCATAAAATTGCTTTCAGATGTCGTCAACGACTGGACGACGTCAAATGTTCCACGTATCTCCCCGTCAACTCATCTGGAGTGATATCCGAACCAAAGTCCCGAAAGTCTCCAGCGAATCTCTAACTCTTATCTTGTCTTTCCCCTCCAATAGACCCCAATTCACAAACCAAAAGTCCATTCTCTTCATTCTGGTCCCGGTTATTTTGTCAAAACAAACACGAGAAACGGGTGAATAAACCTTCAATTACACTTGTTTTCCGAGAAGTTCTCCTCTAACTAGCATGTAGTCAAAGTTGGTCGAGGTGCTCTTTCAATGTTTCGAACTCTTGGGAATTGTTGAATCTTTTGCTGTATTGATGAGGTTTTGAACACCAGAAACCAGAAGAACTAAAAGGAAAGTGGAGCAGAGAACACGGTCGGAGAGATCAAGCGAGGGACACAACAACAACAGGATTATAAACATATCCGGGAAACCAGTTATCAGAAAAATGAACTATTCTCATTCTCTGGTGGATATTCTTGCTCCAAGGGATCTCATGGTCTCAGCCAGACTTGACGTAACTCATCTGAATTCTCAAGTGTCACTTCAAAAGATGTTTTTAATTGTAAGCTTCTCAAGTTGGAACTTTGCAAAGCTAAGTGAGCTCAACAGAATCACCATGAGCTGAACTGTGTGCTCAATATCGGACGACAGGGAAGCTGAGACTTCCCTAGGTGATCGCACACATCCTTTTCCAGTGAAGGAGGAAGGAGGATGTTCAGTTTTGGTTGAATTCTCATGAAAACGCTCTAGTCAGAAACCCAAAATAGTCGTAAACTACCCAGTGACGCACTTGGGATCATTTGTGAGCAAATCCTCTTAGACTTGCATTTATCACTTTGAATCCGGACGCTCGTCATTGCCCATTCGACCCGTCTAATTCGTCATTTTCCAGCACAAAACCGCCCTTATTCTGCAAGAATTCATTTGAAATTCCACGACACAGAAAAGAGCAGAAGGCCTTTTGTGTCAATTGGCCAATTCGTTAGCCACCCGGACGCTAAAGTACAAGACGTCATTCGGATGATGACACCCACCGGCCCACCGGCTTCTTCTTCTTCTTTCCATTCGATTCCTAATCTTTCGTTCCTCTCACACGTGCCAAAAGTCTGAATAGCAGAAGACTCTTCCCGTCTCTCGTCAATGGAAAAGTGTAGGAGGAAAGGACGCGTATCAATTTATCCCCCGATCCCCCATTCATTCACCTTTCTTTTGTTTCTCGGAGCTTCTGCTCATCATCATCGGCCACCACCTGCTCCTTCGCCCGCCTCGGCCACTTATCAAACGAGAGTTGCGCGGAGTCGCAGAGACGCCGATTCCGATCAGTTGTATTGGATCGCATGATCCTCCGTCTCCAGGGTTCAAAAACCCACCGAGAATCTCACCCTTGTGTACTTCGAGTGCCGCATCCGCTGGACAAACACACTCTAACAGTTTTGTCGCTTGTTACCAAGCCGCAAAAACTAAATGTTTGCACGTATTGCTATTCGGCTGCCAACAAGCATATAATCCGTGCTGTTTCAAAGTTTGGAACAGTTCCCCTAATCCTTTGTGTTCTTTTGTTTCAAACTGATGCGAAGTTTGTGCGAACATCTGTATTTCGCATTTGAACTCTTGGTATTCTCGTACTTGTCCTAGAATACCATTTCTCCAGTAGTGAAGACTGCAGAATACATTCGAACCATTGAATCGCCATGAGCGGACGTGTTCTAAACGACCCTCTGAAACTCTTCTAGTCAAAACCTTCTGAAGCTTCTTTCAGATCTCCAACTCTAGACGTTCACTGGTTGAGTCATAACTCTGAAAACTAGGTCAAATATTCATATCCGCCCGGATAAAGATCTGCAAGATACGAACAAGATTAATTCCTCGCCCCCCAGTGCCTTCGCACTTTTACCTCGCTCCTCGTCTCATTTCTCCTCCGGAAGTAACGTGACCACGCGGTGTCTGCTCCTGCTCCCCGAGCATAAAACATCCATTTTTGCTCTCGCTTCAAATTCAATGCTCTTCTGAAAGCGAGGGTGGACGGGCCGGCGGCTCTCCCTCATGTTGCTAAGATATCAGCGGCAAAGGGGGGCAACTTTTTGTCGTCGCATTACATACATAGATTTATTTTTTGCCTGACTGCGTCTCTCGGCCCTCCAACACCAATTCCTTTCTTTTTCCTCTGTTTTTGCTGGAGGATGATGATAAGATAATAATCCGGCGGCAAATCCAAAAAATCGGGCAAGTGAGAAGAAGAAGCCCCGACTTGTGTTGCTCTTTCTCTCTCGTGTCAAACCCTCATAACGGTCCCCCATTGTTTTGTTTCAGTTCTTTTTTCCGTCTGCCGCTATCGTCAAAAGACCGAGTTTTCCAAAAGAGAACGGAAAGAATTTGGGTGGAAATTAAGCCGGACCTCCGCTTCTTTCCCCTTCTCTATTCCTTTATTTTCGCCTTTATGGACGACGGCGCTCTCCGTCTGATATTAGTTTGTTTCATCCATTCATTCTTTGTGTTGTTCTATCCTCCCTCTCTTTCTCGTTTTTGTCCCTTTTTTTCATAATTCCACGAGACGCAGACCGAAAGAGACGGTTACAAGTGGGGAAAAAGAGAGTCAGAAGCGGGTTATCAGTGAGCTAGTTTCGTTTCGAGAACTACTGATAAGGCCTCACGCGGGATTATTTTTGATTCGTGACAGATGCGAGTCGCGTTGGTGGAGTTGATACTGATACTGATACCGACACTGATGCTGATGCCAATGATCGGAACTGATGCCGATTCCATAATTGAACTTTTGAATCGACTCTTCCCGTGCCTTACTGGTCGTCAGGTTGTTGTGAAAACTTCGAGTTTTTTATGCGATTATGCCTTTTTCACTTTTCCCTCTCTTGAACTTTCAACATTCAACACACTCTACGTAAACCGTGACCATCAACACTTTGTCCACAGTAATCCTGTCTGTGTCCCGATTGTTTCAACGAAACTGTTGAGTGGTTCTTTGATCTCTGTCGGAGAATGTCAGCAAACGGAATGCCCCTTTCCACCTTTTCTCCCGTTCGAAACAACATTTTCTTTTGCCATTCTATGCACTGAAAACGCCCTAACACAGGAACACACTGATCATCTCATAAATCAGTTTCTATCTTGCGTGTGATTCCGCGCATGTCTGTATCCCTCAGTGATAACACGCCGATTCGACCCCTTGACTGTTTAGATCGATTGCGGCGGTTGTTTGTCGAATTGTAATCAGCCCTATCAGTGTATCAAACCATCCAGCCGTACCTGCCACTGACACTGTTTTCAGTATTTTTCAGCCCCCGGCCCTCCTCAGACCCAATCGGTTTTTTGGCTGTTTAGAGAATCTGCACCCAATTGTCCGGAAGTAATTGGACTTTTCCATTTCTGATCACAATCTAAACTTCTAGAAAACCTGAACCAATGTACAGTAATCCTCTCTTCCTTCTCTGACACTCTCATCCTCTTACCGACCCGTTCCCCCCTTTTGATTAACCCTTGTGTACTTATGCACACTTTGGATTTCGCCAAACACTCTTCAACTTTGAGCCTTTTTCCAAAAACAAATCGATAATCAGCATGTTATGTGTTCTATTGTGTACATAAACACCCAAACACCACCACTTTTCCGTTTTTCCCACCTACCGAGAGTGTTATCAATTCGCTCTTCCCCCGGGTTTCGCTCCTCTCCCTTCACTACTCATTTTGATTCGAATATGATATGTGTACTGCAAAATACTCGTTTCCGTTTGTTTTTCTCTCTCATTTTCCCTATTTTCCAACTCAAATTTCAGCAGAATGGGGTACCTAGAAAAGCTGTTCCCACCGTACTACAAGTACTCGGTCTTCCTGTTCGTCGGCTTCGAGTTCGTCTATTCGGCGTTCGTGCTGGCCATATCGGAAGCGTATTACAAGTCAGCAGCGCTTATTCTTCCCATTGCTTACAGGTACGAAACCTTCTGGGAAGGCTGAACGTAGAATTCCCTATTTCAGAATGTTCGATGATACAGTGAAGAAGAACAAGGAAGGATTTGACTGGTCGCCAGAAGAGAGAGACATTCTTGAAGTGGTATGAGTTATTTTCAAAGACGTCGTTATTCAAAATCATATTTTTCAGTACAAACTGCAAATGCTGTTCCTCTGGGTCATCTCGACGATCGGAGTGATCCTCTGCATGATCGTCATCATTCCTCAGTTCTTCGACTTCAATGACAAGCGAGGAAACCCGAGTCATCTGGTGAGTCATTCTTCAAATGCCAAGTAATCTTCGGGATTCAGTGTCTCGTCCGACGCACGCTAGCCTGGCTGCTCTTCTTCATCGTCGCCGTCTACGTTGTCGTCCTCGGAGTCGCCGTCTTCTGGGCATGGATCGACGGTGGAGCAGCCGCCCGCCACTTCCACACTCACTTCGAGGCTGCAGAAAAGGAAGAAGTGTACATCACGGAGCTGGAGGACGCGTTCGACTGCGAGTCCGACGACGATCGAGAGGTTGAGAATGAGCCTGTGAGCATGTTTTGTGGTGGTTTTCTCTGATTCAGATGTGATCTTGCTCGTTCGACTGATTGATTGACTGACTCCCTCTCTTTTTCCGCAGGAAGGTCACGCATGCCGGTTTGATGTTCTTGCTGTTTTGTGATGATTCTTTCTGATCTTTCCTATTCACTTCCACTGATCATATTTCTTTTTCCAGATGTGTTGGGAACGGGTAAACAAGACATTCGTCTCTGACACGTGGCTCGACATTCTCTTCATTGTCTACATCGTCGGCCACATTCTCGCCTTCCTCGCCATTCCATTCTTCAACAAACGTAAGAAAAGCTGTGAGAATTCATCATTGACATCTCATAATTTATTCAGAACTGGTCAAAGAAGACGACGACTTCGTGTCTGCTCCGGCGACAAAGTTGCTCGACGACTAACTCTTTTCTGTCTTGTCCACTAGTTCTCCCGACGGGTCCTGATCCTTGAATCGACAACTGAATATCGCTGTTCTGTTCCTCTCCCCGTACTCACTTCCTCTCGCTTTTTATGGACTCTTGTTTCGGCAATGCTCTTAATTCAAATGGCTTTCATCATGACTCTGGATTGTTTCTTATTTTGTTCCGAAAAGGAGACCAACAAGAAATAAATAAGTTTATTTGAACAACGAATGTACAACAAAATGATGAGCGGAGAAAGAGAGAGGGTTTGAGAAAGAAGCAGACATCGTCGGGAGGAGTTCTTCAGGTTCAAGCACGTCCCCAGCCGACAAATGCGGCACGACGGACCTTCTTGCGGGCGGCTTGGATAGCAAACTGCTGACCGTCGTAGTTGGTGGCTCCGGAGGCATCGGACGAGGAGGCGGCTGGAGCGGAGGAGGCGACGACGGTGTCAGTGCTCTGGGCGGCGTCGTAGCCACTTGAAGAGATTGGGGATGGAGCAGCGGCTCCCTCTGGCGCTGGAGCTGGGGCTGGGGTCTCTTCGGCAACTGGAGCTGGGGCTGGGGTCTCTTCGGCAACTGGGGCTGGAGCTGGAGTCTCCTCTGCGGCTGGTGCTGGGGCTGGTGTCTCTTCTGGGGCGGGGGCCGGGGTCTCTTCAGCAGCTGGAGCTGGCGCTGGCGTTTCTTCGGCAGCTGGAGCTGGAGCTGGAGTCTCCTCTGCGGCTGGCGCTGGGGCTGGTGTCTCTTCTGGAGCCGGGGCAGGGGTCTCTGGAGCTGGAGTCTCAACAGCTGGAGCTGATGGAGCATTGTAAGTAGCAGAAGCATCAGCTGGTGCGGCGGCTCCTTCTGGGGCTGGGGCTGGAGCAGGTGTCTCTTCGGCAGCTGGGGCTGGAGCCGGTGTTTCCTCGGCAGCTGGGGCAGCGGTTGTTTCCTCAACTGGAGCGGCTGGAGCTTCTGGAGCTGGGGTCTCTTCGGCAGCTGGAGCAGGCGCTGGAGTTTCCTCGGCGGCTGGGGCAGCGGTTGTTTCCTCAACTGGAGCGGCTGGAGCCTCTGGAGCTGCAGTGGTGGCGACATCAGATGGAGCATCGTATGATCCGGCGGCGGCTGGGGCTGGAGTTTCTTCAGCAGCAGGAGCTGGAGCTGGTGTCTCTTCTGGGGCAGGGGCTGGGGTCTCCTCGGCGGCAGCAGCTTCAGGTGCTGGTTCGGCAGCAGCAGCAGTTGGCTGAGCGTCGTATCCAGCAGCGGCTTCTGCGGCAGGAGCTGGGACAGCTTCAGGGGCTGGGGCAGATTCCAAAGCAGCGGCGTCAGTGGCTGGGGCTTCAGTGGCAGCTGGGGCTGGCTCTGCTGCGGCTGGCTCGGCTGGGGCTGGCTCGGCTGGGGCTGGTTCAGCTGGAGCTGGCTCGGCAGCTGGAGCTGGTTCGGCAGCTGGGGCTGGTTCAGCTGGAGCACTTGAAGAACCGTCGTACGGGTTGGCCTCTGGAGCTGGCGAGACTTCTGGAGCAGTGGTAGCAGCAGACTCCGCTACTTCTGGGGCCGTGGTCAATGGTTCTTCAGCAGCAGGGGCTGGGGTCTCTTCAGGAGCTGGAGCTGGTGCTGGCGTCTCCTCGGCAGCTGGGGCGGGAGCAGGGGTTTCCTCTGCGGCTGGAGCTGGTGTCTCTTCGACAACTGGAGCAGGGGCTGGAGTTTCATCAACTGATGGAGCCGGGGCTGGCGACGCAGCGCTGGCAGTTCCATCAACGTATCCAGCTGGAACTCCTTCAGTTTCTGGGGCGGCTGGAGCTGGAGCGGCTTCTGGTGCAGCGGCGGCTTCTGGGGCAGGGGCGGCTTCTGGTGCAGCAGCGGCTTCTGGTGCAGCGGCTGCCTCTGGGGCAGGGGCGGCTTCTGGTGTGGCTTCTGGGGCTGGGGCGGCCTCAGCGGCGGAAGCAGCTTCTGGCGTTGCTTCTGGAACGGCTTCTGGAGCAGCTTCTTGATCAGATGTGACGTATCCACTTGCTGGTGGAGTGAGCTTCTTTGGTGCTCCTGGAGCTGGGAGGATGATTGCCGGCTCCGTCTCAGCAGTCAAGGTGGCTTCAGTAACAGAGTTGTCGACAGCTGGAGTGTCCCCGCTTCCGACCTCAGCAGCGACAGTGGTAGCAGCATCAGCTGGAGCTCCGGATCCCTCAACAGAGGCACCAGATCCTTCAACTGGGGCAGCTGCTTCTGGGGCAGCGGCAGCAGCTTCTGGAGCAGCGGATGGTTCTGGAGCTGGAGCAGCAGCCTCTGAAGTAAAGAAAACGAATAAGAGTGACCCAGAAATGAGCAAACCAGAAAGAGCGCCACCTCCGTAGCCGGTATCAACAGATGCGGAGTTGACGGCCTCGTCGGTGGACTTGGCAGCAGCCGCTCCTCCAACCTTCTCTTCCTGTCTCAACTTCTCGATCTCAGGACGGAACTTGAAGATGTCGAGGAAGTTATCATCATTGATATCCTTGATGGGATAGATTCCAGTTGGCTTAAAAAGAACGGATGAAATGTGAGAAGGAGAAGTTTTGAACATACAGTGTTGATGGCGTACTCTCCGATGGTTTTGGCCTTCTTGAGAAACTCGAGGGTTCGCTTAATCTTCTCACTGAACAAAAATAGAAGAGGTCAGGGTTCAGAACTGATAAAACTCACACTAGGGGAAGGGGCGCCGCGCAGACAGCGACTACTAGAACGGCCAAAACGAATGAGAATCTCATTCTGAAAAAGGGATCGGAATGAATGGATCGGGATGAACGACTGAATCGAGATGGAAGTTGATTATGTAATGCGACGAAGAAGCAAGATGCAAAAATGAGATTGAGGGCGAGCGAAGGAACGAAGACGACGGTTTGGCAATGGCGTTATGACTTTCGCCTTGCGCCTTCCGCGCCTTTTATAGAGGCACATACGGATGGGTGTCGTGTCGCAGAATGTGGGCGGCGTCCAAGCGGCACGCCTACTTTGAGTACATACGATTACAAAAAATGGTGAAGGTTGGCGGAGAACAAGTCCGTTCTGAAATTCGCAGAGGCGCACAGAGAAAAAGAGACTTTTGTCTGATGACATATGCATAATGAAATCGAAATTCAAGAGGGTTTCGATTGAGGAACGCGACGAAATGAACCAAATCACAAAAGGTTTCCGACTGTCGCTTTTGGAAATAAAGAAGGTGTCGACGGCAGGAGACATCGGGATCAGACGTTCCTTTGAGCTTTTGTCTGTGCACCTTTCAGTACTCTACTGATGCTACTAACATACGATCAGTTCCAAGACTGCAGTCGGATCATGCATTTTCCGGGTTGTTGCTGCTGCAGACTATCCAGATGATTCCTGAAATACTGTAGGACAGGTGTTCCTGAAGATCTGGCTTTTTGACAGTTCTTGGCTTTCCCCTCATCACAATTTTGCTTTTCAGACAGTGAAAACCGCTCCTCCGGATGGACCGGTCACTTTCCTCACAAGTCATTCCGATTATCTTGTCACTCATCCTCACTTGTTGTCTCCCAAGGAAACAGTCACAAATTGTAATTGGCGTTCACCTTGCCACGCCACTCTCCAGGGTCATGCCCGCTCCCTGGCACACGGCTACACCCCAATCCAATTTCGCTTTCAAGAACTAATCAAGCCACTTCAGACCCCCAGTGCCGTCGCTCATCAGAACACCTTTTCATGCATCTCTTTTCCGAATTTTTTCGGTCGGCATGGGCTATGTGGAAAGATAGAAATGGAAAGTGCGTGTTCTGGCGACGTCCAAGTGCCACAATCATTAGTCATTCGTGAGTTTGTTCTTCGCCTCCTCGTCCCTCCGTCCCTCTCGTTTTTCTCAAGCAGATCCAGATCATAGGCCCCTTTTATGATGAACATCGTTATGATAATAGGTGGATGTGCGGGCGTATTTCTGGATTCGGTTAGTTTGTTCGGAAACCCCCCAAGCACTATTATCGCCTCCCGCCTCACCGCACTCTCATAACAAACCGATTTCGAGGCGCCCTATCGGAAGAATGCGTCATGACGTGGCTTCTCCACAGGTACCCCGCATTCCAACCTAATCAACAGACAGAGACAAGGTAAACCCGTTCCGGCGTTCGTTCCGTATGCAAATGAGGTGTAGAGTCTCTGAAAAAGTGCTGCTTCTGCAAAAGAAAAGGGGTGGAGAGAGACGGTTCGGGGCATTAATATTTATTGCCACGGCAGAGAGATAGCCGATCGGATATAGCCGAAAGGGGAGAAAAGATGTTGTCGCGGCGGCGGCGGCCGTTCGGATTACGCAACGCTTCTGCCGCACCGAGAATTCGTTCATTGTCTGTGAGTGTGTATGTTTGTTTTTGGCGAAATGGCGGATGATTTCGCGGACTGGATAACGGAGGAGAGAAACCGAAATGAGGGAAGACGTTGAGTCAGAATTCGGTGGATAGGGGGAGATGAGTGACTCATCTGAAGGTACACTTGTAGGGGTTCAGAGTTGAAACGACAGATACCTGGGGTCTTAGGGAAGCTCAGATAAGTTTGGGATCTGCAACAATACTCGAAGAATAGTCACATGGAGCTCCTTGTGATCTGTTTTATACTTTTTCAGGATGACAGACGCTAAGAAATGGTTGGATATGACACTGAGAAACTAGCTGAAAAAACCGTTGATGCTACTTGTGATTTTTCACTTTCAATATATTTTTCAGGGTCCCTAGCAACCGGATGCATGAGTTTCATTCAGGATCCGAAGACCAGCACCAACCTTTTTCGTTCTCTCCGCTTCCCTCCTGTTTGTGACTTTCCGTGTTTTATGCTCCGTCGGCAACAGATAACTGCTCTTCTAATCAGTACAGTCAACGTCACCTTGTTTCAGAGTTTGTAGCCCCCACATTGTTCACATGCCCCTTGACTTTCCACTGTCGTCAAGAAGCACTTGACCCCAGATCACCTCTACAAATCAAACTTGTCTCTGCCATTTCACATGCATTCCCAGTGTCTTCGTTCTACCCGTATGTACATCTAGCCATTCACACATTTTCCTCTACTACACACACACACACACACATTCATCTCTCATTCATACGCATATACAACCATTTTCACCTTTTCCGGCCTCTAATCTTGATTTGAATTCGCGCGTGCGCCACACCACCTATTCAAATGATGTTGCATAATTTAGCGTCGCCCCCGATGGGTGTGAGTTTTTTAGGGGCAGCATCACCTTGTTCATTGTCAACTTCTGAGGATTGTTGTAAACGTTGCGAAGAAAGTGAGAAGAATGCGAGTGAGGAGGCGGAGAAGGGCACCGAGTTGATGGGCCGTGCAACATTGTGGTTTTGAAGTTTGGCCTGAAGACAAGAATCTATTCAGAATCTTTCAGATGGTTTCAGAAGCATTGTGAAGAAGGTCAAGTGGCAAGCTTGTTTGGGGCCTGAAGCTTGAATCGTGTTTTGTGCCGAGTCAGCCGAAAAAGTCCGAAGCTACGTGTTCTGATGCCGCCCGTGGATCCTAGATCTTACGTCACCAGACGGTCCAGTTCTATCCGTTCCTTCCTGTCCAAACCTCAAAAAACGCGACGCAAATCCCGTAAGAATCTGCGTGGTTCCTCAGTTTTTCACTGTTTTTCAAAAAGCCCTTCCCTGCGCCGCTTCCAGTTGCGCACCGCATTTCCAATGTCAGATTTATGACAAAAAACACAGTTTCAATTCGCCAGATTTCAGTCACCGATAGGCGACACAATCGGTGAAATTCTAGAAGAAGGCTTATTACTGCAACTTATTGAAATGAAATGATGAGATGTGTATCTGGGAGAAGGGGGTAAATACACTCTCTGAGAGAGAAGACAAAGTTGTTGTTCTTTTTTCACACTTCTTCTGGCGATGGACGCGACGGATAAGGGCAGAGTAACTGGTTCAAAGAGCAATTAACGATGGAATGAAGTGGGAGAGATTGCTAGAAGAAGAAGAAGCTGCGTTTCGAAAGATTCCTTTGAAGGATTCTGTCTGGGGTCTGCTTGGAAAAGTTCCTCATCTTTCAGTTGGTCCCTTTGAGCACAGATACTTTCTCGAATCAATTCCGTGTCTGAAGTGATTCGTGCAACTCTAATCGATGCGGAAGTGATATTTATTCTTCTCAGGAATCACTCAACCGGATGTTGTATGTCTCGGATAAAAGTCTTCCCTACATCAGGTTCACGTCATCGTGATCTTCAAAGAAGAACTGATAAAGTTTGTCATTTCCGAATTGATAAATCTTTCTAACAAGCCGTAACTTGACACAAAATGAAAAGAAAACAAAAGTTTCTGTCGATCCGAAAGACAGCAAATCTAACGAGTAATATGCGAAAGGAGAGGGAAGAGGAGGTGTTCGAAGTGACTTCTTCGTCGCCGTCTCTGCTAACTCTGGTGAGAAAACTGTTAGGAGATCGAGTTGATTGGAGGAATTCAGAGTTCCGAGAAGAGCAAGTCATCAGAATCGACGAGGAAGTCTGCAGAACCGATCAGTTCCCGTATCGTTCGTGTTCGGAAAGAGAAAGTGATTCCGTTCGATGCGGATCTCGCTTCGTTGTGTGAATTCACCTGTGACACCCATTCGATGAACTCGATTCTCGAAATGGAAGATGATCTGGAGGGCAAGCCGGATGTGAGGTTCAGTACTGGTTCCCAAAGTTACAAACTCTTCCAGACCCATATTGCCAAGCCACCTCAACGAATGACTATCAAATATGTGATAACGAGTTCTGAAGTCAATCATCCGATCCGAGCGAGTCTCGTCTCTGAGTCTCTCCTTTGTGAAGTGATGAGCGACCCGACGACGGTTTCTGATCAAGCAAAGGCAATCGAGAGTCAGGAAGCACAGAAGACCCCGGACACTGGGAAGTGCCCTCCGGAATCATCGCTCTTTGAGAAAGCTCCAGATCCTCCAAAGAACGGCGTCTCGGGATTCTTCCAGACGATCAAGAAATCATTCGGATTTCACTGAACTGTGCACCTTCCCTGATAAATTTCTACTCTTTTGGTGTTAACTATACATGACAATTAGACACGTGATATGCTAACTGATAACGTTCCTAGATCAAATGGTCACTTGGTTGAGCGTAGTCTTAAAGTAAGTTTCATGTCATCAGGTTTAATCGAAAGAAATGGGTTCGTCCTCAAAGTCGAGGTCTCCACGGCACTTGTTGCTCTCCTTCCAGTACTTCTCCGACATCTTCGGTGGCAACGCGAGCTTGTTCCAGATGGCGAACAGCACCAAAGTGGGCATTATGATCCAGACACCTGAACGTTACCTTGAACAAGTCGGAGAGCACCAAGAGCATATCCTAGGGCAGCTTGGTCAATTCATCGTTGCCAATAGCTTTCCTGGATACACTCTTGGATCCCTCTGACTAGAATATAGAGAGGAGCAGTTGGGGACGGGAAGAGTGGAAGCAGTGATTGATGATGATGGCTCCGGACGGCTCTTTTATAGAAACATCCTGCCATACTCTCTCCATTCCCAACGGTCCCTCTCTCAATTTATAAACATTTAGAGGAAAGGTGAAACCGACGGCTTCGGTTACCATGATATACACAAACGCACCGTTGGGAATCCAGAAAATCATAAACTTTGACCAAACAAATTTGTTTGGATTCATCGGCGGCAGGTGCGTGCCGGGTTGTCCCAGGAAGATGGAGAAGAAGAGGATAGTCTTCCAGAGGACCATCACGTTTGAGGTGAACGCAAGCAGAAGCCCGTGACGGTTGCGGGCGAACGCCAGTCCGACGGCCAAGAAGTTGAGCAGACACTCGAGAAGCATGACGCGGCCAGTGGAGCACGTGAAGATGTCATCGGTGGTGAGGTAGTGACGGTCCACGGAGGAGTAGAGGGCCCCTGGAAATGACAAGTTCAGACTAGAATGGACTCATTTATCAGTTCCCGATCATTACAACATAAGAGCACATCGCGACTGGCACGTACGACACAGAATCTGTACCGTGTTACATAGGCAACTGTCTGGACAAACAATCGCCGATGCACATGAATGGCCAATGAGCACAGCGTTATCACAAGTGACACTGAAGTTGTGGGTCCCTCTTCCATCCCACGCAACTGTTTGGAATGTGTGTTCGCCCACGTGAGAACACAGTCACTCCGGTCAAGTAGTCGGCATACATCTTGTCGCCTTTTTGTTTCGAGGTCGTATTTCATCTAGCCGCTGTTGCGTAGCCAAATACGGTCGTCAGCTGAACTTTGGCGCGAAATAAATCACAGGAAATGGCGAGAAATGTTACAATTGTTCGGACTGTCTTCTTTCTTTGGCTGCGAAGCGCCCGCTGCCAATTAGACTTTGTGCCTTTGGGTTACTGTAGCAGTTTGTTTTTAGGGAACTTGTATTTTCTCGAATTCCCTCTCAAAATTTGTTTCCAACTCACATCCTCCGAACAAAATCCTTGCCACTGGACTCGCCGGGTCGTTCGTGTACGGACGGTTCATGGTGTACGCCACGTCATAGGTGCAGATGAGTCCGGAGACGACGAGCCACAGGACGACCCATTTGGGCAACACGTCTTCTTGATTTGCTTCTTTCATTTCAGTCATTGTCTAGAATCCGTTGACTGTAGATGGAGACCTTATCAGAAACTTACGACTAAGTGATATCTCTCTGCGATGACTTCTTGTCGCTTGTCTAACCTTCGAAGATTGTGAAACACGTGGTGTTTCCTGTTTGTTTTATCACCCTTCCAACGTCACCAAAACTTTCTAACCGGGGGTCACGTCGGAAAATCGGTCCCTCTCGTTCTTTTTTCTCTGCTTTTTGAGATCAACCGGACTGAAAACGTCTGCAGCGAATAGTCCGAAAGTACTTCATTATGCAGCACCCACTGTGGGAAATGCACTAAGTCAGTCGCTGCGGACAGAGATCCCACGCGTTCTCAAGTGGTCAGAAGACTGCAAAGTGTTCGTATACTTTCAGCAGCAAAAATCAGATGACTTGTGAGGATCAGACTGGAATCAAGCGGACTAACAGGATTCGAGGAAACACTTGGATTTGCAGGTTTATAGGTTTAGGCATTACATCCAGTCACAGGGATTAGGCTCTGCAAGTTCCGACAGAGATCTGAAAGTTGTGCATCAAGACACAGTTCCATAATCGCTCTTGTCCGGTTACGTTTGTGATACCGAGAATGGCAACATTTTCGGTTCCAACCAGATTATCAGAGTGTTATCAGTACCTTTGAAGTCTTCCGAGAATGCAACCTTTGCACGTCGCTTCTTGAATTATCAGAAATCAAGAAGTGGAATTTGGAATTCGGTTTTTGAATCAGTTGAACGAGATCGTGGGTTTTGTCAGCTTCAGACCCCCTGAGGTTCTTGAATCCTTCTCCTATGATCTGTGAGAACTACAATCGAAATATGTAGTTTGCTCTGATGTTACGAAACCACCGAACAACTCGGCCACCCGTCCGCGATTCCTTCAATTATCCCGTTGCGAAATGCCGTAGATGACACACTTTGCCATTTCGAAATACATCAATCTCCCGTATTCTCCTACCCGGAAGCCGTCTTCAAATGCCACAAATCTCGATCCCCTCCCGCGCCTTCATCGCCTCACGAAATCATGCCAGCGCTTATTTGTCAACAAAGAACAGGAGGAGTTCTTATCACTGGCGCCAAATGCCTTATCAGGCGCGAGTTAGGGCTGGCACATCGGGTTACTCGGATCAAGTTGTGCCCGCATTTCGAATTCCAGAGCAATAGATCAGGCGATTTGTGGACCCGATGTGTGGGAAAATGAGCTGGAAATACATGGAATAAGGTGTGGTGAATAATATATGAAACACGTCATTCCGAAGACAAGTCCCGGCGGGAAAGAGCTGGACGACCAAAAGGTTCGAAACTTCGTGAATGGAAGTTCATAAGAACCATTCAAGAATGTTCTGAATCACCCTAAGCAGCCAGTTTGAAACACATGTTCATCCCACATGACCAACAGTAACCGGACAGGCCCCCGAGGAGGCGCCAAGGACTGTGAGTCAGCGCCTTCTTTGTCTATTCGACGAATTCTCATCTACAGCCCATCCCAGTCAGCTACAAAACATCGGTGAGTTGCACAGTCAGCATGATTCCGATTGATCTTCCGAATGTGTTCTGCTCAGTCTGCACAACTTGACTTTCGTTCTTTCTCCCATTTGCAAGTCGAGAAGGTAACTCCCATTCGTCTTATCAGAATTCCAGTGACACTTGTAAGAGCCTCCGAGAACCAAAGTGATAGTTGGGTGTGAATTGGTTGCGAGTGGAAGATAAGAGCTATCTTTCTGTGGTTTTCAAATGCCGTCTTTATAGAACAGCCTGCTCTCATACAATTGGAGACGCGATGAGTTGAGTTGACTGGCGAGAGTCTTCTTGAAACTTTGTCACTGATCTTATTGATAAGATTGTATTACTCGCTCTAAAACAATCTTTCCGCAGGATCCGTGTGCAGAATCTTTGAAACCCTTCCTCTGACGATATCAGTATCCGATGCCCAGAATAACTTGACCTAGGTTCGGATGAGCTCCACCCTTCACCCCTCGCTCTCCGCGAACCCGACAGAGACTGACGCATCGGCAGACAAGCGATAAGGACTGATCAACAGGTGCTCCGCAGACGAGACTTTGCAGTTTGGTCGGAATCATGTCTAGGAATAGGAGAACTGTTATCACGACTATTTATTGTTTGAATCGAAAAGAAAACAGACGAAACCAAGAGATCTGAATGATATAAATAGGAGATACGAGTCGACGATGGAGATTCTTAAGGACAGCACCTTTTCTTCACCTCTTGGTTGGTGATGCCAGTTGGTGAACAAAGAGCGTTGCTGATCGAGACTGGAAACGATAAATGAAAAAAGCTACTTGAGATTTCTGAATCTTACCCATCTCCGAGTGGCACCAGGCGTTTCTTTCAAAACGACAGACTTCTTTTATCGTCTTCTGGGCGTTGTGCATGCACTGATGGGTGCTCTTGTAGGATGTCGTGGGCAGGGAGAAGACGGAGACGGCGACGAGGGCGATGGCCAGGAGGAACACGATTTTGAGCATTTCTGCGAGAGAATTGAAAGATTGAACTACTTTTATACGGAACACTAGCTCCGCCCCTTTTGCGATACGGTAGTCGTCAAGTTTAGAAAAGAGAAACAGAGAGCAATGGGAAAATGTCTAGAAGGAAAGGGCGGGACGAGCAGAGAAGAAACATGAAGACACCTGGAAGAGCAAATCTCTAGAAAGGATAAAAGTGGAGTTGGGCGAAGCATTCGGAACTTGGGATTAGTTCGCGACGCATTCGGAAATCTGATTAGGATAATCATGCTGGCCTGGTGATTGCTGGTACCAAACGATACTTCTATTATTATTGTTGCATCTCAAGACAGTTGCCGCTCGCATTCAAAGTTTCAAATTGGCGCGCACGATATCTCGCAGCGAAAACTTAAGTAAGAACTGCATTTTTCAGTGATTTTGGGCAATTTTTGAGTAAATTGTAAGCATAAAATGCGAAAAATGTAATAGTTCATCCAAAAACAGTCGGAAACCCTCAAAAATAGCCGAAATTTACTGAAAAATGCAGTTCTTACTGTACTTTTCGCTGCCAGATATCGTGCGCGCCAATTTAAAATTTCGAATGCGAGTGGCAACTGTCTTGAGATGCAACGATAATATCATCACCCTGAACTTGTGCACTCCACTTCTCTACACACTCGTGTCTCTCTTCCATCTTCTCTACTGCCCAAAGACATTGTCTTATCGGAACATTCTGAAAAACTTGCGTCGCGATGTTCCAAGTGAACGGAATGTCACGATAAGGTTGACACATCTGGAAGAGTTCGCCTGTTATCAGACGGGCTTAGTATTCTATCCGGGGATTGTTGTGGTTGTTGATGTTTTCTTGATTCCGGATATTTCCAGACAAATAAATCCTTTCTCAATCTTTTAAGAATTTAGTCGAAGCTTACCGTAGCTCGTTAAGGGATTAGACGATTTGTCTAGCGACTTTTTCGACTAATCCTGTTAGGGATCAGACACATCCATTTAGAATTTGTTTCGAGAATGATGTATCGGGGTCACGGGTCGGAGTTCACTTCCGTTGACGTCGAGGAATCAGAGCACATGGAAAGGAAAGGATTCGGGGAATGGTCTGTTAACAGGATCAAAGTCTCAACCTCACGAGTCAAGGCGGATGTGAAATTGGAAATTGAGGGGTCTGAAAGCGATTTGGAAACAATTTGAGCCGAAAAACTGAAGCATTGTGTCTAGATCGGTTGTTTCGAAACCGTCAATCAGTACCAACACCCAAATTCCCAACTACAAATCCACCAATCGCCTCTCGGAATCCGTCGATCTCTAACTCAATTCGCGCCCTTTAAAACGAAAGTAGCTATTTTAAGTAGGGCTGAAATGGACTTATCCCTACAAATACCACGCCCTAAAGTGCGCCTATAAAAGTGAAATCGAGTTCTGACACGAAAGCCGTCTGGCGATAGTCTATTCTTACTCTCAACATTATGATCTCAGTCATCCCAGTGGTTTTCTTACTTGTCAGCGCACACGGATCAGTCATCACAGAAGAAAAAGGTTCCAATCAGCTGACTGATAAGGATCTGCTTGTCCTTATGGAGTTGTACCTATTTCTGTACAAAGAGCATTTGAACCCAGTGAACCGAACCAGAAGACACCAGGGTTACTGTGGGAACAAACTGCCGCCGAGGATTCAGAGGGTCTGTAATGGATCATGCGCCCCGGGTAAGCTTCTGTAGGTCACTCTATCTTCGATTGAAACAAAAAATGTGTCTCTCGAAAATGCGCCAATTTCTGAAATTAGCATTCCTGAAGAGAAAACCTCTCGATCGATAAAATAAAAGGTCGTGAGAGGCGCAGGAATGACACAGTCTCGCACTTGCCCCTCGGTTCCTACCGTTCAGAAACTTCTCATGTTGATTCCAGGAGCCGATACTGACATTGCAACAGTCTGTTGTGCCACGAAATGTTCCGACGACTACATCAAAACAACCTGTTGTCCAGCTAGGTCCTAATCACTAAATGCCTCGTTATCACTCACTACCCATGTCTTCCCAACTTCCTGTGATTATAGACCCCTTCCAGCCTGTTTTAGTACAGCAGATTATTTTTTCTGATCCAGTTTCCCAACACTTTCTGAATATCAAATCCAGAATAAATAATTCCCGATAATCCGTCGCTGGCACCCATGTTTGTCAATAGAAACCCCGCCCACATTCACATTTTCCCCCGGTTTTTCGGATTTTTCAGCCTTTGTACCGTTAATCCTAATCTTAACAAGTTAACAAGATTTAGATTCCGTTTGAGAAGCCCTTTCTAAAAATGCATTTTGTTAATCGGGGAAGCAATTCTGGAGGCGTTTAGATCTTCAGAACGAACAAAGTGATGAGAGACTGTTACAAGTTCCCATCATTCGAAAGTTGAGCCCCATGAGAAGATTTGTATCTTCCCACAGAATCTGACATCAGAGATTCAGATTATGTGACGGAAATAAACTTCAGGCGTCGAAAAGTATCCAAACTGACGGTCAAAAAGTAAGACAAACATTTCAGAAGCACACGCGCACTTTTGAACTCCCAAGAGGAAGTGTCGAAACGGGATGAGGTGTTCTGACTCTTTCTTACTGATCTTATAAAAAGAATAGAGTTCGCGAGCACTTTGTTGACAAAGCGAGTCTACTTTGTTGCCAACTTCTCACAGGATCACAGGACACTATCGGAACCGGTTCGAGCCGTTCCTCCTTTCGCAAACACCCACGTCATGCTAGAATGTTCTCACCGGATCCAGAAATAGACCCATTTAGAATGAGCCCTTGGCTCCGGAACCTTCGGGTTGGAGGTTTGCATTATTCAGAGGATGGGCACGCTGCCAGGAAGGACTAATCAGATATGGGCCCAGCTGGCTTCTGGAGACGATCTGACTGAAACTACAGACAATGGAATTAGGAGGAATCTCCTGATTGGATGTTGCTTCTCTGCCTTCATCCTCAGGATCGTCTAGACTTTCATCTGCAGTTTTGGTTTCACCACAGATCACTAAATTTTCATTTCCCATGGATTTGTAGGACTAGTACACTTCCCACGACACGACCTGCGACGAAACCGCTACAAACTGCAACTCGTCTGTCTCTTCTGACGCAATGCCCTCTCGGAATACAGCAATCAATCCGTGAACCCCAAAGACTCCTCCCCCTTAAAATTTCTGCTCCAGTTACGCCCACTTGGACCCAATTTAAGGGATTGACTTCTGGATAAGGACACATTCATCCAGCAATGAACTCACTTCTCTTCGTTCTCCTCGTTCTCTGCTGCTCTGCTGCTGCCAGTAACTTCCGTGCTCGTGAGATTCAGAATCTCGAGCATCTTCAGCAAGAGCTCCACATGCTCCACAAAAGCGAGGAAGCCATCGTCGGCAACTTCATCGCCGGACTCAAACTCGTCAGCTCCAACCACGGCCCGAAGTCACGTCCACTCCGTGCATCTTCCAAGCAAAGCACTCTTTGCGGACAGAAGTTGATGAACTATGCAAAGACACTCTGCAATGCAACTAATTCAGGTACTGTAGACTGATTCCCACTGTCAAATATTCAATGTTCCCTTTCCAGACACCGAGATAGACTTCGCGACCAAGTGCTGCAGCTACGGATGCGACGACAACTACATCCGAACAGCCCTCTGCCCGAACGAGTGATCCTTCCCCGACGGATGCTCCGATCTCTTCCTGAACCGCCTACCTAACTTCTCGTCGATCTTATCTTCTTTGTCAACGGTCTCTGAACATAACTTATTTGTGCATCATATTCTATTTCATCACAACTCCTTGTACATAGAAACGCTCTTCGATTTCAATAAACTTGTCTCTGACTCGAAGTTGGTTCCTGTTCTTGTTTCAGAAGAAGTCACCTCAAGTATAAAGAAAGCAAAATAGGCGGGACCTAGAATTACTGATTCATCATTTGCCGTATAACAAGAACTTGACACAAGTTCAAATGGAACTGGTCATTGGTGAAAACAGTTTAGTAACTGGGTTTCCGACCTTGAAAGGGTGAGGAGTGAATACCGAACAGTCTCTAGGTTGGTCACAGCGGGCCCTTAAACGGAAGTCTTTCAAGAATTTTCAGAATGTTACAGCGCGGAGGTCTAATACACGTTTTGCCGCATCAACGTTTCAAGATGACATGCTGATAACAATTCCATACTGATAACGCTGGTATATAAGACCGCGTCTGTTACATCAGTTTTCACGATCTCAGCGGGCCTGGCGGCTGAAACTGTAACAGTGGGGTTCCCTGTTTCGTTGACTTCGTTACGGCAGATTCTGAAATTTCGAAGCAAAAACCCCAGTTTCCTAATGTTTCTAGAGATTCTTTGGTTCCTTTTCTTTTGATTTTCGACCTGTCTCTGCAAATTTCTGCATTCCGCTGCTTGATGTTCGTGTGCTCGTTTGTACCTAGATGGATATTGTTCTTGACATGCATACATTCCTCCGCTTTACAAAACACAAATCAACCCGTTGCAGATTCAAAATCACTCCATTTCACATACAATTCAAATGGCACAGAGTGATCAGCTCTGCAACTGATCTAGTGGAAAACGGGATGTTTCGTTAGTCAGGGGATCCGAGAATATCGTTTAAACGGCCACTGTCAGAAAATGAAGAGAGCTGATCTGCTCACCCCTCTTCATTTTTAGACCATGAATCTCGAATTTGTCATTCCCCTAAACTCTTCATCTCCATTTACGTAGGCTTTCAAAAGGCTCCTTCCCACGTCAGACAGCTCTTTGAAACGTGCAATTAACGCTGTCCTTTGCTGCTTCCAGACATGATCGGAGTGTCGTAACAAGTTCAAAACATCGCCGATTTGTGTCATCGGTACTCGAAGCCGTACCAGTTGAAGTACACAGTCCCCGGCGCAGATCTTCGCGACTACAGATGCACTTTTTGAAGCGGTAAACACAAGAAGGATGATTGATGTCAAGGCCTTATTCGGTTTGGAATTTTTGGTTTCGGCGCCCACTCAATTCGTGCTTTACTTCTATCTGAACAGTTTCAATAATGGGGTTAATCGAATGGCAAATCGAAAGAGTCTGCGCCGCGGGAATACCAGTTTGGCGACCTCTCCGTGGGTCTGAAGTCTGTGTCTGTTGCGATTTTCGGAAATACCTGAACCAAACATGCATCACAGAACATAGTTCTGTCTGGCCACTTGATCTTGAAAGACTCTAAAGGTTCAATAGTTTAGACAAATTTCAGATTGGTTTCAGCGACACATCCGACCGACCATTGGGTGCAGAAGGTAAGGCTATTCGAGTTGCAATGGCGATCGGACTGTCTACGATGCTCGCCGCTCTCAAACTTCAGTCTCCTGTGACGTCTCCAAGTCACAAACTCCAACTAGACTATCCTTTACACTCCTCTTTCAGCTATTTTGAGGCGCAAGCAGCATTTGTTACCTCTCATTTCTTTGGAATCTGTGACTCCATCACAAGCAGTTAGCCACGCTCCCACGGGTTTCAGACCTTTTGATCTCCAGCAGAAGACAAGTTCGAGAGTTCTCTCCATGTCTATTCTTACTCATGTGACGCAGCACTCACAAATGTGCTTTGATTAGGGCCCAGGAGATAGCTGTTTATCAGTGCACTAATGAAAAGATATAAATGGAAAAAGAAGACGCTAATCAGAAGTTTGCGCGATTGTGAGTGCGACGTCACGAATGTGTGTTCTGATGAGGAACTGGAGAAGAAGTTAATCCAGATGTTGAAGTTTCGTAAAGTAGTTCTGACCGAGGATTAATCAAGTCTAGATTACAGTTGGCCAAGGTACACATGTGACAAGATACATCTGTGAGAAAAGGTACAATCACTTGTTGTTTTCGGGAAGACGCAATCGAGTCTAGGATTAGATAGCAGTGTTATGAGAGACGGCAACAGAAACCTCAAAAGTTCCCGAGAGAAACTCGGAAGGAAAAGTGAAATTGTGAGACGTTGCTGTCCTTTTATACGCGACGAGAAACTCTTGTCGTCGTCAGAGTGCAACGCCCTTTTGATCAGTCAGACGGAAGCGAAGTACACCTCCTCTGCGGATTCTCGTGATTCTCTCAGACCGCTTCCAAAACAATTCGAAGAACTCCAGAAGTTTCGATTCAGTGTTCAATGTTCTTCTTGATCTTTTCGTCCCAATTCTCAAAACCTTTACTCCCTGATTACGTGCGTAGACACAAGCGAGAGGCTCCTGGGAGTTTCGTGACGCGGTCAAGCGTCACGATTCGGTTGGAACATGACAGAATGTTTAGGGAGATCATAAGTGATATCAGAAGAGCGGAAGAGTCCCAGTGGACACAGTTCTGCAAACTTGAGCTCATCGAACTTTCAATTAGGCTATTATGAGCTCAGGGAACCCTGGAGACCGCGTTATTGGGATACGGTATTACCACGACATTTGGGGATATTGAAGAAGAGGAGGGGTTGCAGAACATGTTCTACAGTATGCTAGACGGGAACAAAATGAAAACGACCGCCAAAAAAGATAGTTACAAACCGACCGACCAACATGACAAGTTACATCGGTAATCGCAGACCCATCTTGGTTCAGATCACAAAACACAATGTGCCCTTTTCCGGTTTTCTCGGGAATTCATCCCCGATACCCGATGGCTCTAGGGAGGCATTCCGAGAAACGAACAAGCTAACTATAATCTTACAGAAAGGTGTAATCGAGAAGCATGCAATTTGCTATCTCTCGAAAAACACGTACTGTTTTCTCTCCCCCGGGCGGTAACCTCCGCCGTGTCGCTGCCTCCCCCGGTTAAATCTCAGACCCATCAATCAAATCGGTTCCGACGGATTTTGATTTTTTTGCACTGCACTCGACTCGGCAATATTCGAAGATGCAAATTGACGGCGGCGACTTTCACTTTAGATTTCTGGCCGGCTCTGCGACGCCAGGTGTTGCTCAAAAGTCACGTGATATCTTCAAAGAGCGCGGAGACTCCGTGTCTCGCGGCAAAGCGGAAGAGAACGCGAAGCGGCGGACTAGACACGCGCTTGTTTTGGCAGGTCCGAAGCGGAAAGTGCACCGACAATTACTTCGAGTTTCGATTTCCGTAAACAGCAACACGTTGTTAAGTTTGTAAAGTTTATTCAGATTTCATAAGGAAACATACAAATAAATTATTAAATAACAAGAATGATTAATTGTACTCGGGGCGAAGAGGAGAGATCACAGTTGAGGAGGTCCGGCGGCTGAGATCGAGGAGTCATGGACAGCAGGCCTCGCGGATGAACTCGTCCGAGCACTGGTTTGCGCAGCAGTGGGTGCTGAGGTCCACGTTGCTGTCTGGAAATCAGAGAATTAGTATTAGAACAAGGTGGGCTGGTCAGCTTACCGGCAGTGCAGGCTCCTCCACAGACTGCGAGCACGTACTTCAGGAGATGTCTCCCGCAGCTCTTGTTGCCTGGGACGCGACGAGAACGGGACATCGGTTTTCCGAAGTTCTCGGTGGCGAGTTCCATCTCGATCTCGGCCAGAAGACGTGATGGAGAGACTTGGTCGTACTCCGGGATGGACGAGTTGACGGCGAGGAAGGCGACAGTGGCGAGGAGGACGATGAGAAGGGTGGCGTTCATGATGTCGAAGTTTTGTAGACGGAAGAACGGTCAAGTGTATCTGAAAGAGCTCAGGCACCTATTTATACACTAGAAAGCTCGAGTAGGCTCCTCCTCCTCATGGGCATCCATCCAATTATGCCCCGCCCCCCATTCTTGGAGACGGCCCGAGAACTTCGAGCGAGAGAGAAAGAGATAAGAGAGAAAAAACGGAGAAGTGCCAATTGGGGATGACGGAGAAAACGCACTTGCGTGATTCACCGCTAATAAGTAACTAATGTTCGGGAAAACAAAATTGAAAGGTAATCGGATTCCGAAGGACCAGGCTACGGAAAAGCACGTGCTTGGACAGAAGGTGGAGTTCAGACCCTGAGATGACTTCCGACTCTCGACTTGTTGTTTTTCCACATAATTCGTATTTTGAACATGACGCCTTCTAGCCTTTCCAGCAAGTGATAACATCCAGGATGATCAGTTCCCAAGGAAACTACCAACCGATCAAACACGTTCCCAGTTTCATCAACTTTTATTAGCATGCTCACTCGGAAAACGAACAAAACACACGTTTCGAAAGAGAGATCTATGTTGAAGATGAGATGAACGACTACAGACGAGATCGGGACATCAAGGACAGCAAGCAGTTCTGATGAAGGTGTCATCGCAGGGACTGGCGCAGCAGCGGCTGGAGAGATCGATTCCGGTGTCTGAAACTCGGAAAGTTAGAAACGGAACCATCAGAAGACAAGCTTACCAGCAGTGCATCCTCCGTCGCAGACTGACTGGACGTATTTGAGCACGACTTTTCCACAGGTCTTGACTGGAGAACCGGGAACACGGCGAGGGCGAGACATCGGGATGTCCTCCATGGCGAGTTCCAACTCGAGCTCTTTCAGCAGTTGGAGGTTTGAGAGGGAAGGAGTCTCGAAGCGGGAAGCATGTACAGTGGCGAGGACGAGAAGGAGAGCACAGAAAATAATAGAATTCATGATGAGAGTAAAAACTGAAGTTGTTAATGTGAAAGTGTTGCTAAGAAGTGCAATGTACTCTTATATACTCGTGCTCCTGGGTGGAGCTTATCACCTTCGGCAACACTCTCTCAGAGGCTCCGCCTCGTTTCCGAAACGTTTGGAAGAGAAGGAGAAGCCCTAGAGAAGAGAGACGGAATCGAAATGTGACTTCAGGAATGGAGGATTGTTAGGAGAAGCATGCAGATGATGACTGGACAATGAAGCATAGCATTCATCTGGATACAGAGCATCATGATCATCTGAAAGGAAGACCTCCAAAGTTGTTCGTATCTGGAATTCCCCGAGCATCCGCTTCGTTTGTCCGTTCTGTCACCTGATGCGCCCCTCTTCCCCTCCCGCCTACAAAATAAATTAGAGCACGTTGATTTAACTGATTCATACGTTTATTAGGAACTTGAAAAATAAATAGCGGGATGAAAGTATACACGCGTGAATTGAGATCTATTATCACAGGCGCTGAAACGGCTACGGAAAGAAGAATGGATGAGTTGAGACGAGTGGGAGCAGGTTACTTCGGGCAACAGGCGGTACGGATAAAGTCTTCGTCGCATTGCGTTCCGCAGCAATGCGTGGCGAGGTCTACTCCGGATCCTGAAAAGTGAACAGTTGGGTTCGGAACGAAGAGGCTGATAATGCTCACCTGCTTCACAAGCTCCTCCGCAAACGGACATGACATACTTGACAATGTGCTTGCCGCAGGCCTTGGCACCTGGTCCTGGAACACGACGAGGACGAGATCTTGGGAGTCCGAGCTCGCCGAGAGCAAGTTCCGTTTCCAGTTCCTCGAGAAGACGAAGCGATGGTGATGGATACTCGAAGCGGTAGGCACTAGCGATAAGAATAAGGGAGAAAAGAGCAGCAAGAGTGATAGAGTTCATGATGAGGGTAACTGGTGAAACTGAAGCTGAGACAAGGAACACTGAGTTAGGGTTCCTTTTATAGCTGAAGAGAGGCGGGGCTTGAGTCAGAACCCGGGTCACTCCGATCCCAGACGGCCACGCCCTCAAATCTCGAGCCGAACAGGGGAAGAGAGACAGCTTCCCAGACAAAATTAGAGATGGGCAGAGCTGATAATTACGAATAGTATAGAAGCGCGGGTGGATAAATCAGCTTGAGTGTGGTTCATTAGCTGTTTGGGAAAGGTTGGAAAGAAAAGGTTCGTTGACATTTGGAAAGTTCATCCTGATTCGGAACAAGAAGAAGAAGAAGCAGACCGTTGGAACCATTGGTTGCAACTTGGACAGATTTTCTTTTTGAAAGTTCCAGACACTTCCAGAAGGCGTTCAGATCAGTTCCGAGACCATTTTGCACCAGTCTACGAGTCCTGAGAATGCACTAATTTCCATCTGACTAGTCCGTTTCGCGACGTTGCTCCGGGGTTCTCACGGTCCTATTCGTCACAAGTCTCCTTTGAAGTACTGAACTCTGCGCTCCAGACACACACATCGAGAACCAACTGAATCAGACACAAGTGTACATTTCGCTTTCCCAGGAAGATATAATGTCAGAGACTAATCGAAAAATCAACTCTGTTTTGGACATTCCTTCTGACATCTCCGTGTGCACTAGACGAAGTGCGTCGCGTTGCAACCGCCAATCAGAAGCCGCAGACTTTACGAACAGTGTCAATTTGGGTGAGACGTAACATCGGGAAGATTCAGACGAAGACACGTCACCGACCAGGCGGCAATATTCCCATCATGCCATCATGACGTGGCACCTTCTGAATCCGTGAATCACGTCAACGAAACAGAAGACGTGGGCACTGGCGTCATGGTCCTCCGGGGAGAAGCGTCAAGTTATCACAACAAAGCATGTTTATCGTGGAAGGATTCAGTGGAAATTCTCGAAAATAATAATAATACTAGTAGTCGTACCGATGAAATCGCAAAAATACTCGGAAAGAAGTTCTCTTGATCACTTGAACGATTATGGGAATCAAGTTGATGGTTCGAAGATTGGAAACATCCCAAGTCGAGGATCACGAGGACTGGACTCTTGAACCCTTAGAACGGGGGACTATCAGACACTATTTGGAGTTCTAAAGCTTCTGCTAAACCCAAAGAAAATGTGTTCAATTCCACTCAGGACCACAATCACTATCGTATCCTTATCAATCCGTGTTCTGACTTCTGCTAAAGTTCAAGCAATCTTGGTCAGAAAGGGCTGAAATTCTAAAACATCAGAAGAAAACTTGGCCCTTCCTAACATCTGCCATTCGCCCATTTTGTTCGCTGCGAGCAATGCTCAGACTGATTCATCGGTATACACCGGCACTTTTGAATATTCAAGCAACACCGGAATTCGTAATTCAGAAGGTTTTTTGCGGAATGCCATGTATTCCTCCCACCAAAGGCAAGAGTACAACCGGCTAGAGATCAGAGCACGGCATAACAGATTTCCACGAAAAGAAACATCGGGGGGTAATTTCAAGGAAAAGGTCGAAATCTAATTCGAAATCCGTAGTACTCATCCCAAATTGTTTTGCCTCCTCCACTTCCATGTCTGACATTTCGGGTAAGCTGTTTTCGAACGCATTTCAAAAACAAACAGGTTCTCCTTATTTTTGCCTCCTCCATGGTTCTTTGTGTCGGTTGTCAGTCAGAAAACTATAAAAAACATCCAGGAAAATGACATACTTTTCCGAAGAAAAGTGGGCGGATTTGAACTGTTTGTCACATACAAAGAATCGGATCTGAGCCGGATTGGAGCAGTGATCTGTTCTCTTTCATTCACGTTACCCCACCAAATTACCCGTTTTCTATTGTTTTCTCAAGTTATCACAAGTGCTCTAAAGCCCTCCTTCGCTACGGTAGACACCAGAAACCTAAGCAAGCTCTTCTGGTTTTCAGCTCAAGCTCCGCCTCTTTTCCTGTATATCATATTTATGATAATCAAGTCACTCCTCCCCCAGCTGCATCAACTCCACAAGGTATAAAAGCAGTCGGACTGTCTCGTTCCCATTTGATTCATTCACTCATCATCATGCACACTTCCTTCTTCCTTCTCCTTCTCTTCACCGCTTCCGTCGCCAGCTTCTCTCGGAACTGGATGCTCGAGGACAGATTGCCCTGGGAAGAGGACTCTGACGTCTTCCGAGGCTTCTACGGAAGAAGCCGAAGATCCGACAAGATCACGCTGTGCGGAGGCAAAGTCTTCAAGATGGTCGTGGTGACTTGCGGGGGAGAATGCACCTGTAAGTGAGCACAACAAGAGTAGTTGTCGTAGTATAATCACTGAGGGAATACAAACGAAGCCCTCTTCTTTCCCTCCGGCTCTTCCCCTTTCAATTCGTTCCTTTTTGCAGCCAGCGAGCATGACATCGCCACGAAATGCTGCACGTCCAAATGCACGATGGAGGAGATCATGAGCCTGTGCTGCCCGTCGGGCTGAGCCCCTGAGATCGTTCGGTTCGAGATGCCAACCCTCTCACTTCTACTTGATCGAATACGTGTGATGCTGTTCTCTTTCTTCCTAACTGTAAATATCCCCCAATGTCCCATGTCTATTTGGTTCTTCCAATAATAAAATGACGTCCGTCTGTCTTCCTCGTTTATGATGTAGTTGTTTCTATTCCGAGAGAACTTCTCCGCTCCCACGGCTCGCGATACATGCATGTTTAGACGGAGCGCTTCGAGTCATCTGATTCCAAAGCATCAACAACTATACGGATTGTCATCTGCTATCAGCTATAGTCGGAGCAACTCGCCGGGATTGTTTATCAGTAGCGCTTTCGGAGAGCCGTATGACACCTTCAGATGACTAACGCCAAACTTGTGACAACCCGAGGCAATCACATGGACGATTGAATCATCAAGGATCGCCGCTCCACGTCTAATTACAGGCTTCCTCTCTCCGACCGCACAGTGGTTGTTGAGAGTCTGGAAGTTCCTTTGAATCACCTCGATCTATGGTTGTTCGAGACGACTCGGCGAAGAAGACACGAGATCGTTTAATCTGAGTTCCCGTGTGGCAAATATATATTTCGATAACGAACACAGCTTATCAAAATTTCAATGCCGTCTTTCGAACAGGTATAAACATTACGCGTTCTCGGAACTCTAGGGCAAGACGTCTCGCGGAGGATGAGACTACGGATCAGTGTCTTCTCCCACGAATGAATGACATTTGAGACTTGAATCGGTTTTGACTCGAGTCAATGATGTGTTGAGCTGCGAGTTAGAGCAAGCTTTGTGACTTGGAAGATTCTTCATTCAGTTCGAGATAAAGATAAGATAAGACAAGATAAAGAAACGGGGCTTTAGGATATATCTAGGGATACTCTGATACCGAGGTAAGATGAAACGGAAGAGCTTGTGAGAGTTCATCTGTTGAGCATACTCGGACAGCAGGCGCCGATAATCTGATGCATGTCGCACGGTTGGTGGCAGCAGAGGACCGAGAGACTCGTGTCGGTTCCTGGAACAAGATGTTTTGATGGACTTTGAGGATTGTTTATTTACCTGGTTCACATTCTCCACAAGTGGCTTGGATGAAGACGGAAAGCCGCTTACCGCAAAGACGCTTCTTGGTTCCTTGAACTCGGGCGGCTCGGGTTGTGAGGTGATTGGACTCGAGGATCTCCAGTTCGGACTTCATTCTGTTGAGAACTGTACCCTCTTGGCTTCTGAGGTCTTCCAGTTGTCGTTCCAAAACGACCACGTCTTCAATCGGAGACGTGTGGAAGGCGAGAGTCACCGTGGACAGAACTAGGAGAAGGATGATGGTGCAAGGCATGGTAGCAAAGCGGACGGATCGGAATGAGTACCGAGTCCCAATTTTTATACCATCCCGAAATAGGCGTGGCTCGAGGGAGAAAGGGCGAACGGAACGGGTCCGGGATTAGAGAGAAGCTAACCGAATTAAGGGGGCTTGCACAAGACACTGCGCAACATCAGAGGGACGAGTTGCGCAACGGCTGGCAGCGGAACAGGTGGACACAGATGGGAAGTGTCGGTGCACCTTTGATGGAATTTGAATGTGGCGGAATGACCCGTGGGTCACCTGAACGATTTGAACATCCGGTCTGTGCGGGGAGAAGCTTCTCGCACCCAATTTCCTGATCTATGTCCCATCAAGATTCCCGAGAACTCATCAGGTAGTTCTCGAGAGACAACGTAACCCGTTATCATCCGGCTTCACAACAAGAATCCTCCTACTCTTCTGCGGAACCGTATTATCTTGTGCCTAACAATTTCGTTGAATGGACTCTGGAGCCGTGGGGCTGTCAAGTGCGCCGCCCGTTCGTGTTTATCATTTAGCAGGGTGTCAAGATGGTGTCTGGGTACAGTGTTCTCCGTTCCAGCTTCCGCGATGACGAGACAAGGCAACCTGGCTATTACTGATATATGTCTCGACGTATTAATCACGACATTCTGTGTCTCACGCGGAGACGTCACACATTGTAGCGGAGAGTCTGGAGAGAGCTTCTTCCGACGATTGTTGATCTTCTGAGGGGTCCGTCACAAATGTTGTTGAGCAGATAAGGAGTGCTCCACGGGGAAGTGACAAATCACAAGTCGAAGCACCAAAATAGCCGCGCAGTCCGTTGTTAATCCTGTCAAATGAGCGATGTTTACGTGGCGCCCTTTCAGAAGAAAAAGACGAGCGGTCTGTCTGATTTGCATGCAAATGTGACCTCGACATTTCGAGATTGCTTCATTGAAAATGCGATTGGACTCACGGTCTGACGAGCAGCAATCACGTCACTCAAGACGGACCGCCGCTGCAGAATTTCCAGGAAGGAAAACATGAGGAAGTGCTCGAAATAAGGGGGATCTTGACATTTCCAAGGATTCGAGATGGCGTGGATGAAGGAGCTGGGAGAGTTAAGGGACCTGCTGAATGTTTTGGTTTTCTGTTATCATTCCCAACATCAAGTTTTCTCAATTCTGCTATGTACACTAAGTTGCTGATAAAGGAAGTGTTATCAGCTGTGACCCATTTCTCTTCAACTCATTCCCAATGTTGCTCTGCTAATTGCCTCGTTGACTCACTTTGCGATTTGTATCAGAACTGTGCTCCATCATCTACGTGCGATTCTTGTCTGGTTCAACAAATCAACAAATCACTCGGGTATTCCTCGACTCGGATAAACAATTAGCGCCTTCGGGTAAACCCGATTTCGGATGCGTCACAACGACCCACGCAACCATCCGATGATGTAATGCTGTCGAGACGTCTCAAACTTCCTCGATTACGTGATCGAGATAATTGTTGTCAAAACCGTATTCCCCCCAAATTGCAGGTGTTCTTGAGGTGTCTTGTGAGAACCCGAAAAGGACACAGACTCAAATGTCTAATGACACTGTTGCCGGTCTAAACTCTTCAACTCGGAGCCAAGTGTTCAGTGTGATCTGTGACAAAACGTAGGAAACCATGAAGCTAAACTGGGAGTAGTGGCGTAATCAGAATCACAAAGCAATCGAAACCTTTTCTGAAACCTTTCTGAAACACATGCTGGTGGTTGATGTTCGATTAGGGCAAAGTGCATGTTACGAATTGTTAGGAAACCTTTTAGCGATGTTTGAAAATGTTTACGCGGGGAGAATTGATGAAGTTCTCGGAGGGAAGGGACTTTCAGATGAATCTTCAGGTCTCATCACGAAGCGTTGTGGATCTACAGAAAGAACACTTTTTGAACATCTACAGGCATGATTTATGATCAGTGCCGTTTGCAAAACCTGGTCTAGACAGTTGGAAACTGATAGAGATGTATAGCCGTTTGACCCCGCATGTTTACAAGAATTAACCGTTGTCTACCTACGTTAGTCACAAATTCCCCATCTATCATCTTCTCGAAACCGATTCCCGTTCAAACGGTTACCGGTTATCAGTTCGCAACACTCTTGTCTGTGCATCTTGCATCTTGTACTTGGCCAGTCACGGTTCAGATTACCACGATCAGAACACAAACCTACACTTCTGCGAATGTTTCCTTCCCACATCCTTTTATGTTATCGTCCAGTCTACTCACACATCCACACCAGCCAGTCAAACTAGACACTTCCAGGTTCTCAGAAGAGTCACGAATACCCGTGGGATGTGCTTAGTAGTTCAGGAGATCGGTTATCAGGCACAAACAAACTTCTAGAAGACGACCGACGTCAAAGAAGATAATTGCGGAGCGGTTGGTGACGAGATAGACCTTTCGATCGTCTGTGGATCACCGTGGACTTCAATCTGTAAACACGTTGGAGAAGTTGGATTTCGAGGAGAGGGGGACCGATGGGAAGTGGATGAATTTCCCATTCTGCTCTGAAACTCAACGTGGAACTTTCCAGAATTTGAAGAGAACTCTGTTGTGAAGTCTTCGGAACAGCTCTCAAAACCTCAAGTCTGTCAGAGAGTTAGCTAAAGTACCTTTGAGGCTCAATTGGAAAGCTCCGATGAGCTCTCTCTCCATTTTTCTTCGAAGCGGTCAACTTTTCTGGGCATGCACAAATCCAAACTCTTCTTCTCCGTGGAAGTTACTGTCACTGGATATTTAGCTGATGAAACATCGAATCAGAAACATTCTTCCTTGTTCCTTCCTAATCTCACATGCCCTTTTCCTTCCAAAATAGCTGATTAGCTCAACCTTCGAAATGTCGTTGAACAGCGTGTTTCACTTGTATGTTTCAAAATTCAAATTCAACAACAAGATGACATTCTCCTAGTCACCCATTTCCAAATTCCTTGTCTTGTTAACAACATTCTCACATGTTTACCCAAAAGTTATTCTGAGAACCAAGGGCATCTGAACTACAAAGTGACTTCAGAAGACACCCGTTTTTTGGCAGGGATTCCGATGAACGGAGAGAACAACAGGTGGCGACCGGGTCACGTGTCATTGCGGAACGGATGCGGAACGCTTCCGGCAAGCGGAAACGGATTGAGCAACACGGGCGGAACGAACGCAATCGTGTTTTGAAGTGTGCGTCGGAAGTCAGAGAGCAGTGCGGAAGCGGAGATATTCGTCGGGTGCAGGTTGTAAAGCGTCTGATAACACATAATTCGAAATTTACGAGGTGTAAAGTGTAAATTCATAAACCCAGACACGAGGCGCGGCGAGCAAGAGACAAACAAACGATTGTGTGAATCTGAATTTTGATCACGTAAACATTTTCCCGAATCTCAACATTGATAAGTGATAGGAGAGGGACCAAAAGAACAGAGTTTTCTGGAACACATGGAGAAGAAATGACAAAGAGTTGAACATGTGTCCTGATAACTGATAACTGTAACGATTGCAATAAAACTGTCAATAGGACGGCCCTTTCAAAGTGCAGAAAACGGAGCCTCTTGTACTGGAACGACTGAAATAACTCGAGGAAGCAATCGAATCCAGACGACAACCCACTCCATAACGCGTTCGGAATTTCAAGTAGGTCTGGGTCGAAAATCTTCTCAAAGTGTCATTTATTTTGGTCCCTCGGCCAGAGTTGGTATTCGGTTTTCCAGCTGGTGAGACACTGTTCCAAAGTTTGCAGCTTCAGTACATCGATTCGTATATGTTTCAAAGATCCATGCCTTCCACCGTAATCTCCGTGCACATGACCTCAATCGGGGCTCAATTCTCTACGGATCAAAAGATTCGAATTCGAATTCTCATCGAATTTGCAGAAGACACCGTGAATAATTCAAGATTCACGGTATCGGATTCTCGAATCGTTTGCACTCGACTAATCCTGAATAGGCCCCTCTCATTCAGCTTATTCATTCCATTGTCACTTGTTATAATCCTTGGATCATAACCATAAAAGCATCCATCACTCTGATTCCTGATTCTTTGAATGATTCTAGAAGGAAATAAAAATGACATTAGTTTTGATTCGGTCAAAGTTTTCAAGAAAATATTCCATGGAACTGCAATTCACCTGTTGAGCTTATCACCCAAACGTCAGTTTATTTTCTACTCCGTAAATAGAGAATAGTCACAAATCCCCGCCATCAGACCCATCACCACCACTACCGTATCACTAATCTTTCTAATCTCTTGATTCGAGTTTCGTCGAGTAATCTTGTTGGGCCTACGTGAGTATTACTATCAGCAGAACAAAGGTTCATCCACTCATCTTCTCATTCCCCCATATAAATCAACTTCCCCTCCTTCCAAATCTCATTCGCTCATTTTTCGGTTGTTCCTCTTCCCTACCCGGCCAGGAACTTGTGCAGACAAAACAACAAGAGGAAGCACGGCCGGCGGGCTGGAATCTTCGTCGCGAACTTCCGACGAGCATCCGAAACACAGATACCGCTTGTCTTCTTTTGTGTGAGAGACGCGTTGGTGGCAAAGTTCATCAAGTTTTCTTTTTTCTGTGTCACTGAACATCCAGACTTCGAACTTTTGCGTCATAGCTGAGAAGAGACTTTTGAGAACATTTTTTTGAACATCTCCACTATCAGGATACTAGAGACTATTCGAGTAGGAATGCGTGTGAAGTGGAAAAAGAGAAAAGTAAAAAATGTTTTCTCTATATAAATGCGTTCAAAAACTAGGCATCTTTTTTGTTTTCTCACCTAGTCTCGGAAAGTACCTTTTCCTAGATTCTGACCTCAATCGTACAATAGACATGATGTTTCCAAACAGGAGCAGATGTTCTTTATACTTCAATGAGGCTTCAAGTGGAATCAAAAACAAACTTTTTCATAGAACAGAACTTGTATTCCTCTGGGAGCTTCACGCTGTCATTGTGTCTACTTTACTGTTTTCATAAAGATTAGGCTCCACTGAGAATCTCTAAAAAGATTCTCTGGAACACTTCCGAGTATATCGTTCCTTTTTTCAAAAAACTTTCCGATCCTCCAAACTCTCCTCATTTCCCAAGTCTCTCTGACGTATCCGACACCCAATACTCCTCTTGAAAAGATCAAAACTCGCGTTTCCCACTTTTGCAGAAGCCTCACTCCCACGATCATTTCCGTAATATTAGCTGTACAATTAGAATTTCTCCCAGATGAATTCAGAAGTCGTAGCTCACAATTGTACACACACGACTTCTAATATCCTAGTAACTGCAGCTGGAGACTCTCTGTTTCCCAAATATAAATCTGGACTGCTTCTTCTTCTTCTTCTTCTCCGCAGATGACGTGCCCGGGGCCACTCCAATCTAATCGCTTCCTCATTTCGCACTGGCCCCCGGACGGCTCCTACAAAACGAACTCCGTGTGCTGCACGCGCGCCTTTCATTGTCTTCTCTCCAGAGACCCGGCTCCTCGGTTTTTTTGCCCTCTTCTCCAGAATCGTGTCATGATTTAGCACCCATCGGGGGACACCCCGACCCACTTTGTCACAGCTTCTTCTTCTGTCTTCGACAAGAAGAGTCCCATTTGAAATAGATACCATCTGATGGATATCGGGTCACACTCTTCAACTACTACGTGACACTGCTCACGGCGCCCGAGTTCGGATATTCAATTGCACCATCTCGCTGCTGCTCCTCTTGTTTTCTGATCGAAATTTGCCTCTTTCTGGGATGATGATTCTTGTTCTTTTTCATTCTTCTCCGCGTTTTTTCGTTGCAAAACTTTCCACCGGGCAACTGTTCCGTCCCTCATTTACTCATTGACATAATGATTTCTTTGCGAAACAAAGTGCCCTGAAGAGCTCTCCTCTTATCAGATATCAAATATCAGAGAGCAACAAGTTCAGTCCGTCAGAAGCACCTCGAATAACAAGACATCCATCACTTGTCCCGTCCCCCGTGCATGATTCCTTGTCAGTTTTTACGAGTGGCTCTGACACGAACAGAATCGTCGTCTGACATTCAATTTCTCACTAATCCCTTGATTGTCACGTTGTCATTTATCAAGTGAAATCAGATGAAGGTTACTGTAGCAAAGTTCTCGGTCAAGTTCAGCCCTCCCAACAGTCCGATCTGAAGTTCACGTGTAAACTGAGCTACGTGAAAACATGAAAATAATGTGCCGAAAAATGAAACAATCTGATCTCTTGCTCACTTTCTCTAAACACATTGATATCATAATTGATAACTTTGTTATCAGGTTAAGGCTCTCCCTCTATTCTTTTTGATCTGTCGATTCCTTTTTTCCTATTCCAGACAATTGAGACATCACTTTCTGACATTCCGCTGACAATCCGCTGACAAGGACAAGTCGATCGGAAATTGTCAATTAAGTTGTCCATCCTCTCCGGTCAAACTTCTCTTCCGCCCTGCCCAAATCCACTTAACCCCGTCTACAAACATACATTTTGAATTATTCAGACTCCCGAAAAAAGAAAAAGGAAGTCACTTCCTTCATTCGAACTCTTCTTCTACCCTTTTTCTGTTTTTGACACACACTCCGGTATTTGTAATTATTCCGGAGAACGCCCTCGTGGTTAAACGAAGATCCTCGACAAATACCCGAAGCTTCTCGTTCGAAATGACTGAGCCACCCGGAAATTAAACTCCTGCTATCTCTTCCTCATAACCTCAAAGTATGCGTGTGTTTTTGAACATAGAGCCGCCCGTCTAAGTGTGCACTACAACATAATAGCCGGCTGCGGAAAGGAGAAGCGGGGGGTCCAGGATGTATGTCTGTGTGACTAGAATTAGAATTTGCCTCCGCCACCGCTTCTCACCGAACAAGTTTCTTTTTGCTCAATGAGCATCCATTTTATGATCAACCAATCCAGCACTTGTTGCCTTTTCTCTCCTTTCAATGAGCACCAAGCCCATCATCTAAGCGCCGCAGCTCCCGTTCCCCAGATTTTATGAGGTTATGTCAATTGGAAAATATTGCCCTCGGCTCCCTTTTCTTTTTTCGACATGTTTTGTTTTGAGAAGAGATGAAGAACAGCACCTGACACTTGTCTCCTCATTTCATCTTTCGTTTTGTCTTGTGCCACCGCAGGTGTCAGCTCAGCTTCTTATGCATCCGGCAGAAAGTTCTGTTCAATGGATTCGCTGCCCTTATTGTCAGTTTCGTACTCGTCAATAGCTAGGTGTTCGCTTGTTTTTCCGGTTATTTGCTTGATGGCTGAGGAGTCAAAATCAGAGTGCGATTAGTCAAAACAGGATGGATTACCCAGTTAGACCACGAAAAGTACGTCTACGCAATAATCCAGATTCCCCGGATTGGAATTAGAACTAGTAGGCTGACTACAACAGTGTTGAGCCTGTTCAGGAACCTCTTACCACTTCAAGAATTCAAAACGACATCAAAAGTCTGAAGTTTTGTGCTTATTATCCGGGAAGTAATGTAACAAAAGTACAAGTCTTTGTGGTGCTCCAGAACCAAACATCGAGATTACCCCGAGACAGTGAGCTTTATGAAAACATCTTGTTTGTCGAGTAACATGTCTAGTGCCCTTGCAAACGTCTCCAAGACGGTTTCCCTGGTTGTGCGGTGCCATAAAACCTCCCCTAACTTTGAGGAATGGCCCCGGCCCGTCTGCCCTTTTCTTCTCCTTTTCTTCGTTTTTTCTTCCCACCCCCTCTCCGAAATAACTTCACAAACAAACATCTTGTGAATCCTAATTGCAAGAATTTCGGGGTCCAAGACCAACTTGACATTTGATCTCTGTCTGAAGCCCACTCTATACTAAATACAACCTCCAACCCCACTGCACCCATTGTACCCACGCCCCTCTGCCACAAATCACATCATTTCCCAAATCCGAACATGAAATCCGGCTCTATCTATCTCTCGTTCGAGCCCCTCGCCCCATCCCCTCCACTATCTTTTTCTCCTTTTCGTACCGCCTCTTTGGGAATAATGAGGCGTCAATTGTCTTATTAGTATAGTCCATTCATCAAAATTTCGTTTTCCTTTTCTCACATAATTTCCCTTATTTCCAGTTTCAGGTCACTCAAATGTGCGAAGAAGATGGACCGAAGTCGACGATCTCTTTCGCAATGGTCATCGCCGGTGAGTCGAACCACCCGCCCGGCTCCTGGAGACTCGTAGTCAATGCAGTCAACTTTTTAGGTTCCGTCATTTCGATCATCTCCATCTCGAACAACGTGCTCCTCTTCATCTCGCTCATCCGGAACAATCGCTGCTTTAAGTGCTACTTCCACGTGAGTCTCCTCATCCCTGCTCCGAACTCTTCTTCCTTCTTCTAGTTCATCCTCGCTCTCTGCTTCTTCGACATCATAATCTCGGTATGCTACATGCCCGTTATCCTCGTCGACTCTCTCAAGGACTGGACTAAGTGGATAGAACTCGCCAGGGCATGGTGGCCCTTCTTCGTCTACGGACTGGCCATGACACATGTCTGCATGACAACTGCATGGTGAATATCAACTTTTTTTCCCTGTTCCAACTCTTCCTTCCAGCTACATCCTGATTGCGGTGGCCTACGAGAGATATCTTATCACAGTCCGCAGCTACATGTTGAAGCAGTTTCAGAAGCGGCGCAGTTGGTGGTGCTTCGGTGAGTGCAGAGGGGAACAAACCGCTGATTTGGCTATTTATGGTGCATAGTTTTTGTGCCGTGTGACGTGAATAGCACATTTCCTCGTAGGATTCTTCTCGGCCTTTTGCGGCACGTGTTTTATGAACCCAAAAAAGAGGATGACTCTATTAGATTGTTTACTCTCGGGGCAAGGCTTACTTCTGAACGTCTCTTAGGAATCAAGGGGTCTTGCACAGAATACAGTAATCCTTTCAGCTTGCCTTGCCATCGGTCTCCTGACAAAAGGCGGAATGCTCATGGAACTCGACGTGTTCCCAAGTGAAGATGACACTTGCAAGAACACAGTCATGGAGTACTACGTGGACGTCACTGAGATCACAAAGTCCGTTTGGTACGGCACGATCTACAAGTTCTGGTTCCGCAACATCGCTACCGTCTTTCTGCCCTTCTTCCTCCTCCTCCTCATCAACCTCGGCATCGTCCTGGAACTCCGCTCCCAGATGCACCACGCATTCGGAAACAGGTCGCGGAGGCGGTTTTCATTGAGAATGCAGAGCAGAGTGAGTTGACTCATTGAGCCATTTCAATTCGAATTCCACTTCAAAATCCTCTCCCCCATTGAATAAATATATTGTTCTAGACGAACGTGCGTCAGGCGACCGCCACAATGCTATTCATCTGTGTCATTTACCTGATCTCCAACGTCGTCAACGTATTCATCACCGCTTGGGAATTTATTGATATTGACACGCTTCAGACAAGGTGAGGGAATAGAAGGTCTGATGGTATATGGAGGAAAGTTCAGGTTCATAGAAGAGTACATGCTCTCCGCGGATCTTTCGTCAGTACTTGTGGTAACGGCGTGTGCACTTCGGTTGCCAATTTACATGGTAGGTTATTTCTGTGCTTTGAGTGAGATCTTGGAACTTTGAAAAGAACCAGAAAGGCACGAGGAACCCTAGCATTTAGTTGTCCTGGACCCGTCTATTAGAGCATCCTTCCTGGTCTAGTGCATCTATCTCAATCCGACTTTCCAGCTCTGCAACCCGGAACTTCGAAAAGCCGTCAAGCGATCCTTCACTCACAAGAGCGAACATCAACAGAAAATGCATCAGACCTTCTCCTTAATAGCCAAAATTCTCGTTTAGCCATCCCGTTCTAGGAACTCCTCAAGTCCTTCTCTCCCCAAATGATTCTTCCAGTGTGATCAATATGCAAAACTCGAAACGGGTCCATCCGTGTCTCAATTTCTCCTCTTCCCGTGACCTAAAAAACTCATAAATATGTATATTGTGTTTGTTTTCCCTCCGTTTACCACGTCATACTTCAGTGCGTTTTGAGAAGATGAAAATTTATTCATAAAGCTTTGAAAGTAAGAAAAAACGAATGGAAAGATACATAAATTATACATAGAGAACGAGAAACAAACTAGAAATAAGTGAAAACGGACCCGTGATCTCGGTCATAAGGTTCTGGAGACTCTATGCGAACTCAATCAGCCCTGGCAACTGTCTCGGCCGGCTCGTCTGTGCTGTGAACAGATCCTCCGGGAACTCATCCGTCGGCGCCTTGTCCACACTAAAGTCCACTTCCGGAACCTTCTCGTTCCCGTTATTCGGCTCGATTATCTCTGCTTCCACAGAACTTCCAGATGATCCAGAAGGTCCAGACGGCGGCATGACTTCCCCTTCCGTCGATTTCATCTCTTCTCCTTCTCGGTCTTCTGGCTTTTCCTCTCCTTCCGGGAACCAAGGACGAGCTGGGAACAACAACTTCTTGAACACAGAAGACGTCTCAAAACTCACGCTTATGTCTTCCTCCTCCTCTCTCCGATCCTTCAGTTCCTACCAAAGTTGGTGGAGGTGTCGTGTGTCCCAGTGAGAATGGAGGCGATGGCGGCGGTTGTTGAGGCATCGGCATGCCATTTCCTTCAAAAAGTCAGGAATCACAAGCAACATCAGCTGTTCAAAGTCCAGTCATTCATTGTACATTCTATTCTATTCTCATAGGACAAAGAGGTGATTGATGCCTTGATCTAGATAACAGAAAACACGACTTACCCAGGAAACTGAAGAAGTTCTTCATGTTGTCTAGGAAGCTTCCGAACTGTCCTGCCGGATGCATCGGACTCGGTTCGTTGCCGAACTGCACCTGACTGCCCATCTCGACGCCTTCGCGGCCTCCACCGATTCCGCCGTCCACACCGACCCGTTGACCTCCGACAAGGGCGCCGTTGTTGGCTAAAAGTTCTGCTTAGATGGTTTCAAAGGAGTTAGAGAAACATAGAAATCTATGCACTACTCACATCCCATAGCAAATCCAGCTCTATTGCCGGCTAAGTTGAAACTACGGTCACCTCCAAAGCCTAGAATATTGGCGCCTTGACCCATTCCCATGTCGAATCCACCGCCATTTTGAGGATGAAGAAAGAACGAACCGAGGTTGATTTGGGCGCAACCTGAAAGTTACTTTTCAAAAACAGGCAATTTCAGAAGTTTCAAATTTCCGTTTTTCCGCCGAGACCTCCTTGCCACGGAGACGTCGCGCCAGTGTGTCTATCTCTCGGAAATCATGTGTTTTGCCCTTTTGCCCGTACGGTCATCTCGTTATTACACCTCGCCCGCCACCATCCCATTGTTCGAGAAGAAGCACTGACTCATTACAATGGGGCGAATTCTTGAATTGGGTGGTGGTATGGTGGTTTCAGAGAAGAGAAAGAAGTCTCGAGACTAAGTGTATAATGGGCCCTGTTGTTGTTTCGAAATGATGTCATTCTCGGCGGAAATAGATAAGGGAAAGGCTTCTGGAGAGGGAGAAGACGTACCTCGTTCGATGGTTGATAACAATAGTATTAGAAGTGCCGACTTCATTTTGAATTGGAGAATTCTGAAGAGGAGAGAAATATAAGGAGAAGAACGAAACAGTAGCAGTAGTAGTACAAAAGTCAAGGTAAACTGAACTTTCTCTTCGTAAAGGAATTGAAAGTATGATAAGAGCGGAAGAAAAGTAGTACTGTGGGAGGGGGAAACGAACAGTTTGGGGAATGAAACAGCCGTGAAGCCTCTGGTCACTTGCCAATGCGAAACGACGAAAGGCGGCGCGAGAATTGACCTTGGTCACCTTTTCTCGACGTCGCCGCGGACACAGACTGCTGAAAACTGAAAGCAGTGACTGCTTTACACCTCGTGTATTGTTGAGAGGGGGCCCAATTTGCATTTGCAAACAACGCATTGGAATTTCGGCGTTTATGAGTAGGCTGAAACCGCCAGATGTGTGACTGTCACATGGGCGGAAGATGTAGGAGGTGCCGGGGATGGTCGGGATCTCAAGAAGAAGCTTGTATCGAAAGGGGTCAGTGGGTGTTACAAAAGTGTCAGATTATGTGTAACACAGGACTCCCTAACATGACATCATCGAGATACATGTCAATCTAGAAGAAATACCGGAACCAGTAGTTCAAATTCTTCAAATTCTTCCAAGTTTTGCGAACCGAGTGAAAGTGAAAAGATATGAAGTCTCCATTTGCGATCGGACTCTTTGAACTTCGGAATGTTGAACAACGGCTTCCCTGATTCGAGCTCAAGCTATGTAGAAATAGCGAGATCTCATTATCGTCATGAGATTCTGGAATGTCTTCTGAAGAGCTCTAAGGGAAGATAGTGAAGGAAATTGAACCATTTGATAATTCAGGAACGAAGACCAGCAACTAGATATCTTCCATTGTCCTCGCTTTGCACCTGTTCCAACCTAATTAATCACGTACCCACCGACCCCCCTCATCATCCCGGTTCTCCATAACCATCAGATCCCAATCATCTCCATACACATTCCCATTTCCCTTGTCTCTCATCCCCGATTAAACTTGGTCAACGCAGCTCACGGCTCAAAATGAGCGACCGCTCTCTTGCCGTTTGACGCATTTTGATGTTATCCTAAACGGGCTGCCCCATCTGTCATCGTTTATGCTTATTGCCTCGCGCGACGAAGAAGAAGCGAGAATTGATGTTTGAGAGTCGGAAAGCCGTACGGAACAGTGTTTTCCGAGAGAGAACACTGGATAACTTTCGATGAATAATTGAAGTGTTCTATCGGAAGGTAATCATAGTGTTTGACACCCACGATATAGGTGTGCCAGGGAAAAACAAGACATGTTGCCATGGCGCGAAAACAAGAGTTATCTACAATAAATTGATGTTTTCGAAAATATTTCCCGATACAAAAAATTTTGAATTCTTACTTCAATGCGGCTGATAAGATTGTACATTGTTTTCGGAAAATTGCGTGCCTAGCTTGAAGGTCAGCGTCTGGATCAGCGTCTCACACTTTCGAAAATGTTGAGTCTCTCCATTCGAATCCTTGAAACACCTTCCGATCAGTTCCTCTTCTTAAAAAACCTTTGCCCTCATGAATGATTCTTCTAGAAACCCATCACATTCTCCTTCTCATCACCAATTCTCAGATAAACACTCATCTGATCTCTTGCCCGAATAAATGATCTTCGCTGAATTTCACAACATGACCTAGTTCGAATCATCCCCTGCCATCTCGCAAATCACTTGTCCAATAACAATCAAAACTAACTGCGCAAGCCAGACCGATTATCCTCTCTCGATTACGCAATCAGAAGAAGCAGCTGGACGACTGTGATTTGTTGACGAGTGCGCTTTCGTGTCAGAGTCTTTATGGTTCTCCAGCAATAAAATGAAATCCGACCTCTTCATCTCTTCATCGTCGCAAGATCAAGTGTCTCGAATTTCGAAGAACAATCCAATCAAACCATGCATATCCGCCCCGGCGCCGTCCTTCCTGTCCCCTCCAAAAACCCATCGTCGTCCTCGTTTTCGCCCCTAGCAACCTCTCTGCGTCTCTCCGCCTCCCACACTCTCTCGGCTTCTTCTCCCATTTCGTAACTCCCCGGCACGTCCCTCTGCGTCTCCGGCTTCTCCGGGCATGCATGTGCGCGAATTTGCGCGTCTGTGTCCTCCGTGGTCCGAGAGCCCCCATGAAACCTTTTCGCATTTGTCCTTTCTTTCTATTTGTGCTTGCTGCTGGTGGTCCCTTTCTATATCCTCTCCCGTTTGTACTATTAGCCACTCATGAATTGTCTCCTTTCCTTTATTTCCGTAAACAGCCATCACAAGAATAATCTCGAAGAATCTCCAGAAATCCCTCTTCTCGCCAAAACGAAAAACAAAATGAGATTTCTTTCGGATGCGCGGCGACAAAGTTATGAAGGTGCCTCGATTCCTGCGCATTCCTTATTTTCCTCTTCTCCCTCTTCTCCGGGCCCACTCACAATTCAATTTGATTTTTGAGCGCTCTTGAGACACAGAAGAAGCCATTTTTGTGCCCATTTTCGCTTACTTCAAAATATTATTATTGAACGCATTTCATTTCGTTTCACAATTTCTTGTTTACGTCGTCTACTCGAGGTGCGGCAGAAGCCACGTCATTGGCTCTGTGACTTCTTCTGCTTCGTGGAGGGAAAGGGGATAAGTGAGTTGAAGCGGAGAGGAAACAATTAGATGGAACATTCCGTCCCTTTAGTCCAAATTTGATTTCTCTCAATTGCTGTAGTCCCGAGCGCTAACTTTCCCCATAATAAGCCACTATTGGTTGCTCTCGTAAAACGGCGGCTCCTCTCTCGGAGATGTAATTGAGCTCATTCCAATACCCCTTCCTCTCACTTTGCTCCCTCGAAAAAAGTGAAAGCCCCTTTCCACTCTTCGAATCTCGCTACGAAGGTATGCATGAATGCACAATTATATAGGTGTGCCCCTCAAAAACAACGGGTCCTTCGTTTTTGTTCCAGCTCGCCGAGCCGGGGCCCGGCGGCTCTCCAACAACTTCCCCAAAGGACTATAGCATAAAAGCAACACAAAATAAATGTAGTCGTCGTGTCGGCCCCCAGCAAAGAAGCACAAGAAGAAGCTGCGTTTTTGTCGAGATTTGCGATGGCGATAAAAAGAGAAAGTGGCGGAAAAGGGGGGGGGGAGAGCTCCACGTTTTTTCATCTCTCCCAAGTTTTCCCCCTTTTTTGATTCAGAGCTTCACAGCTTCACGTAGAACCCATAAGTTTGTATAGAATAGCTATTCCTTTCATAAATCTTCCAAACATGTTGTAATTATAATTCATACTCTGACGAACCTGGAACAAGTACCCCTGGCTGCGTTTCATGAATACGAGTTCTACATCAAAACACATAATCCATCACTAAATTTGAACTCCCGCACGAGCCGTACAAGTCTAGCCGACGGCTCCAACTCCCGCGGCCTATACTGCTGACGTCCGTGGCTCAGGTGTGTTTTGTCGAGTAGCTCGTTCCGTTTTTCCTGCTCCCCGGGGACTTCGAATCGATGTCAACAGCAAGAAAAACGAACCCTCCTTGTAGAAAGTTCATCAATTCCGAGATGGGCTTCTCCTCCGTGTTACATTCTGTGTTGCTCATCTTCTCTAGTGCTCCCACCGGATCAACACTTCAAAACTCCCATCCAATCCCATCCATTTGAGTTACTATCAACGTTCCGTCCCCCATTATTTCTTGTTTTCTTCGTTCCTTTTCCCAGTCCGACAACTTGTTCACAACCATTTTGAGTCAGTGCCGTTCGGCGAACACGACGACAAAAAACAAATAGGCGTACATGATATGGCCTATGATGGATGGAATACTTGACACTGCCGACTCCGAGAGCACAACCCACGGCTCGCATTATTGATGTTGGCGGGTGTGTTGTGCGGTGTGAACAACGAAACCATTGAAGGCTCTGATTACTTTTTTGCTTTCAATGTGAGGGTGGAGTAGGCGTTATGAGAACGTGTTTTGCTCATGCAAACAAAGCCAATGGTGCCACGTGGCAAATTTCATGAACTGAATTCTATCAAGACATGTGGCACGGTTTCTACAAATCGCGACGTCAGTCATAACTTATTGGTCTGAGGAACCGTTGTCATGATTCAATAACCGACCTGTTCTACTTGCCATCTTGAATTCCGGTTGATTAGGAAGTAAATCAAATTTCATATCAATCTCATCATTTTTGAATGTCAGATTCACAAAAACAGTTCGTCATCTCCAAAATCTTCTGATCCTTGTATTCCTTTCTTGATCACCTGACCACTCTGATCAGCTTCCTCTGAATTCCCATTCTAATCCGTCTCAAAACCACGTCATTATCCTTCTCTCTGTGCTCTTGGACTCTGATCCGACCACTTCTCACCAGAAAACTCAAACTGACCTTTTCCGTTATTTCCTCGAAAGCCGCCTTCTCCTCCATCTTTTTCATCTATTTTCCGTTATTTTGCGGCCATTTCGCCCCGACTCTTCGTATTTCCTGACTCGTAAAAACCGGCGTGTGTGTGTGCCATTCATGGATGGTTTGTGGCAATTATCCGTCCACAAAAACGACATTACTTCCGAGAGCACTCTTCTCGTTTCGTTCTTCTCTTCCCGCCATTCGCCCCTCGCCAACTTACCTCCTTCTCTTCGCCTATTTTCGCCCATCTCGTTTCTCGAAAAGCGTGTTAATTAAACGGCTCCTTCTCTTGGCAATCGTCGTCGACAAAGACGTCAAAATAACATCTCATTTCCCTTCCCTCCCCCGGTCTCGACTTTCTTCTATTTCATGAAGCTGACGTGGCGTGTGGCGCAGCTGGCGTCAAGTTACTTCTAGAATATGTATGCGTTCTCGGAGGAGGAGAAGCAAGATCTTGCCCTTTCCGAGATGGAACTCTTTCTCTTTCCAGCTGATTGCTTCCTTTCATAACAACGAAATCAAAGTTCAGAAGACGTGGCGGGACTCTTCGGAAGACCTAACGTCTTCAAGGTTTTGCTCCAGGAAATCTTGACACGTGGTCACGTTCAAATACAATGAATTTTTGAAACCCGAGACGAATTAGACTGAACTCTGAACTAGAGACTAGAAGCTATGATGATCAAACAATTTCCATGTCTTGAGGGGATCGCAAGGAGCTCAAAACTTGTCTTCCTAATCCCTTGCTCTTCACCTGCAAACGTTTTCTGTTCAGCAGCCTCTTCCCTTTCCTTTTCCTCGTTTCCCTTCTTCCAAATCCATGTTAATTCGATTCGCACTTGTTCGGCCGTCGTCTTCCCACCGCATTCCTCCTCCTCCCTCCTTATTCTTGCTCTTTTCATGTCGCAATGCTCGCCGAAAAGACGAGAAAAAAAGCGGCGGCTCGGGGAGCCGGAGTCAAGACTTCTGACGCCCTCGGGGTCGCCCCCGTTTCCTCTCTTTCACACTTTTTATTGATCGTCAACTCAACCGCCGAGCATAATATATATCCGGTTATGAGTCAGGGCAGCCCGCGTGTATTCATTTTGATGAATACGGCCAACGCTTCCACTTCATTTTGAGCCGGCTCATGTGCCGCTTACTCATCGAGTTTTTGATGGATGAGCAAGACGCAAAACAGAGCTTTCGAACGTTATCACCCGATTCTTTGTCTTCTTCTTCTTTTTCTTGCAATTCTCAATTCCCTCAAGAGGCATTATCATCATTCTCCAAATGCTCTTCTGTTCGCTTCTTGTCTATATGTCATCTCAAATTAGTATTCATAATCCCATCTCTTCTGCCTTGACGTCAATGAATTCCCAAGTCACCTTGAAAAAGGCCGTGCCTTTTCCTTCCCGTTATTCACTTTTTTGTCTTATTCTTTGCTGGTCTCATGGGCTGTCCCATTTTTTATTCAGCGGCGCCTTCTCTCCTCTCCGCTGCTTCACCGCCAATTATTTTCCGTGTAGCATGGCATGCCCAGAACCTCTGAAGGCCTTCGTATGTCAACATCAGGCGTCGAGAAAGCCTCTAATTTGTCGCCTCTAGGCGATAATTTGTGTTTCTCACGCGATTACGGCACCGCTCTCCGAGACTCCTGCCAGCTACCGGCCCCTCACAACAACGCCTTCTGACGTAAGCCGACGGGGCAACTCTCGCAAGTTGCAGCATGCAGCTGAATTCTCAGATTTGTATCTTTCTTGGAAACAGCCACACTTCCCAACCAAAATGTTCACCTGTCCGTTCTATTCACGGCAATTTCACAGCCGTCGTTCCGGTTCATGACCTTCTAAGCGGTCAGCTGTGGTGACTGGATAGTGCAAGTCAACTTCGGAAGGCTGACAGCTTCTGTTTTCAGTTACTAGCAACAGCCAACAGCTGCCCTTCTAATCAGTTTGCCAAAAAACAAGATCTTGTAAAGTTGAAAACACGTGTCTTTTCACGTGAAGCAGTAATCATCTTGTCTCCTTGAAGCGGAAGTGCCACGTCTTCTGCCTTATTCTCTCTTCTGCTCAATGAACCAGATGTGCTTGAAAGAAGCGACATTTGGCGCGCCAGACTAACCCTATTATCACACTTCCCCGCTCATTTGCATCTTGCTCTGGCATCTTTCTTCTGCCTTCTGAATGACTAAGCTCTTGTCCTTTTTCAATCGAATCTCTCCCCTCTAATCAACTCGATTCATAATCAATCGCACTTTTCCTTCTATATGATTTCCTCTCCTTCGACCACTTTCCTTCGTCTCAACTTGTGCCCGTCACCATGGAAATCTCGAGATTCTCGTAATCCGATCCGCCGTCTCTCTACGGATTTCCGAGGATTTCAGCCCGCTCTCTCTCTCTGCCATTTCCCTGCACGTCACAACCGATTCCACCGTGCCTCGTTGCCCCTCGAGGTGCTTTTCGAAAAAACCAGTCGGATCATCACCGCCACCCCCATCGTCTGTTTCTGACACCTTTCACTCTTGTCCTGCAGATTTCCGCTGGTCACAATGTCTCTCTCTCTCGAATAATCCGAGCTAATCGAATTACCGTAGTTAGCCTCGTAAAACATAACGAGGGCACCGAGTTCTCCCCGCAAAATGAACAAATTTATGGCTTCCTCAGGCAGTTTCCCTGCTTTTTCTGAGCTCCGCGAGCCCACGCCAACTTTCTGTATTCACTTGAATCTCTCTCTCCACATTCCCCTGTTTTCTCTGTTCAACTCCCTCTCGCAAATCTTATTCGTTCTGTCCGAGTTCTTGGAAAACGAAAGATGAAAACACGAGCGGCGCATGACCAGGTATATTGGGTGACTGTGAGCCTGGTTAATTATGAATGAGATATTATATTTATTGTGCCTCGCCTTGGCCAGAAGAAGAATATCGGGTTCCGGTCTGCTGGAAATGTTCTCTGCTTTTGTTTCTCACGAGGTTTCAAACCTGCGAAGCTTCAACCGACCGATTGGTCTGATTGCCGCACCGTGGGAAAGTGGGAAAGGCTTTAGGTCCTTCTTCAAATGAAATCATTCCGTGCGAGACCCGTTGTCCGAACAATGGACTTTATCAGCACCGTGCCTAGTGTGTCCTGTTCCGTTTCTGACTCATCATCATCTATTCAGCCCTTTCTCTCTTTTTCTCAGTTCTTCACCTCCACTTGGCACATGCGTGCTCAAAACTCCTTCGATTTTATGCATGTTCGACCCCTCCCTCTCCGTGTGCCACACACACATAATTCACGATTCAAAAAGTCACGCATGAGAAGACGAAGAGGAACAACCTCCTTCTCCTCGTCTGTCTCTTTTTCTTCTCGGATTTCCTTTCGCTTCGCTCCTGTCGTTTTTCCATCCATTCGAACAACTTCTGCCCGCCGAGCCGGCCAGCTGTCATGACAACCCGCGCCGCATGGCTCCTCCTCCTCTCTTTCTCGAGCTCGCGCGCTCTGATAATCGGATGTGAAGATTAGATGGTGTGAGTAGGAGGAGACCCGCGCCACTCGGCTCGCCAGTTCCAGCTCTCGCTCCCCTCTTGACTCGCTCACGGCTCGCCTCCTCCTCCTCTTCCTGATTTCCTAACATCTTGACTTCCTGATAACTTCTCTTGACTTTTCACCTGCTCTCCCAGAATTGGCAACTGTGACTTGTTTTCATTCGAATCACAGCTTCTCCTCTGAATCATCGTCTTGTTATTGTAGCTTCTTGACTGCACACACTTCAATTATCTGACAATTATAGCTCGGTATACGGTATCCCAGCTATTCTTCGAAGCCCTAATTCAAGAAGAACTTCTGTCTGAATTCCTCGAAATTCATCCGATATCGTCACTTATTCATAGCTTTCGAGAAAGAAGAAAAGAGGGGAAAGCGTCGTGAAGATGAAGAATAAGCGAGCCGACGCAACTGGCCAAAACAAACCTTTTCTTGACACCTAATTGAAAAATTCTTCTTCTCGCTCCTTCTCGTGCCATGCCATCTCCCCTCCGTTTCATTTCGAAATGTTTGTGTGCTGCAGCAGAGAAACCGGAAAAGTGTGGCGTGAGCAGTGGTACCAGGAGCTGAAACACCGGATGACGTGTGGGGAATTGAGTCATCTTGTAGCCTTCTACAACTCGTGTTATTGCCTTTATACCTGCTCTGAGTAGAAAATCCCGGAAAGTCTCGCGAACGCTCTCTGCTCGCCTCGATTGTCCCATTGTCACAACTTGTCCTTTTTGTTTTTCACGCCTTCGCTCCCTCTTCGCACCTTACTCGCCAACCAATCATTCCCCCTCTTGCTTCTCTCCTTCACACATCCGCTCTTTTCTTCTCGCATTTATTCATTCATTCCGCTTCTTTCCAGACGAGAGAATTCCAGCCCAAGCTCTCTCAGACTCAACACGTCCTATGCGAACCGCTTACCTTCTTCTCGTCGCCACCCTTCTAGGCGTCTCGTTCGCCAAGCATCACCATGCGGCAAGAGGTAACACATCAGCGTCTGATCATGACATCACCGCTTCGGTTTCAGCTCCGATAATCAACTTGCAAGGAGCCGAGGAGCTGGTGGCTGTTGTGCGCGAAGATGAGAACATTATCTCAACTGTGCCGGATTTCGCGATCCTCTCCGAGACTGGTAAGCAAGGGTTTAGATCGAACATCCTAGGGAAGAGACTTAGCTGTTGAGTCAGCACGAATCAAACTACAAGTTATGCAAAGTGGTCACGTATTCTGACCGGAGCCGCATCTGATGTTTAGCGCCTTCTAGAATCATGCGATTAGGGACTGTTCTCCTCTGTATTTGAGATATGAGCTTTCGAAACTTGCCCGGAAGCCACACGTGGAGTTTGACGTCTTCTGAAGCGGGTCTTTTGGCTCTGGGACAATAGGTGACACATCCGCTCCTTGGACAGTCTGGTCTTCAAGCCTTCCATTGTTTTCGTGTCTCTCTTTTCTTCTGGATCTTCGGTTTCTGCTTCCTCCTCGACACTCGACGTGAAGTTTAAGGTGCCGTAAACAAGACTAATTAGGCACGAGAGAGGCAAGATCCATCGCTACTTCTTGCCTACTTTCTCGAAATAATCAAGCTCATTACTATTCATGACATTTACATTCTCGAGTCCTCACGCGCGCCTCTTTCACCTCATTTGCACAAAAATCTCATCAGGAAGGAAGCGTCGTCGTCGTCGCTTCTCATTAATTGTTTCGTCTTCTTCTGCATTTTTCTTCTTTTTCTCGGCTCCCCGCAACACGCACGGACAGGATTACGAACCACGAAGAACAGGGGGGATTGACGTGTGTGTGTGAGGGGGATTAACTGTGACATGACATGACAGAATCGAGCAAGCATTGAAAAAGACGCGCGGGGAATGGGAAGGAGAAGCAAGGAAAGAACTTTCAGGACCCGTTTGCAACTACCTGCTCACCTCGCAGAACAATGAACCAGTGCCGTTTGACATTCAAGTCGTTGACAAGTTCACCGGAGCCGCTGTTCTGAGAGTCAAGGTGATCACTGACAATGATGTTCTTGGGGTGCACTCTGTACTTTAGGATGCCGCCACTCTGGACTGCAAGAAGCCAGAATACAACCTTCAAGTGCAAGCTGTCAAATGTGACAACGACAACGTCAAGAGCGAAGGTGTCTCCCTGAAGATTCGTGTCAAGGACACCAACAACCATGCCCCGGAAATTGAGAATCCTTGGTACACATTCCACGTGGAAGAGGGAAAGGTCATCGAGGAGGTCGGTGTGCTGAAGGCTTCTGACAAGGACTGCGGACACCCGAACGGAGAAATCTGCGAGTATGAGATCACCAACGGGCTCAAGGAGCTTCCATTCGCCATCAACAACCAAGGAGTTCTGAGAACCACCCAGCCACTCAACTACACGCAATCCAAGTCCTACATCCTCACCGTCGTCGCCATTGACTGCGCCATGCGCAAGAGCAAGAGCTCGCTCGTCACCGTCCACGTCGACGAGATGTGCGTTCAGGGAATCGCCGCGATGAACGAGAGAGTCAACTACGCACCAGGAACTGGATCCAAGCTGCTTCTTCCGGATGTCTCCCTCGAGTTCTGCGAGAAAGAATCTGTCTGCGAGGCAGAGAGTGTGCAGTCGGTCATTGAGCTCCGTGCCGGACACGTCACTCAGGGATGCGCCAGAGACACTGTCTACGACAACCAGACCATCCAGACCTGCGGACTCTCCACTGCCACCGTCAAGCTGCTCAATGAGGATGCCCTGACCAGCTCTGCTGAGAACCAGATCCTGGCTGACCAGGGACTTGAGTTTGATGGATCCAGAGGACTTACCGTGTCTGATGATGTTCATCAAGGACTCATTCCTGACCACTTCACCTTCAGCTTCTCGATGAAGCACGCCGCTGGAACCAAGGACGAGCAGAGCAACAAGCAGAACATTCTTTGCGAGAGTGATGATTTCAGTGAGTCATCACTTGATCTCTTCAGCTAATCATTTCCCTTTTTCAGACATGAACCGTCACCACTTCTCCGTCTACATCCGTCACTGCAAACTCGAGGTCGTCCTCCGTCGTGAAGCTGGAGCCACTGCTGACTTCCGTGCTGCCGAGTGGCGCTGGTCAATGCCAGAAGTCTGCGACAACGAGTGGCACTCGTACTCCCTGCTTTTTAACGGAATCGACGATGTCAACGTTGTTGTTGATGGAAAGAGCTTCAAGGCTGACGAGAGAAACCCGGAGATTCTCGACGACTGGCCGCTTCACAAGACCAAAGCCTCCAAGACCAAACTCGTCGTTGGAGCCTGCTGGCACGGACGCCAACAGAAACTTGCTCAGTTCTTCCGCGGACAGCTCTCCTCCCTGTACATGCTCACCGGAGCCGTCGAGAGCGAGAGCGCCATCAAGTGCGCTCACACCTGCCCAGAACAGCTTCAGTTCACCGGAGTCGACGAGCTTCTCGACGGACAGAGCGCCACCTTCTCGCCAGACCAGACCACCCTGACCCTCAAGGCCCAAACTTCCAAGCAGATCGGACAGATGCTCAAGCGTGTCGCCTACGTCAACACCCAGGAGAAACCAGCTCCAGGACACAGAGTATTCCACGTGGAGACTGAAGTCACTTGCAAGCAGGACAACAAGAAGATCAAGCTGCCATCCAGCAAGGGATACGTCTTCGTTCAGCAGATCTCTGAGCCAACTCTCTCGATCTCTGCTTCGTCGACTTTGAAGAGCAACCAGCACATGGTCAAGGTCGGACAAGCCATGGTCCCGGATCTCACCATCACCGTCAGCCAGAACAACGCCGACGGAGAACTCGAAGACGTCACCCAATCCCACAAGATCGACTACTGCAAGATGCACCTCCAGCCAGCCCGTGACATGGATGTCGAATACTTCTCGTCCCCAGCTTCCCTCATTGCTGCCTTGAACATCGAGTTCGAGCATGACAAGGACGTAAGTGGATCCAGCATCTTGATCCGAAACCATCTCATTTTGCCACTCTTCAGGGTATCCTTCTCCGCGGAGAGGAAAGCGCTCAAGGGTACAAGGAAGTGCTCTCCAAGGTCCATTATTTCAACACTCGACCGGAATCGTACGCCAAGCGCATCTACACGGTGCAGTGTGCTATGCTCAAGGGACGCGTTCTCAGCAACCAGTTGTTCGTCACGGTTAGTAAAAGAAGCTGTTAAGTCGGCAGTACTAACCGAAAAGGTTTTTACTGGGATTAAATTGTCTTCTCTCTCTTGTCTCTGCGTCTCGCCGTCTTCTCATTCTCTCTGCTCTCCATCTTTGCTCATTGCTGATAAGTTATGTGAGAAAAAGTGTGGGGAAGTGGGAAATGCCAAGAGATCAGCAGCTCCACAACAATATTCTAAGAATAGGTTAAGCCAATGAGTCAAGGAGCCCTCATCAATCTTGCGGCTCTCTGCACCACATTCCATTTCCACAATCATTACTCATTCATTCTCTTCTTCTCGCCACAAGATCCATTTATGTGCTTGCCCCGAAGGACGTATAATGACTTGCGCCCCGTCTGTTTTCATCGCCTCCGAATGGGTTTTCTTGCGCCGAAAAGAGGGCTGTGCGAGAGGCGTCGAGCCCCGAATTGCCCTCATTTGAGCAGAGCGATGAGCTTCCCGAAAACACGCACTCGCCGAGTAGTCCTCCGATATTTGTAGTTGGCTTCACTGCTTCATATCACGTACATCAAGTAGCCACTCGGTACCAGGCGCGCTCAATGATAGAATAATCCTTCTTCTCGAGGCGAAAAATACACGCGCGAAATAATCTCGAGTCCTCGATAATCCCCTCTTCTTCTTTTCTCCGCTCTTCTAGAAAATCGCCCACACGCTCCAAGATCACGGGGCTTACCGGAACTCGCGCATTTCTTATACACATATCCCACCAGCTCTGGGAGCCATAATTGCTCTCGCTTTGTCTCTCATTCGTTCCCCGGAGAGCTATGATACATGTTGAGCGAGTGGATGAGTGTTGCATGTTGTTTCCGGCGACTTGACAAGCAGAATGGAAGACTTTGGAAGTTCAACACACATCTTCTTCTTCTGCTGTTTCAAAGTGTACTTTCGTCCCCTTTCTCACTAAAAGTTTCCAATTTACCAGGAGTCTTCAGAATCCTTTTGGAGGCTCCAAAGCATGAAATTTCCCACAAGTCATTTTCCACGAATCCAATTATTTCAGCCTCCTCTCCTGATTTACCAAGCACTTCTTTCTTAGGCATCTCATTAATTTTTCATCTTCCCTCTCCCCCTTCTCCTTCTTCTCACATCATCCAAATTCTAAATCCAAATTTGAATCCAGAGTCCTCGTGAATCTGAAAACACGCGTACACAAGTTCCGGAAACGGAAAGAGAAGACTCTCTCCTCTTAATTGGCATAATTGTGATCTCCTCTCACACACACCCACCCATTTCTCAGTTGCCTCTCTCATGTTTACATCAAATATGAGAAGAGAAGCGACTACGGTACTTGTTATGATTGGACGTCTTCCAGATGACCATCGAGGGAGTCACCACGACTACGACAAGCACCACTGAGGCCCCACTGGCCGCCGCTGCCGCCGCTGCTCAACAGCCGATTCAGTTCAACTTCAACTCGGGAGAGACTGCTCTCGACAGCCTGGAACTCATTGAACGCCACTTCGAGCCCGCTTTCGATCAACTTGGAAGCTCTCGTCTTCAGGTGAGCACCACTTTCAGATGTTATTGAAAAGTGTAGTGGGTGGAGCCGATGAATGGAAAGTTATGAGCGGCGCGAAGAGGCGGCCGAGCCAATGAGCTCTCACTCCTCGCCTTCTTCTTCTTCGTTTTCTCATTTTTCAATGCCTGTGCTCATTCGTTTCCTCTTGCTCGCTTTCTGTCGGCAGTTATTCCGATGGCTTGTGCCACAACGCACTCTCCCTCAATTGCCTTCAGAATTCTCTTCTGACTCCAGAATTCCGGCTCTTTCCGACACGTATCCTATAGATCAGTCGTTTCTCTGAAAATTAGCTTCCTCCATCTCATCACTTCTCGGCGCCCGCAAAACATTTGAAGTGAGGCCGGGAGCGAAGGGAGCACAAGCACGCACGTCGTCGTCGTCGTCGTCGCTGAGCAGAAGCAACACAGAAATTCAATTAAAAACAGACGTCTCTCTCCTCCTCTTCTAGAGCCATCTGTCATCACTCATCGTGCCCGCAGGCAAAACCAGGTCAAGCCACGCCCACTTTGAGCACTTCTAAAGACTTTTGAAGGCCCGCTCATTTCCCGAGCTGTCTCATAAGCCGAGTTCTTCTAATTATTTTGCGTCGAACCGGTGAATGAATGCATTGTTGAGTATTTTGTGGAATAGCTTCCCTCCAGAAGAAGCGCGTGGCTCCTTCCGACTTCCGGGCGGCGCCCCTTCAGTTTCCCTGGAAATGGATGTTTGACCACCTGTCGAGCAATAACATCCACCGCTTCTTTTTTCGACTTCTTCGGCTTGTTTCCCGCCTCTTTTCTGTCAGAACTTCAAAGAATGTTCGTTGGCTAAAAGGACTTGTCGGTCAGTTACCGTAGCTGTCCGGAGAACTCTCGACTTCGTGAATCTGTGATGACGCTCTCCTGAAATGCTTGCTGGAAAAAAAGGCGTGGCTTCTTTCTCAACATCGCTGCACGGTTTTCATTTCGATTGCCTAGCTTCTTCGAGATTTGAATTCCAACAAAGCCTGACACAAACATCAATTTCCCACGTTACGAAAGCCATAACTCTGGGCTCGGCAAGCCATCGGATTTCCGATTTCCACCCCAACCTACTCATCATCTTCATTCTTTCGTCGTGATGCCTCCTCGTGCCTCAAAATGAAATTCTATGAAATTTTTCCATCAACTCGATGAAAAACGATGTCGTCGTGCCGGCTCAAGAGGATCTCTCTCTTCTTCCCTTTCGCTATGAATTATAGATGAGACTTCTTCTTTTTCTCCTTCTCGGCCGGATCGTTGTCGTCGTCTCCGATGGCCTGGATTCTTCTTGTTATTGCGTTCGCTCTTCACACGCTCTTCGTCAGTTTGTATCCAGTTCGGTACACAAATTCTTCTCCGACTCACCTCACTCGAGTCTTGTTTTTCGATTAAAAAACGCAATTGCTTTTTTATCTCGTCCTCGCATCGTGCCCCCCGTCTCCGATTGCTCACTTCTGCTCAACCCACTTGACGTCAGTTTCCCCTGGCAACATTAGCCCCTGCTGCTTCGTCACATGCATCAGAAGCCATCTGAATCCAGAAACGCCGGATCATGTGATATATGCGCCTTCGCTCTTTCTCTCTCTCTCACCACGTATAAATATAAGAGCAGATGAAAAAGTTCAATAAAGTTCGCGAAGCGCTTCCGATCCCGCAAACTTTTTGACATACACTTGATATGTCAGCCTCCCCGGGGGACAGTTTTCATCGCGTGGGTGGCGAGTTTGAGAGAAGAAGTTGCTGCAAAAAGATGGATATTCTCTCGATATTCTGCAAATTCATAGCGCCATTAGGAGCAGAGAAAACACGGGTCCCTGGAGTATGGAAACCGTGAAACCGTGTCGAGCCTACGTCACGTCTTCTGGAGGCCGTTGGTCTCTCATCAAGAAGAGCTCATCGCGAATTCTCATTAACCTTGCGCCGAGTCCTCCAAGGACATTGAACGTCCGCATATCGGGTGCTCCGCTGAGCACAGTCACAAACTTGTGCTCTTTTCCTTTTCTTTTTCTCACCGAAAAAACATGGAAATCTTTGGAATCTCTGTTCTCCATCGACACCACGGCCCATCGAGAGACGCAGCGCCACCTCCGGGTCCCCCCAAAGAGGGGCGAAGCGGGCAGAGGGAAGCGGGCCCCCGTCCCGTATACACAAACTGCCACCAAATCTATAAAACTGCGGGAAGAAGGGCGCGAGAAAAGCAGCGCCCCCCACTTCCACTCTCTGCCCCCTCCGCTCCATCTCCTCCCCAGAGCGGGGCACCGACGTCTTCCAGAAGAAACTCGGTCGCCACCTTTCCCCTCTCCGGCGGCTCTCTTAAATTCCCCCACGAGCAACCGGCCAGAATTCTGAAGCCAACACTTGTATTCCAGAATGTTCGTGGTAAGTGGGGCTTTCTCAAGTGTCCTCTCTGGAATTCTGAAACTGAATCCTCTTTCTGGAATCTGAATTCCGCCAAGTGGCCATAACAAAGTGACGTGTCACTTTGTCTTTTCGGACCCGACTCTCGGCCACCAAACCATCATTCATTCAAAAGAATTCAACCGACCCATTGACAAATAATCGTAAATGTATGTCTCTGCAACAGCGGCTCCTTGCCCATCAGCTGACCGCACAATCGAGAGTTTCTCCAACTTCCCCGTCGTCTTCTCCTTCCTAAATTCTTCTTCTTCTCATCGAAATATGATCCACCGGCACAAATTGGGCCCGCTCATTCGCTTCGACGCCGCCGTCGCGCATCAGATTTCCATCCATGACGACGTGCCGCCTCAGAAGCGTGCCACACTTTCTAGCCGCTTCTTCTTCTCGACGTGATCCTTGAAAAACTCGGCGCCTACCACCCAGTTTTCCTCTCTCTATAAGCAGGAAATTAGTTTGCGCGATTTCCTGTTTTCCCGGCGCCCCTCGATTCTGTGAGCGTCCCGAAGCGCCCGGGGCCGTTCTGCCACGTCACAGAGGACGGATCCATCATTCGCTGAGCACCGCCATCACTCATTCACACGCACATGTTTATGAGCAACTGCGGTGACACCAGCCACCACTGAGAAAACTTTCCGATTCTGATTTTTCGTAACGACGCGTCGAGAATAGGCGAGGAGTGGCCGCCGACAACAAAAACATCTTCTTCGCCTTCTTCTTCTGCTCGTCGTGTCCCTCTCGGAGCCTTCTCAGTCGTCCATCCGAATCTGATTTAATCAAACCATTCGCCGCACCTCTCCTCCTATTTCGCTTCAATTCCTTCTCGGCTCCATCTTCTTGTCGCTTCTCGGAAGGCAATGGCCTTCTGGCATTCCATGTATTCTCTAGATGAGGTCAAAATCAAGGTGCATATTTTCAAATATAACCAGATTCACAAAACCAATTATATTAGTCTCTAAACCGAATTGTTTTCTTTCAGAACATTCTGGAAATGGACCTTCCGCGTCCGAAAGCCCTCCTCTCCCACCACGGATACGATGTCGGACAAGGAGCCATTGCTGGTGAGCCTCTCTACTCTACATACTTCTCATTCTCATCCCAACTCTTTTTCAGGTGGAGCCGTCGCCGTCGTCGTCGTTGTTTGCGTCGGATTCCTGTTGGTGCTTCTCGTGATCGGTGTGCTGAAAATGCGCGACACCCCAATGCCACGACGACGAAGACAGAAGAGACAGGTGAGAATATTCGGAGATCATTAGGCATTTGCATGAACATCACAAATCACCGCCGACATTAGTCATAGTTTGGCCAATTCGCCCAGAGCCATTTAGTCGCCAGTCTTCTAATCGGATGACAGGGGCAGAAATAGACGGGCGTGCTCCCGATGCACTTTGATGTGGCCGACGAAAAAGAAGCGGAAATTGAATCTGGACGTGTTTCAGAGCGACGGAGGCATGCACTGGGACGACAGCGGCATGAACATCACCGTCAATCCTCTGGATGACGTCGAGAAGAACGGAGGAGCCGTCGACGAGTTCAGCGATGAAGAAGAGGAGGAGGAGAGCGACGGAGAGAGGTAAATACTGAAGTGCACCTTGTCTGGGCTAATACAAATTGTTTTCCAGCGAATGCTCCTACCGCGACGAAGAGGACGACGTGTCGGAAGACGAGGAGGACCAGACCGAAGTGCTCCCGCACATGGACGCCAACCAGCGCGTCGTCGGAGGTCTCGAGTGGGACGACGAGGACGACATCTCGACCAACGCCCGTTCCTATCGTGTCTAAATGCTCCTCATGTTATCTTCCGTTCTCCCTCTCTAAATTATGATTTCTCCCCGTCCAATTAGCCATTCGTCCTGTTCCTCCCCATCGATCTCTCGTCTCCTTTTTCATGACTCACCGTCTAGTTCCTTCTCCTGTCCCACTCATGAGTTTTTCCATAAGCTCCACACTTCTCTCTCATAATTTGTACATTTTGACTCAAAAAATGTTCTCTCCCTGTTGATGACACTACATATACCTAATCTTGAACTTCTAAATTGAAGAAACACCCCTAATAATGATAATGATAATGTTACCCCTTCTCTTGAAACACAAAAAAAACAAAAAATGAAACCCCCGTATCCGAGTTCGTCTCGGAATCTGTCTCCTACACTCCTCCCCCCGTTCCTCTCTCTAGTCGTTCCCTTTTTGCAGTTTTCCTTTTTCTTCAATAAATAAATCCTCCGTCCGAATCCAATGTGTTGAAGCTGGAATTCAGAATGTTGAAAACTACAACAAGAAATGGGATATAGTTTGCTTGATCCGGTTGCAATCAGACGGACCACCACAAAACATGAGCAGTAGTGAAAGAACTGCATCATGATATGCCTTATCACTCACAATCCAATCAAACTTGTGTTCAGTTTCTGTGGCACCGTGTATCGGCTCATTGATCCGCTACAATAGTTTCAGGCGACTCTCAGCAGCACCAATGACTTTCTCGAATCCCGATGACCAACACTCATCCATCAATCCATTCCCGGAGCTTTCCTTCAATTACTGGTTTCGAATCGGAAACTGAATGGCGTTTTGATCAAACTCTGATTTGTGCTTATCACCTTACCAGTTCCACGAGCCACAACGTTGCTAGCGTGGAGTAGTGGGGTAGCTGATATGGAATCAGTGCGAAAACCCTCGTTTTCGAAGATTCTGAAACCCAATCAACCTCCCAGAGGCTGTTCCAAATAGAATAACATGAACAATCAAAAAAAAATCCATTATCACTTTATCTCTATCAATTACACAAAAGTTCTCTTCGACTTCTACGAATTCATGGGTCCGACGTGCGCGACTCTCTTCGTGACGTACTCAATGTCCATCGTTCCGTTCGCCGCCAGAATCAGCGGAACGGCTGCGGCAATGACGATGATGAGTGAGAAGCAGACGAGTGCCAGCATGAACGTGTCGCAGCAGTTGGGTCTCTGGTGGGCCGCCTTGCCTTCGCCGTCACCGCTCGCCTCCTCGGCTTCTCTCGATCGTTTCGCTTTCTTGTCCTTTTTGCGATTTCCCATCGTTTAGAAGAATAGGGAGAAAACTGACGAAATAGCGAGGAACGGACTGTACATTGTTGGAAAGACACGATGGAAAAGGTCACGTGGAAACCAACTGGAAGGGTCTTTTCGGAACAGATTTATCAGACTCTTTCAACTTGTCACATATTTATCATCAAAGGAACACAAGAAACACGAGAGGAGAATACGATGTGATGGTTTTGAGAAGATGGCGTGGATTTGATATTCTAGCAGACACGTTCGATTGTGAAGATGTTGTTGTCAAATCTAAACTTTTCCTCTTATCATTCACATTGATAACGCTTATCAAACAAGTACCTAGGCCATCTTCTGCTTCTCTCCCGACGAATTTTTGCTTTCCAGCATCATGATATAGTGAATCTTGATGTCCAGAAGATCGTGTCTTGCCTTGACCTTCTCGATGTATCTCTGTTGTGCGTTGAACTGAGTCTGGTAGATCTCAGTGAGCTCCTCCTCATCACAGATGCGAACCATGCGAATCAACCAATCCGTTTCCTCCAACCAATCGTATTCCTTCTTGAGACGATTCTCAATGCTCAGCTTCTCTTCCTCAAACTTCTCCTTCCATCCTTTCAAATCGGAGGAGTAGTTCAAGGTGTTCTCCTCGATCTGCTTCCACTGTGCCTCCGAGAATGACTGAAAATTTGAAGTTTCTTTTTTGTGCAGAAGAAGAAGCTAGTTTTGTCCACGTGGACAGTTCATGTTTGAGTTTCCTGATTTGTACTCTGCCCCCTCCCCTCCCAACCCCCAAACTGATTATTTGACACTCACCGACGGGAAGTACGTTTTGTTTCTAGGTGGTGGGGGCTCTCCTCCGAAATCCATTGTTTTACCTGGAAAACTGATAAGCTTCGTCTGGTTTCGTGTGTTCCGAAAAGGAAAATGAAAGAAGCAGAGAGAGGAAGAAGCAGAGACGCAGTGAACGGCGGACACGGAAAAAGGAGCGAGGAAAAGGAAGGCGAGCGCCTACGGGTCTGCAATGGCGAGGTGACGAGAGAGAGAAAGAGGCGAGCGCACGGAGCAGACTGCGAGAGACGTCGTTTTGTTTTTATGAAGTGGAGAAAGTGCACATGAGATCAGGGGGGCACTGTGCAGCCGTGATGAGTAATCATTTGATTGGGAAGAGGCGAATGGGGTGACGGGAGGAAAAAGTAGGAAAAGGAGGGATGGAAGGCTTCTCGAAGGTTCTTGTGAGGTCTCTGCACCTAAGACACACAAGCGTTCCCTATTTCATCTATTTCATCCGACACTCTCTCATTGACGACGCCCTGTTGTTGATGCAAAAGAGGGTGTCCATGAAGCTACCGAGGCGGAACAAATGGAAGCTCACTGAGATAATGGGAACACGGGGGTGTCAAAGGTTCTGCAGGACAGTGTGTCTTGGCGCGGAATTCAAATAGGGTCGCAGCTATACTTGCAAGTAACACTAAAAAGTGTGTCGTGTTGAAAGCGTTTTCTCTGCCGCGAGAGACGGTAAACACGATGGCTTCTCCCCGCCGGCTGGCATTCCGAAGGCGTCTCTTGTCGGCATCCGGACGGCGCGAAGGTCGTAACCGGCGAGTTGCATCGGACCGAATGGCGGATTGGGTTACGTTGTCAAATGGACAGTGCCGCTGCTTCCGACAGTGTCGTAAACAAATGAGAAGAGCTCGCAGAGATAACTGTCTTTGACATGATGAGTTGAACACTTTCTCATAAAAGCAGATTTATTGAGTGATAACATAGTGCGTTAACAAAGTCACCAACAGAAAACACTGACAGTAGAGGAGACCGCAAATGTTGAAGAGGAAAAGGAGAGGAGACCGGAAATGTTGTAGGTACTTTCGGATGATATTTTCAAGCCTCCTGTTGTTGGACGACGCGGTTCTGAAACTGAAGCCTTCTTAATTCGACAAACTTCTCGGAAACTCACATTTTCAGCGATGAGTTCATCGAGATGTTGGAGAGATTCATTCATTTCGAGAAGAATGTTCTCGGAATATTGAAGATAGCGTCTCAAATCGGCAAGAATTGTGAGATACTCTGGGTCCAAGTTCTCCAGATTCTCGACTTTCAGGTCGATCTGGATTCTGAGCTGAACTATGATGTTTCCAACTTCCTCGATCTGGTGAATCAAATCTTGGCGCATTTCGTTCGCGTTATGATGTTGCATCCCTGAAAGTCAGCATGGTGAGATCGAAGAAAATAGGAGTGAGTTCATTCGAGAAGCCGGCCATAGTGACAAAAGTATCTGAGAAAGACCTTGTGTAAAATGATTTTTATTTAAGACGGTGAGATGTCGCGAAACCGTTCAGAAAGACCTTCCGTGCAATGATTCACACGCAAAAAGATCTTTGAGATGATTGAACTACAGTAGACAGACACTTGATGATGTTTTGTCAATCAGTAGAAAACAAAATTACAAAATCAAGGTCATCGGGAAACGCTGATACTCGATTCAAAACGATGGAAGTTGAGAGAAGGCAAAAAGAAGGAGTAACGAATTGACAGCAATCGATTGGGGGCGCTGATCGCGAGATGGTTAGGAGGACGACGTGTGCACACCGAAAACAGTTACGAAATGAGTTTGTGGGAGAGAGAGAGAGAGAAATCCGAATGTGGGAGGGGGGACTCTGTTTGACTCGGCGAAAAAAAGAAGACGGTTAGTCAAATGTTGTTCAAACAATGTGTAATCGAGAAAAGAGACTGGAGGTACACGACTTTTGGCACGAAAACATCGAAGGGAGGGCTTTCGTATTTGAATGATTGCACAGCTATGGAGGTAAGAATAGAACAAGTGCATTGCCTTCCCGCCTGCTCATTTCAAAAGAAGACACACGGTGTACCTGTCGTCCCTTCTTCGGTTCCCCTAACTTTCTTTCTGCCCGCAACAACATTCCCTCTTTCCCTCCGTTCCCAGCCCCATTACACTTTGTGGAATTGTGCAAATCAATGAGAGGTACCATACCAAAACTGTCAACAATTTTTTATTCATTAAAAATCAAAAACATTTGGTCAAGAAGAGTAGAGGAATGTACGGGTACTGGAAAAATGGAATATGGAAGGAACGGTTTGAAGAGATGAGCGAAGTTGTTGTTGTTGAGATGGTGAATGATCCATTGAGGAGACGGCTACTTGTTGAACTCGACCTTGCTGGTGATGTCGGACAGTGGGTTGATTCCTCCCTGGAAATAAGTAATTGTGTTCCAAATTTTCAATCCTTTTCTCGACTCACCTGCGTATTCATGATCTGAACTCTTCTCTCCGCAATCTTTCTCAGATTCGCCAGCTCCCTTTCTTTTCTGGATCGCAGATTCTCCGTGACATCCCTGTTCTTCGTCAGAATTTCGAGAATCTTCATTACCTCTTCGTAAATCGCTCCACGACGAGTTTCGTGAGTGTCGATGAGCAGACGGTAGTACTGAATGTCTCGGTCCAGATTCTTCACCAAATCGGAAAGCTGGTCGACGGTGTGCTCGGCATTCCGATAGCGAATCAAGTAGTTACGTTCGATTCGGTCACTGTCAGACATGACGGATGGAAGAAACAAAGAACTCAATAAGTAGGGAAGCGAGACCCACGAATAGTTAGAAAGAAAGTTAGAAGATGACTGTGAGCAAGAGTCGGAAGCGGTCGGGGAGAAGCGGTACGGTCCGTGCGAATGTTTATGATTTAGGGGGTGGACAGGCGGGCGGCGGAGTTGTTCTGTACTGCGCGGCCGGCGGAAAACTATAAACAAGCGGATAACGGTTAGATTTATTGGGGGAGAAGCGAAGAAAACGGGGAGTACTGTAGATTATAAAGGAGGACGTTGAAGCAGGGTGAAGATGTCTTAGATGTCGTACTTGGAGAGCTGAAAGGAAATGTGGATTTGGATAAGAACGTGAGAGGCCGTGAAACAATGTAGATTAGATTGAACTCACCTCCATAAAAATGGCTTCCTCTTTCTCTATCTCCGACAGTTTGTTGACTTCATGAGCCAGTTGTTCCTTCAGTTGAGACAACACATCCAGCACGTTGATGACCGTAGCATTGGCTTGGAACTCGACAGCCAACAATTCTGAATTTCCGAGAGAGGGAACTGTTGTCAGCAGCTGGTTCTGATAGGCTTGCATGATCGGAATAGCCTTTGCAATATGGTGACTGATAGCGATGATGCGAAGTTGAGATGTTTGACGCATGACAGCGAAATGGGAAAGAAATGCGAAGCGATCAGCTGAATCGGTCATTGTCGAATGAACTGAATTGGCTGGGTCACTAGCAGAACTCTACTAGCACTACTCCAAAATGACAGATGCTTTGCAGGTGCCGCACGAGCTGCGATCATCGACGGATAGGGAGAGGGAGAGTTCAGCCTGGAGTAGTCGAGATACGCTGAAGGGTGCAGACCGAGTGGAGACAGTTGCACGTAGTAACCGATTCGAGGAGAAAAGAGAAAAGAGACCAGATAACATACTCATCATTTATTAGGGAAAACACTCATAGTTTCTAAGAAAAAATAGTCATAATTTGTTTATTTGGATTTCCTTAGGGCTGTCTTCAGAGCCATCTTCATCTTCTTCAGAACCCTCTTCCATGTCACTCCAATCTGTTGTCACCACGGTTCTGAAGAAGCTCCAGAGGTCCGGGACGAATCGGAACCTCTTCGAGTCGACCGAGAAGTGCACCAATGTCTTCTGAATCTCCTCGACACGCACATCAATCCATCCTGATCCCGACAGCCAGCTTCTCGACAACTTCTCGAAAGTATCAAGTTCGTCCTTGCAAACTGCCTCCGGTCTTTGATCCAACAGAATCTTTACAACTTCAAGGAACTCTCCGGAATTCACATAGCATTCCTTCTGATTCGAATCGGCAAGCAACAACTGGAAATACTTGATGTAGAAGCATCGACCAGGATTGATGGCGGAGAGAGCGGTTTGACTTTTGAAACAACGGTTGGCGTACTTCATCCAGTCTACCACTCCAATGGTCAATGTGTGCAAGATTCGTTGCATGATCCTTTGAAAGTCCTTTTCCGGAGCCTGATCAGCGGCATTGCTCAGCTTCAGCACCTCCTCTTCGACACTCGACCATTGTTTCTCCTTGATATCCATCACGTAGTTGACCATTTCATCCGCTGTGATGTAGAACTTTGCTCTGTCTTCTGGATTCTTCCACTTCGTCATCAGTTCGTTTTGGAAGTTCATCTGGAGCGTTTCGGTGACTTCTTTCTTCAGGGGAACGTCTTCGAGCAGAAATTTGAGAAGAAACGATCCAATGTTGGAGTTCTTGTGGAGACATTGCGCGTTTCTCCTTTTCAATTCTACCAAACAAGGATGAACCTGAAAGGAATTGTATTATCCAAAGCGTTCTAAAACTGAACGAACCACTTCTTCAACCATGACAACACGGAATTGGAACTCCGATTCAGTCTGAACGATTGCTTTTGATTGTGGCTTGGATGGTGCTGGTCGTTGACAAGGAGAAGTGCAGCTGTCACAGAAAGTTTGTCGTGCCAGGGGACAAAGTCCCAGACAGTGGAGCATCTGGAAGATTGAGTTTTAGATTCCGAAGCAAAACTACAACTTACCCCAGAGTCTTCTGACAGGAAGCACAACGCGATGCACTCCTGAACCAGCATCGTCAACTCGAGTCGGCTGATCATTTTCGTCTTCTCGAAATCCACATGTTTTGTGAAAACAGAGTTCACGGCCGTTCCGATGTCCGGGAAGATCCGCTCGAGTTTCCAGTTCTCAATGACTTCTTCGTAGAGCAGATACCATGTCATTGGTTTGGGATTCTCGAAAGATTCAACATGCTGAATTGGTCCCTCCAGAAGTCTTCCAACATCATGTCTAAGTTTTGATCCGATGCTTCCAATGACGTGCGTGGAGACAAGATGGTCAGGAGTTCGAGGATCCAGAAGAGACCGGAAGGAGTTCAGGAGTATGTTTAACATCGCTTGAATCTTGTCACTCGGAATCCTCTGCCAAGCCTGCAACTCGATCGTGAGACTGCTCAGAATCTCGAAGAACGTGTCGGCGAGCGGCTTGCATTCCTTTCCGAAAGGCGAGATGATTGGGACGGCGACGTGGCGGATTCTCTTGACTTCAACATTGACGAGCTGAAAGATTCCGTGGAAATCAGGATCAAGGATGGGGCTCACTGTGATATCATCTTTGCTTAGTCGCAGATGATCGAGCATCTTCAGGTACTTTGGATAAGTGATGATGAACAGTCGGCCTTCTGCGATATCCGTTGGCGACTCCGTCTTCAGAAAGCCTGAAAGATATTGTTTTGAAGATTCTGAAGCTTCAGCACTAACCTTTCGGAACATTCAGCCTATTGAACTCTCGCTCCACATCCTCCCGGAACAGAAACTTCTCCTTTCCATCGTGAAACAGCCGGATGAAAGTGTCAAACTTCTCTCCATTCGGAGCCTTCTCAGCGGAATCGAAAGTGTCGAACACATATTTGTGTTCAGTGATCATGGCGTCCAGGAGATGGTAGAGTTTACGGAATTGGGCGAAGGCTTCGTACGTGACAGGTTTGGAGGATTTCTGAAAGAAAACTGGTAAGAATTCAGGCAATCTTCAAGAGGCTTACGATGTAGTCGCGCAGCTGAATCCAATGTCCCGAGTCATTTGGAAGTTTCCAGAACTTCATGAACTCTTCGAACACTTGTTCTCGCGTCTTCAAATTCCAGCTCGTTCTCTCCTCGTTGTCGATCGGTTCCTTTTCAAACTTCTCCAGCCGATCGGTCAGCACATCTTTCATGTCATAACGTGCCTTTTTTGATACAATATCAAATCTTCCTGCCAGTTGATTCCGAACTTGCCACTCGATAGTGTTCACCAGAATCCCATAGAGAACTGGATCTTGAACAGCTCCCTTCGCGATAGTTGTCATGTACGGGAAGATCTCGTTCTTCGGGATGTAGTAGCGCAGCTTCGAATCCATGTACTGTGATGCCTTGAGAAATCTCGAGATATCTCTTGTGAGGAGTTTCGGCGGGCCGAACACGTCTGAAAATTGATAATTGATCTCAAATTTCCAATAAAATTCCACTCACCAAGTGCTCCATCGCAACTTTCCATCACTTTTCGAACCAGCTCCAGAGCATCTTCCCTCGTCTCCACAGTCTCATCTTTCCTCTCCACAATCGACTTATCGATTTGTTGCCACTGCTGAAAGCTCAACTATCTTATCTCCATCACTGATTTCACTAACCGTTTTATACACAAGCTTTCTGAGCGCTTGCAGCACTTTCTCTCTTCTCGTCAGAGACCACGAATCGCGTGCCTCAATCATAGCAGGAATACGGAGTTTTTTCGAGATTTTGCACGCTGGAACTTCCAACTTGGCAGGATACTCGTGGCAGGTCTTTTCACGTGACAACTAGGAAACATCGCTCAACTTTTTTTTAGATTTCAGGACACGTGGAGCTACAGTAATGAAAAAGACCATAGGAGGGAAGAAAGATAGTCATAAGTTGATAAAAAGAAAGAATGGATGAGAGAGGGAATATCAAAAAGCGATAACAACTAGTAATTCAGTTTTTTCCAAGTTGCGGGAAGTCTTGGGGGTTCGTGGAGAATCAGAGGCAATTCGGGAGTGTAGTTATTGAGATATCGATTGATGAAAACTCACATATTCATGGAATTATTCTATGTTTGAAGATTCGAGAACTCAAGAAGCGTCGGAAGGAAAAAGAAGTTATTCTGGTAACAACCGGCATGACGATCTGCCCAGCTTGACCCAGCTCGAGATTTGTGAGAACGTTACGAAGATCCCGGAGAAGAAGTCGAGGTCGTACAGTTTAATTTGATTCGATTCTTCGAAAAGCATCCATGTACTCGCTATCTAAAAGTTCCTTCACCAGTTGCATAACCTGGTGCTTCTGAGGATTGAAGTAGATGAAGAAGACGGAACATTTGGCAGAATGAGAGAAATTTTGGGGCTGTCACTGATTTATTGAAAAAACAAAATAGTAGAAACGTTGCACAATCACAAGAAAGTAATTACAGTAGGATTTTAGTCAAGAGAAATGACGTGATCATCTGTTGGAACCGCATCCTCCTGCTCGCTCTCCTCCTCTCCGTTCTTCTCGTCTTCCTTCGTTCCGATTTCTTGCAGCTCCAACAGTTTCTCCGCAAAGAGATTCTGCACGTAAAGCAGCGTGTACGTGCTGATCATTGACTCTTTGCACGTCTTCTGGAACTCCTTCTCGTAGTCTTTTTGATTGGGCTGATTGGAAAGGAACACTTGGAACTTGTGCTCGCAATCAAGCATTCCTCGGAGACAGTTCTCGCAGAACGTGTTCATTTGGTCCAGAGCGTTGAGCAGTACAGCACGTTTGGAGTCAGTCATGCTGAAAAGGAGGAGATGAAAGGGGAAGAAACATTGTGAAGAGAAAGCGAAGACGGGTAAGACACAGGTCAGGTGTGGATTCTTGCAGAAGAAGCTGTGAAAATGAAAAGAAGCTTGCAAAAGAAGGAAAGACACCAAAAAAGCCCGGGTTAGCTCCGGCTACAATATTTGCCAAGTGAATGGCACAACAACTCGATTGAAACTATAGGAAGTGTCACTGCCGGCCGCCCGAACACCTGCTGCCACCCGCCATCCCATTGCCTATTTTTCACATTGCGCAGAGATGGCCAGAGAAAAGGGCACGGTAAAAAACAAGCACATTAGTTTAGGGGCGAAAGTTAGGCGAATAACAAAATTGGCAGGTGATCATCGTATAGTGAGACCAGGAGAGCAAGAGAGAAAGAGTGCACGGGCTCACGGGGCTGCGCCCATAATTATCAGAGGAAAGAAGAAAAACCGGGGATGGTCTGAAACTTGTAATTAAGTTCCTTCTGAAAATAGGACATTTGTTGTTACTCGAGGCAGGATTCTGTCATCTGAAGCTGTCGGACAATGTTCTATCGGCTCTTCTGGATACTCTTCACATGATTTTCCCATCAAGTTACTTATTTCAGCACCGTCGTCCCCAAGAGAAAAAGTGAGTCAGCTGGCTAAGAAAATCGGCTCGAAAGCGGCGAACGTTCTTGTGATTGAAGACTATGTCGTTGACGGACAGTGTCTTCGGTCAGTTCAGAGACAAAGTGATAAGCTTCTGGATGAAGCTCTCCACCCCTGAGAGCAATCAACTTGTATCGAAGACTATCAAGGACCTGGATGACATTCAGAAGACGCTTCTATTCTGGCGGGGACAGTTTCCGAAGATGTGAGAAGTTCCCGAAGATTCTGTGTAAATAGTTGAAACGGTCACCGTAACGAAAGTACGGCCTCAGGATTTTTTGAACTCACAGATCACTGTACCGTTTTTTGAACTGACAATACTTCGCCATACTCCTTCCATCGAAATGCACTGTATTACCGCTATTAATGTTGTATCTCAAAACTTCATCTCGCATTCAAGTTTTCAAATCGGCGCTCACGATATCTCGCAGCAAAAACTACAGTAAGATGGTCATTTTTCAGTGTTTTTCGGCTATTTTGCAGCTTTTCCGACAATTTTCGTAAGATTTTTCGGTGGGAAACATGAAACAGCCAACCGTTTACTCGAAAACAGTCAAAAATCATTGAAAATTGAAATCTAACTGTAGTTTTCGCTGCTAGATATCGTGCGTGGCAATTTAAAATTTTGAAAGCGAGATGAAGTTTTGAGATGCAACGGGGATCCATTTGCTAGCTCTGCCCGCCGTCCTTTCGCCCGCTTCCCACTTTCCGCCAACGGAATTGTTCTGTTCTGCTGTTCTGCGGACCGTGTTATCACTACAGTGCCACCGGAGCCAAGTAGACTCGAAAGGACTCTGCAATCGGTGAAGTCACTCTTATCATTGATCTTGTTCATTCTTATTCTCGCTACTTCGAATTGCTTTGAACCATCCCAACACAAGAAAATAAATTATGAATTATATGAAAGAAATGAAAATTTTATTACATTCGGTAAAGACGGGGACTGTTTGATAAGCAGCTGAAAAGCCCTGTTTTAATACAAGATTAGAAGAGAAAGGTAGGAAAAAATATAGGAATATACAGGAAAATCGAGAGCGGGGATTCGGCGAGTTGAGCGTATTACTTGTAGACTCGCGTGTAGAAGAGGACGTATCCTGTGTCGGAGACCTTCTCGGTGACTTCATCCTCGTCGACGAGCCGCACGGTTCTGTCCGAGCAGAATGTCCACGAGCCATCGTACGCTCCTTTTGTGAAGGCGACGTAATGTCCCGTGTCTGGGGAGTTGCCTTGGTGGCAGATTGTGCTGGCCAGTTAATATTTGATGGATCCCGGGTCTTTGCTGTACTCGGAGACATTCTGAAAGGAGACAATGAAATGGTTTTTACTGATAGCTATGCTTACCCGTCCGGTCTTCTTCCGATCGCTGCTCCGTTTGTTTTTGTCACTGCGCAGCTCCGTTTTGAATGTTTGCGTTCCGCACTTTTGGCATCGATACACCGTCCCCTCCTTCATCTTGAAATGCAACGCTGGGTTGAGAGAGCTTATAGATGATTCGTATTTTGTTTCGCGTTCGGCGTTCAGATCGATGTTGTCCCGTTTGGCAATCACTTCCGTCGATGATCCCGAGTATATTCACGAGATACTCGTGAGCATCCTGTTGGTCCGAATTGTTGAAGCTCTTGTTCACGCGACCCACGGCCAACCGAATGTTGCGCAGTTGCTGAAATTGAGAATGTGTCAGAAAAGTAATCTGGAGACCGGGATTACCTCTGCAATGAATTGCGGGAAGACTCGACGACGAGGAGGACTGAAGTCCGGGAGCTCTGCGAATCCATCGTCATCGTTCGGGATTCCAAGTGTGATGATTTTCCTGTGTTGAGGTAGCCGAAGTGCCGTTTTTGTTCCACGGCGTCGTCGTCGAGAACTTTCAGCCGCCAGCAACTCAGGACAAGCGATGGACACGCCGAGAGAGCCTGCATCGTCGAATTCAGATAACACGAATTCCCGGTGTTGGCGAGTCTTAAAAAATGGGATGATTAGTTCGGAACAGAGGGAAACTCATACCTTATATTCTCGTGCAAATCGATGTTTATCTCGGGAGTTGATTTTGAATTTGGTGGCAGTGGGTCATTTGAAGACTCAATCTTCCAGTGTCGATGATTTCTGGACTTTGAAAGACGTTCTGCTCGATTTGATCGTCGATTTCACCACATCCTGACACCACTTCCGTTGTCGGGTGGTCATTCTCTGAAAAGAAAGGAAATGTGCACTCATGTACCCCATTTCACAAGATGAGAAGAATAATATTGGGAAGTCAAAACCAACCTGAACGCACTCCTCAATGACCAGTGGGTATCGCTCGAGAACTTTGATCACGTTCAGTTCTCTCCCGTTTGCTTCACGGACTTTTCCATCATCCACCGACCAATTCATCTCATCCGCCATTGCCTTCGGCGCATGGCACCAAATTGAGTGCAAAAATGAAGAGTGGGCAAGTGTTTCGTCGATGCACAAAATGATCGAGGAAAACATCTGGAAAATGAATTCCAAGAATAAATCATGAGACAAGTCCCTTACGTTCATTTTGTGAATTCGTTCATTATATGTTCTTGTGTTTCTCAGAATGGTTCCAAAACTCATGGGGTCGTCCAGGATACAGTAAACGGTGTAAAGTTGGTTCCATTGCACCGCCAGTTCATTTTTTGAGATTGAAATGCCGGGAGTCCTAAAATAAAAATAATTTTTAAGATATCATCTTGGCGAAGTATTTACCGGTGGGTGCAGAGTAATTTGCGGACTGTTACGAATTGGGGAATAATCAGTTATTCCCACACTCGTAACCTTTCCCGCGCCCTACCGTACCCTGCTAATCACTACTTTCAGCATTTGATCTACAGGCCACAGCGCGCGCGGCAAGGAGTTCTCTTCCTTCGTCTGCGTCTCTTTCTGATCAGTATCTCTCGTTTCTCTCGTTTTACTCGTCAGTTGCCCCTTTTGTGCACCTCAGAGCAAGTCGCTCAGCGACATCCTCTCCGGAGGAATCTCGGAAGGTCTTCGGACCACTCAAGCCCTTCGGGGACCAAGCCCTTCGGGGACCAACCCTTCGGGGACCAATCCTTCGGGGACCAATCCTTCGGGGAGTTATTCCCTCTGGGGAACCTCTCCCTGTCGGACCTGTTTGCCTACGGGCATGTTGCTCTTTCGGCACTCGCACGGTCATGCAGTTCGGGATGTCGGAGTGATGCTGTTTGGCTGTTGCTGACGTAGTTCAGTGGACAGTCTCCCAGCACTCCCTGGCTGACGTCTGGATGGTGCGTATCACCCCAGCTCTCCCGTAAAGATTGCTTTATGAACGGCTAGTCCGTCGCAAGTGCCATTGCCTCTAATTGCAACATAAGCGTTAAACTTATGGACCACCAGTCCTCTCTAATAGGCTCTATGAGCTTCAATACAGTAAAACCACCCGTTATCGGGCTGGGACTCCCCTTGACCCTGCCCCATTGCTTAGTATTGATTGCCGACCGGCTCCCCATGCACCATCCCCCTATTGAACTGATCAATTGATCATTTGATTGTATCATTGATAAGGGAATCAATAAATTTGGTTCGTATTAGAAACTGTGTTCTGTGTTGTTTATTCTCGGAACAGTATCTCGTTGCTCGGAGTGAGCATATTTCATCAAGGCATTCTACCACACCAAACCCCGTTCGCAACACGGACAAAATCCTTGTTCTCGTTGCACACCTTTGTGCTCAGTTCTATATTCAACAAATAGAAGTCACGGACCACCCGAACATCGCGAGCGGTTTTCTGAAGTTCTTTCTGCATGATGGGAGTGGCGGATTCCGCATCGGAAGGCGACAAGAGAGTCCGGTCTTTCCTTGGGGGAAATGTGAAACAGTTTCCGTGTAGTCGTCCTCCTTCGAAATTTTCGAGCGTCAAACAACTCGACCGTGTCTTTACTGAGACCACGCACATTCCTCGGCTCGACTCCTTCAAATTAACTTCAGTCGCGTCTCCCTTTTCATCAAACGCTCTCAAGTTGAATTGCTCCGCGAAGAATCCAGAAACGAATATCCTGGTCTGCGGGGTGGATTTCGTGTCGTTTATCATGTAGACGGAGTACAAGTGGGTCTCTTGTAGTTCTCCATCGGCTCGAGTGATCAATTGATACTCTCCACTCGCCGTCATCGTCAATCGTATCCAGTAGATACCCTTCATCTCCTCCTAGTCCTCCATCATCACTGGGCCTGGTCCTGTTATCTCGACATGATGCTTACCGACTCTTCTCGTGTGGTACTCGAGTCTTACAACTGAGGGAGAGTCGGTTTGATGCAGAGTGGCGTGGGATTTCAATTGAGTCGAAGAGCTGGTACTTATGAAATTGACCCAACCAGTTTTACCGGCGGCCGTACGCCAGTGGAGCTGCCAGGGGCCATCGAACGCGGGTTGTAAAAGAGCAACCATGTTCCCGTTGAGCTTCATAGCCGCTGATACTTCGGTACGGCCTTCGTGAGTCTGCACGAGAACTGCTTCTGTGTCCGATGGTACTGGAACAACATCGAAAGTAGAACGACACCAAATCGAGACGTTCTGAAAAAAGTCGTGGTGTGAGTGGATTTTCCCATTGAAATTTTTTGCAAACAATTTTCTTTCTCATTTGAATTTCTCGGCCAATCAGCGCGTGCAGACGTGATGTGTTTACAACTTCTTTCAAGAAAATCGTAACTTCAAAAGCAAACTCACTTCCTCTGCAGGCTTCTCTGAACTTTCGCAGGGATCTGTTCTTTCCACCGACTCTTCCTCTCCCTTTTCCAGGGTCCTTCGATTTCCATCAAATTCGAAACAGGTCTGTGACTCTTCCTGCTCCTGATCTTGCCATTCGAAGAAGTCGAAGTTGTTATTCACATATTCCACTTCCTCGAAAGTGTTGTTTCCCAGGCCGTATTGATCATCTTTTCCGCCTTCTTGCGGTGGACCCCAAGCTCCCGGTGTTTCCGGTGTGTCCACTGGAAGAGAAGTTGAAGGAAGGCGGCGGCATTTCCTTGTTGCTGGTTTGATAGGAGTTGGCCACATAACTTTACGAACTTTGTGAGCCTGAAAATTAGTTATATTTGTTTACAGTTTTCCCTTTCGCCCTTCTTTTCAGAAACTCTGATAGAATTCGGCAATCTTATCACGCAATTCCCAAAAGGAAAGACTATCGAATCCCACACCAATTAATCTTTATTTCTGATCGGGAACTTTTGTTTAGTGGATCATTCGGATTAGCTGATACTCACCACAGCAGATCGTTTGCTTGGCTTTTTTCGGCACTCATGAAGTTGTCCCTACCAGTTTTCCCGGAGCTTCCAAGTTTAGAGCCGGTGGGTCCGCATCTCGAGCCGAATCCGAGGAACTGTCCGTCGTTGCCAGTCTTCATGTACGACACGGCGACAGTGTTCAGGGCTCCGTGAACTTCGACGAGCGGGTCGTGGTGTCGAGTGACATGCTGAAGTGTTCGTTCCGGTCGACAGGACTATCCGGTCCGAGTTCTTCGCCGAGAAGATGCATGTCCTGAAAATTTTGAATTAGGGAGAATTTGAAAATCGGTCAAAAAAGTCAAAAATCAGCAGATCTCGACCAGGCTTGGTCAGAACTGTCCGAATCACTACTGAAAGCGGAAAACTACGGAATTTCATGCTTTTCGAGTAAACGTCGTGGGTGGCCACCGTAACTTTTTTAAAGGCGCAGCACGATTTTGCCGGCGTCTATACGCATTTCATGTGAAAATAAGTCTACATTAATGATATTGTGACTTGTTGAAATTTGAAGAAAAAAAAAGAAATTTCCAGAAGATCCAACTGCAAATGAATTTCACGTGATAAAATTGGAAAAAAAAACAGATTTTCGCATCGAAAGATTCGAACTAGAGGAAGATATAAATGGAAGAAGTGTAGGAAGAGAAAAGAAGAAAAGATTGCGTGGACAATGCTGAGATACACTTCGCACACGGAATGTCAGTCTTTATTCTTCTTCAGAGACCAACGAAAGAATAACTGGGAACTCTCTTGAACTTTATCGTCATCTTTATCTTTATAAATATCTTTATTTTATGGAAAGAGTTTGGTTAATCCAAAAAGGGTGGTAAAGACGATGATGATTCCGCTGCCGATGCCGACGCTTCGACTTCATGGATGATCAGTGGGTCCGATTCTCGCGACACGAACAGACGGAGAGCAACTGAGCATCTTCGCAGGAGACGTTTTGGCATACGCTGAAAAACACAAGAATGATATGTTCATATTGCAGATAGTGTTAACAGATCTTATTCCATTGATAAGAGTCAGAAAAAGCGCGCAATGACTATTACCCTATTATTCTTTCAAAACTGTTTCTAATTCGAGCTTGCGTGTAACACTGCCGTGATTTTAGAATGCGATCAGATAAAAATAATCTGAATGGGGTCGCAAGTGAGAATAAGGTAATTAGAGAATGAAAAAGAGTTTGAAAAACCAACCTTCAATGCTATATCGACTTCCATTTTGAAATCATCATAGAGTTCATCGGCAAAGTAATCCTTTCCGTGCACTCTGCCGAGCCCCAATCGGACCTTAACGTCCTTTAGAAGCCCGTCTGAGAAGTGGGCAAGGATCATGAAGACCATCGTTGGCTCCAATGTGTCCGCATTGCACTTGAACTATCTTACCTGGAAAACAGTTCAGTCAGTTTCAGATGACCTTTTGTTTTGCACTGGGGGTATGATTTGGTGAACACTCAAAATTTTCAAAGATTTGAAAAAAATTTGGGTTGCTCATGATTTTGTTCTTTTCGATAGATCTCCGTCTTAAGACGCGTCTTTCTCATACGGCCGGCTGCGGCTTACAGACCTTGCCCGCCGGCTCCACGTTGCCTTGCATCAGCCAGAGTCTCCGCCGTCACACCGTCATCTCACGGATCGCATCGCCCCGGCACTCCTACAGGAGACCCACGTCACGCGCGCTCATCTCGGGACGTTTTCTACTGGTACAAAGGACCGCGATACCAAGCCACAAGGCTTGAACCTTCACCTTATGTTCCCTGTAGTTTCTATGTCATTCTAACAAAGCCTTGCGGAACACGAATATCTAAACCTTACTACATTGTTCAGTTGGCTTACTGTCAAACTAAAAATGGGCGGGGCATACATCTTCCCAGAGAGAAATTTCCGTGATTGTTTTTTTTACACTACTCGGCAGAAAATCGACCTTTTTGAAGAAAAATTCTTACACTTTCGGATCCCAGACTTCGGAACCTTTGGGATCCAATTCTGACTTGTACTCGGCAAGAGTGGCACTCGGAATGAAGCAGACGTGGACGACACCGGTGGAAGACTGGCTGCTGCAAAATCAGAAAATGGTTCGTCAAGTGATTACTCTGGAGAAAACATTCGATAAAGCTATTTGATTGTGCTCCATCACGACAACTGTGGGAAATTGGAAATTCTGCTGAATGTGAATTTGCAAACAAGCTTAGGCATGACTGTCCGTCGGGTACCAGAATTTGCTGTTGGCGGATCACTCACCATTGAAAGCAGAAGCGAGCAGCGGATCGACGACGACAAGGACAGCGGCGAGATGGACGGGAAATGCGCTGCAAGATTGGAAAGCTCGTTATTGAGAGGACGACAACTATTTATGCGAGGAATTCGATTGAATGGAGAAACACTAACCAGCTGGGTTCCCTCGGGAAGTAGGCAATGGTGTGGTGGTGCGTGGTGGAGGTGTGGTGACACGGGGAGAAACATCTGCAAAATCGGAGTTGGAACATTCGGCTCTGTTCGGGTTGAGCGGTCCCAAGCGGAAATGAAGGTCCCGAAAATGGGGTCCGGTCCCAAGCGGAAAAAGGTGTTTCTAACTAGAATTTGCGGACAAAACTATTTCTAATTAGAATTTGCGTGTAAGAGAAGATGCCGTGATTTTAGGATGCGATCAGATAAAAATAATCTGAATGGGGCCGCAAGTAAGAACAAGGTAACTAGAAAATGAATAGGAGTTTGAAAAACCAACCTTCAATGCCATCATAGAGTTCATCGGCGAAGTAGTCCTTTCCGTGCACTCTGCCGAGCCCCAATCGGACCTTAACGTTCTTTAGAAGCCCTTCTGAGAAGTGGGCCAGGACCATGAAGATCATCGTTGTTTCCAATGTGTCCGCATTGCACTTGAACTATCTCACCTGGAAAACAGTTCAGTCAGTTTCAGATGACCTTCTGTTTCGCATAATACTTACATTCTCCCCGTAGTGGGCGATATTGTGGATCTCAATATCGTTCATCGCTTCTTGGCACAACTCGAATGCCTCGTATATGTTTCGTTCCATTTGAGTTTGTGTCCACAGTGCACAAGTGTTTGAACTGCTTCTCCTGGAAAACAGTTCAGTCAGTTTCAGATGACCTTCTGTTTCGCTTAATACTTACGTTCTCTCCGTAGTGTGCAATATTGTAAATTTGAAGATCTTCTATTGCTTCTACGCACAACTCAAATGCCTCGTTCTCGTCAATCTCCAAATTGAATGTCGCAGTGTAGGTTTTGTTCCATTCTTGTGTCAAGAACACATCAATTATCATGTTACTTGTCCAGCTGAAAATAAAACTGAATGAAATTATCTTTTAGAAAAATCTAACCTGAGAACGTTGCAAAGGAAATCGATTACGAGATCGATTCTATCCGCATTGGTACTGTTTCGAGGCAAGTCAAAGTTCACTAGATGCAGCGTTGTCTTTAGGAGAACCTTCAACGGCAGTAGGTCGTTCTCGAACTCCCCATACTCCGGGAAGCCGAATTCGTGTCCGTGGATCGCATTATCATTCTCATCAAACCACTTGATGAGAGAGAGTCCTCGCAGTGAGCTCGACATATCGAGAACTTGATTGGCCTTCCGCATCGTAATTTCTTCTCTCGAGTGCGTAATGCACGGGATGTGCTCCTGACGTGACAGGCTGAATCAAAGCATAACAGCGTTGGTCTCTTTTCACGAGTGTCGTCGGTTCCGGTTGGTGCTTTGGCGTCAAAACCAGTGCCAGTTGAGTTTCTTCGGGCAAAGGAACTTCGCCGAAAGTGGCCAGGAGGTACATGCTCGTGCACTGAAAAAACACCGAATTTTCCATGGATTTATGTAATTATTTGTGTTTCAACTGTGTCTATTTAAGCAAACTCATTCTTAGATTATAGGCCGCCGTCTGCTGTCATTTGGCAGTGAATCGGGAAAATCGGAAAAATGTTGGAACAGTTATTCTCGTCTGGGTATTTTGTTCGAGCGTGATATGTTTTTATGACACGACTCAATTTCCGAATCCTTCTACCTTGACAGCTGCCAACTTCGGTAGAAACTTTCACTAACCCGGTGAGCCCTCTCGAACGGTGGAGCAGTGAAGCTGGTTCTGCTGATTTCGTGAAGAACTGAAGGAGATGTTGCGCATCTCAGTTCTCGTGTTGTTCATCATCTCATCTGTATCGTTAGCCATGTGTTCGAATTCGAATATCAATCCGTTCGTTTCGTGAGCATCAGCCGGCGTGTCATTGATACTTCTTTCCCAGTTCCGTGGAGGTCCTTCCGGGGTGGCATGTGGAGTTCCAAATACTGTCGCGACGGAGATGGCGTGGGCGGCCCGAGAAAAGACCCGCCGTGAAGCCCCGGAGGAAAGGAAGTTGGCGAGACATGACGAATCAATGGATTTGGGACCTTCAGGTTCTTCTGACGTCGTGTCGGCTTCAAAGGGGTCGGGTGACATTCCCGTACCAGCTTCCGCCACTGTAAATGAGTTTTATTGGCAGACAGTCTTCTGTTTTTCTTGTTTATAAACAAAGATTCCTTTCATGAAACTGGTTGATTCGAAATCAGTTGGCGGTGTCGCCGATAGCCTCACAGAAAAGTTTAGTTTTGCTTAGTTCTTGCTCGAAAATCTTTCCGCGTTCGTTAGGCATTATAATCAAATTTCACGACATTTTCGCGATGGTTTTGTTCGAGCGTGGTATCTATTGTAAGGCAATACTCAATTTTCGAATCCCTCTACCTTGAAAGCTGCCAACTTCGGTAGAAACTTTCACTAACCCGGTAAGCCCTCTCGAATGGTGGAGCTGCAAGGCTGATTCCGGAACCGTTCTGCTGATTTCGTGGTGAACTGAAGGAGATGTTGCGCATCTCAGTTCTCGTGTTGTTCATCATCTCATCTGAATCGTTAGCCATGTGTTCGAATTCGAATATCAATCCGTTCGTTTCGTACGCATCAGCCGGCGTGTCATTGAATCTTCTTTCCCAGTTCCGTGGAGGTCCTTCCGGGGTGGCATGTGGAGTCACCGAAATGCGATCCTGCCGCGACGGAGATGGTGTAGATCATTGTTCTGGAAGTATTGGTTCTTCTATTTTTATTTCCACCGTATTTGTAGCAGGAAGTCTTCTGGTCCCGATGAAAATCGGTTTCGGAGCGCAAAAAGGGGAGGAAGAATGATTACTATACCTTGAAACCAAATCGATTCTCACCGAGTCGTTGTGGTTCCGAGTCGACGGGTGGTCCTTGCCCGTAAGCCGATAAAGTAATAAACTGTAAAAATTGGGTTTCCGTCTTGCCAATCTAGTAAATCTCATCACTCACAAGTACTATCAGTAGTACGGTCATGTGGCTGTAGGCAATCGTTATTTCTCTATTCCGGCAGGAGAAAACGTGTGATTCCGAAAGGAAAAGGAGGAATGCTTGCTTTTTATTATCGTTGCATCTCCAAAGTTTATCGGGTAGATTTACGGAGTTGCAACGTGGATCAGGTCTCGCATGGAATCCACGTGTTTTTCACGGGAAAATTAAAACTGGAGCTTCAATTACGTTCAAAACCAATTTCCGCGTGACCTAACACGTGAATTTGGCTCGCTCGCCGGAGATATCTCGCTGCCACGTAAATCTACCCGATGAACTTTTGGGATACAACGATAATACATGCTCTGCCGCTTAAAACGTTGTCACTTGTGAAACGTTGTCTTTATAATTTTGCGGTGTTCGTTCACGGCGAAAAGTTTTTATGCGCTATTATCGAGTGAATGTGAACTTTTTGCATCTTTATGAGAAAAAAGAAATTCATCAACGAAGAATTTGAAAAAAAAAGAAAAACAATATTATCGTTGTATCTCAAAACTTCATCTCGCATTCAAAATTTCAAATTGGCGCGCGCGATATCTCGCAGCGAAAATTAAAGTAAGATTTGCATTTTTCAGTGTTTTTCGGCTATTTTGCAGGTTTTCCGACAGTTTTCGTAAGATTTTCTGTTGGGAAACATGAAAAAGTCAACAGTTTACTCAAAAATGGCCCAATAACAATGAAAAATGCACTTTTTACTGTAGTTTTCGTTGCGAGATATCGTGCGCACCAATTTGAAATTTTGAATGCGAGATGAAGTTTTGAGATACAACGATAATAACAAGAAAGAACTTATAGCCTAATCTACAGAAAACAAAAAAAACCCTAATCGTCTGTTCTACTTTTTCTTCTTCTTCCCCTTTTCGTTCGGGTCCGCGATTCCGTGCAACTGTCTCCACTCGGCCTGCACTCGATCCTGAGCCTCCAGAGACGTCGGTGCGTACCTCGAGTACTCCATACTGAACTCTCCCTTTCCTTCCGTCAATGATCGCAATTCCGAAGTGTATCCGAACATGTCCGAAAGGGGTGCTTCGCAGATGACAGTCGCGTATCCTTCCGTCGAGTCTGTCGTCGTGATCAGTGCGTTTCGTTGAGTCAATGAGGTCACAACATTTCCTTGGAACTCGGCTGGAATTGTCACTTCGACCTTCATAATCGGTTCGAGCAACAGCCAACTGGCCTTTTCGAAGGATTCACGCATCATGTTCTGCATCGTGTTGATCATGGCGATTTCGGTGGAATCGACTGCATGGGTGGATCCGTCTTGGACTCGAACGTGGATTCCGGCGATACGGGCTTTGATGAGTGGTCCTTCGGCGACAATCGCGTCGAGTCCTTTCTTTAGAGCTGGGAACAAGTTCTTGGGGATGTTGTTTCCGAAGGTTTCGTCTGAGAACTCGACGACAGTGTTGCGGTCAGCCGGAAGAGGGTCGATGACTCCCTCGATTTCTCCGAACTGACCCTGTCCTCCGGTCTGCTTTTTATGCCGGAAGTGGAACCTGAAACATTTCGATTTAATGAGATTGATAATTCTGATAACTCACTTATATGGGGCACCAAGGCACTCTCTGTACGCGACCGATGGCTTTCCGAGCTCGACGGGGCAGTTGTACTCACTCTTCATCCTCTGAGCGTAAATCTCCAGATGCAATTCGCCCATTCCGGAGACGATGGTCTCTTTGGCCTCCTGATTGTACTCTCGGCGGAAGGTCGGATCCTCTTTGGTGAACCGCGTGAGCGCCTTGATAAAATTATCTGCGTCTTTGCGATTGACTGGCTTGATGGACATGGAGATGACGGGTTCCGGGATGTGCATGGATTCCTGAAAGAAAAGAAGATTTGTTTGGATTCAAATGACAAACTAACACAATGAGGTGCGAGATTTGGGTCGGTAGAAAATGTCTCTCCGGAGTGACAGTCGAGTCCGAACGTGGCGCAGATGTCTCCAGCGTAAGCTGTCGTGATCTCCTCCATGTCGGCGGCGTGCATTCTAACCAGCCTTTGCACACGAATCTTCCTTCCGTCTCTGGATGCATAGACAGTGTCTCCCTTGCTCAGTTGTCCCTGATAGATGCGGAAGTAGGTCAGCTGTCCGTACTTTCCGGCTTCCAACTTGAAAGCGAGTCCGACAAACGGTTTGTCTCCGTTGCGTTCCGGCGATAGCACAATTCCCTTCTCTTCTCCAGACTCGGTTTTCACAGTTGCCCTGTTCACGACTTCTGATGGATCCGGCAGGTACTTGACGACGGAGTCGATCATCGTCTGCACTCCCTTGTTCTTGAGAGCGGAACCGGAGAGCACTGGCACAAAGGAACGCTGAAGGCAACACTTAACGACGGCGTCGAAGAGGAATACTTACCTTCACAACAGTTCTTCTGATTGCCTCATGGATTTGTTGTACATTGGGCTTCTCGTCGTTCAAGAACATTTCTCCGAGAACTTCGTCGGCGTTCGCAATGTGCTCGATCAGTTCCTGTCGTCTGTCCTCCGCTTCTACTCTCAAATCCTTCGGGATCTCGTCCTTCCGCACTATGAGACCGCCTTCTCCTTCGTAGTACAATGCATGACCTTCTACCAAATCGACAATTCCATTGAAGTTCGAGTCCTTTCCGATGGGCAAGTGCACAAGAGCGGCGTTGTGATTCAACTTGTTTCTGAGTCCGTCGAGAGCTTTCAGTGGTGTCGCTCCGTTTCTGTCCATTTTGTTAACAAAGCAGATGAATGGAACATTGTAGCGGGCCAGTTGTCTGTTGACTGTGAATGTTTGGGACTGCACGCCTCCGACACCGCAGAGTACGAGAACAGCTCCATCGAGAACTCGAAGAGCACGCTCTACCTCGACTGTGAAGTCAACGTGTCCGGGAGTGTCGATGATGTTGATATTGGTTCCGTGCCAATCAACGTACGTAGCTGCCGACTGAATTGTAATTCCTCTCTGACGCTCCAACTCCATGAAATCCATTGTTGCTCCGACGTCGTCCTTTCCACGCACTTCGTGCATTGAGTCGATTCTACCCGCATAGTACAAGATCCTCTCGGTCACCGTCGTCTTTCCAGAATCGATGTGAGCAGAGATTCCTATAACCTTTGTTGGAATCAAGGTATAGCAGGGAAATAACTTACCGATGTTCCTAATTCTCTCAATCGGCCTGACTCCTGGCACCACTACAGACGGCGCCTCGTTCGAAGCGAAGCGGCGCCAGACACTGTTCAGCTGAAAGAAATTATTGTTTCATAAAAACAAAAAAAGAGCTGACCTGTCTGCGACTTTGAGCTACTGCAGAGAACCTCCCGAGAGGACTCATCGTGTATTACCTGCAAAATAATTGATTGGGCATTTAATTGATGGTGAAAAAAGGAGATGAAAGGGTAAAGACAAAAAACGGAGTAGGATCAACTGAGATAATTTTCTGATTCCTGAGAATCACTGAAAAAAATGTTTCCAAAGGGAAAACTTGGAAAATGTGGATAAATGATGCCATAAATTAATCGTCCTCGTGAAGTACACACGGGATGGCCGAGTTTTTCTGTGTTGATTCCTAGGCCAGCGTGGTACACTGACCGGCCCGGTTACTGGAAACAGATTATTCAGACGAGTGAGGAAAGAAAACAGAATTTGCTTTTCCTAATATGCTTCACACATCTCGCCTTGTTAATTCTTTAACCCCCATTTCTATTGGCTGATCCCAGACTGAACACAAGAGTTGGGAATTCTGTCTGCATGAAAATATATAGTTGCAGGGTTTCCCGTTATGTTACGTCTTCGTAGCAAATGATCTTTTTTTCATTTATGACATCTTTTCCACTATCAATCATAGTCTTGATGTCTTATTTTGTGTCCTCCAGTTTTGACACCTCGGTGGTCGAAACAAAGCGAAAGCTAGTCCTCGTGCCTTCGCAGCTCTATTAGCCGAGAAAAGATAGAAGACAGGAGCCCACATCGTGAAAGCTTGGAGATAATCGATTTTCAGGTTGTAAATACGATAGAAACACAATGCCATAACTCCCGGTACAATCCGCCTCGTCACCCCTAGCGTGCGTCCTTATCAGTACAACTTGCTCCGCAATAACCCTCTTTTTCTCTATTTCAGAGCATGGACACTCGGCGGAAGGTATACCACAAAACGGGTAACAACTCACAGAGAGTGCACGAAATACGAGAGAGCATCCGGGTCAGGTCCATGACAAGTGAGTTTACCAGTAGTTCTGATCACCGTTGATTGTTGAATCCTTCAGGAAGAGTGAGAAAAGACAGTGATGAGCATAGAGAAAGGTTTCGAAATCGAGAAGATGTGGAGAAACACATGGAAGGTCCTAGTTCCCCCTCTTGTCGGAAGTATCTAACCTCTCCGTCTTGCAGAAGCCGAGCCGTTCCTTGAAGCTAGTTATGAAGAAAAATGCGAGTTCCTGAATCAATTGTCAAGAACTATATTGGAGACGACAATTGAATCATTGACAGATAATGAATTCTTCGAAGATATCTGCCATCTGTAAGTTTCTAGTCACCAAGTACACTTCTTCCTCTTCCGTTTCAACGAATTCAAAATAATTCCAATCCAGAATGCTGAAATTCTTGCGCGACGACCATCCGTGCATCCGTGCCATGTGCTTCCACATCGTCAGAAAATGCACGATGAACGAACGGAATCTCGTTGTCATTCTGACGACTCACGTCGACATTTACATTGTTCGGGCTGTCGATTTACAAATGGAGAATCAGACAGAAAGGATCGAAGCGTTCAAGCTGATTCTCTGGATGCTTAGGATCTATGGGACATCCAATCTGAAGAAGCTCATCGACTCGTCGTCGGCACAGAAAGCGGGAAAGTAAGTGCAACAGCAAACATGCTCTTTGGAATCTTGTTTTCAGAAAATACGCGTTCCCCAAGTCCATCATGCAACCCATCATTTCCATTGCTCTCGCAGCATTCGAAGGACAACAGAAAGATGCTCCGAAGGAGGCCAAGGACAAGTTGGCTCTGTCGTGCGTCGGCCTCTTCCTCGAGTTCTGCCTCACGGAGCCCACTCACATTCTAGAAATGGCTGGAACGGACTGGCTCGTCAAAGTGCTCACGGGAGTGTCTTGCATGAGCAAACGGATCGTCATGCTGTCCTCTCATGTACTGATTTCGTGGCTCGATTCTCCGATGATTCGTGTCAAAGCTCACTTGCATCTGGTCATGGAACAAATCTTCGCACCGCTCGTAGAGTTCGGCCTCTTTCAGAAAAAGGGAAGTCTGGTGGCAAGTGAAACTGGGTAAGTGGAGAACATTCCAAACCTTCAGTACCATAGAGTACTTCCAGCAATGACAGCTTACTGATGACCGACTTCCTCGAGAACTTCAAATCCTCATTCCTAGTCATTCTCCGATCCTGGCCCGGACTGTTTGCGTGTGCCGCAGTCGGTCCCAATGCCAACATCCTGTCTTCTTCCCCATTCCGTCTTCTTGACTACCTCGGTCTTGGTTCCCTGGGGAATGATAATCTGATAAGGATTCGAGACGTGATCGTTGATTTATGCTGTGAATTCGTAGATGTTCCGTACGCCAGCAAGAGTTTCGAATCTTGGGAAGAAGCTTTGCTGTTTTACAGTAAGCCGAGAGCATCAGTCACCCACAACTTTGGCTTCTTCCAGAAACAATGCACCTGCCGGACAAGTACAAAAGCAGTCTCAAACACGACTTTGTCATCGCTCAAAACGAAGCAAGACTGAATAATGACACAGAGCGGATGAAGCCCACAATCGACCTTCTCTCGGCTTTCCGAGTCCTCTCCCAGTTCGTGCTTATCAATGCACAACTCCCTTTGTCTCTCGCCCGTCTTATCCTGGCAATGCCCAACTCGTCGAGTGGTCTCAAAGCCACTCTCCTAATGGCTGACATGCTCCGACAAGCTCCAGCTCACGTGCCAACTGGCTGGAGAGCTCCGGTTCTTTCCATGCCAACACTGGTCCAGTCAGCATGCGAGTCACTGAGTCAGAGTCACGCAGTTGCCGCCATCAACGGAACATTCGATATCAATGCAGTGGAGCAGTACACGTTCCTTCATGCAACGTGAGTTGGAATCATGAATCCGCGGAAAAGTAGATGTTACAGTAACGCAGAACTTGTGCTCAACCGCTTCGACAAACTGAACCAGTCTTGGATCCGTTCCGCTTCCAACTCTTCTACAATTCTGAAGGAATCCGATCTTCAGTTGTTCGTTCCTCACATGTCTGATCCAATCGTAGTCGCCGCCCCACTGAAAAAGTCGAAAAGCGAAGCATCATTCCGTTTGGCCAGTGTCAAGAGGAACATGCCACCCGATATTTTCGAAGAAGAGTGCCCGGGGGACTTCTTCGAAACAGTACTTCTGGGACCTTATGATAAGAACAAGTTGATGATGATGGATAATGCGGACGACTGTGAATACTTCCCGACGACTAATCGAGACGCATTCGATGACGAGGAGGAGAATGCGAAGAAGATGTTTGTGGACTCGACTGGGGCTTTCGACTGGAACTACGTGGAGTATTATGTGGAAAGTATTGAGAAGGATGGTTATGAGAAGTTGGTGAAGGAGTTCTCATCGAATACGATTGAGGATCACATTGGGAATGTGAGTTCTCAAAGAATATCAATCATTAAGTGACCCACACCTTTAGATTTTTCACTATCTCTCCCCTGCAGAACTGGACAGAACGAAGCGGACTTTGGATCGGCAACACGTTATTATTGCCAAGAGCTTAATTAGACTTCTGCTGCGAATCATTCCGAATCATGACTCGATCCGTCGGGACTACACTCCGATTCTGCAGAAATATGTAACAAGTTTCCGAACAGGAATTGAAGAGGTGAGGACTCTCTCGGACATCTCTGACACAACTTCCAATCCTTTCCAGCGAACCAACCGAAGTGCATACTTTGCGCCACGAAGTCTGATCATGAACGGATCGATGCTGCACTTTGCAATCATCGGCACGTTCACCATGACGGCACACGGACTCTCCATTCTTAACGACGTCGGAATCCTTCACATGTAAGTTCATAGAAAACATTTATTGACATGGCACTGTGCCAAGTATTCGAGGTCTATTGCACATAATCGAAAGGAACAGTTTTGGGAGAGAGGAGGGAGAAGGAATTATTATGTAGTCGAATACCCGGTGATTGAGTTACGGCTTCTGCGAGACGAAGAAGCATTGCTGGATGTGGGAGAGCTTCACGAGACACTTGTACTTCTCGGTGAGAAGACCGCCCTCTGGCAGACCCGCCGACGGGTTGCAGTACGGACGGCAGTGCTCGTATCCTGGCTCGAAGACTCCGTATGCTTCGCAACACTGCGAGGCGTCCTGGTATCCGGAAGCGCAGATCATGACGTCTCCGACCTTGCTGAGTGGGCAGCGACCGGTGAGCACTGCGAGTTGCATCTGGAATCAGAAGGCTAGTTGAGCAAGGAATTGGGGGACACTTACAGTAGCAAGAGTAGCATCATAGTTGCAAAGTGGAGCACATCCCTCTCCGAGACGAGAGCAGCAGTTGCGGAAACGGTCGTTGGCGGTGTCCTTGGTGATGCATGGCTGCCATCCTGGCTGACGTGGACACTGGGCTTGTGGTGGTGGAGCCAGTGGGGTTCCCTTTCCGGCGTCGATGTACTTCTCGAAGTTGACTGGTCGGGAGTCGACGGAAGCGGCAGCTGGCTGAGGCAGTGGCTGTTGTGGACGTGGCTGCTGGACTTGTTGTTGTGGAGCAGTTGGAAGCTGTTGCTGCTGTGGCTGTGGCTGGTAGTTGTTCTGATTCTGATACTGCTGCTGCTGTGGCTGCTGATTATATTGCTGCTGTGGTTGCTGTGGCTGTTGTGGCTGCTGATTGTACTGCTGCTGTGGCTGCTGTGGCTGCTGATTGTACTGTTGCTGCTGATACTGTTGCTGATAAGGCTGCTGCGGTTGTTGGTTGTACTGCTGTTGAGGTTGTTGATTGTAATTCTGATTGTAGTTGCCCTGATGCTGTACCTGACCGTACTGTTGCTGCTGTGTCTGCACAGTGCTGATGCCCTGCTGGTTGATGGCCAATGGGTTAGCATTCAAGTTGAACAGGTTGAAGGGGTCTAGAGCAGCATTGGTCTGCTGGAGGAACGGCTGGAACGGGTTGAAAGCGGCTGGCTGTTGTTGTCCGGCAGCAGCTGGAGCTCCGAAGAGTCCCTGGCCTTGTTGAGCTGGTGCAGTTGGAAGTTGGAATGGGTTCGGCTGGTTGAAGATGTTGTCGACTTGCTGCCCGTATCCCTGTTGTTGTGGCGCATGTGGAAGACCAAATCCTTGTTGCTGCTGTTGTGGGAACTGGATCTGTGGCTGCTGCTGGAATGGCACCTGACCGGCTTGGTACTCTGGGAGTGGCTGGGCAAGATCAGCTGGCTGACGGCTCAGGTTTGGATCGAAGGTGGCCACCTTTGGTGGTTCAACAAGAGGAGCGAGGGTGGCCGTTTGGATTTGAGCTGGGGCTTGAACTTGTGGGTATGGGATCTGCTGTCCTTGATAGACTGGAGCAGCGAATTGAACTGGCTGGGCATGTGATTGGAGTGGGATGTTCAGAAGTGGCTGTTGTTGTTGTGGTTGTGGCTGTTGGAACTGTTGGACTTGTGGCTGAGCGACCTGTTGGACCTGTTGGACCTGTGGAACCTGTGGAACCTAGAAACAGAGATGAGTGAAAAATTGGGCAGTGGGAGTCACCTGTTGCTGAGGTCTCGGGACTTGGAATCCTCCCTCATTTGAGACTTGGCGCGTGTTCACAGATTGGGCAAACTGTGGCTGAGTGTTGAATGCTGGTGGTGGCTGAGCTGGTCGTGGAAGGTTGGCGGTCTGAATAGGAACATGTGAACAACTGCATTCCTTTGACGACCCTACCAGAACAGACTGCTGCTGTGGTTTGCATCCTCCACAAGCCGTCGGACACATTCTATCGATGAAGTCGACAGCGCAGTGAACACATTTGGCACGAGCACACGACGGAAGATCAGCGAGTGCGTGAGCTGCCAGGAGCAGCAGAATGCTAATGGCACGTATCGTCGAAACCGACATCGCCACCGGCCTAGAAGTCAAAGGTGAACTGAGATGAAATGAAAACGGACGGCAAAAGCGAAAGTGATACGGAAGAAGAGGAGAGAAGACGGAAGAGAGAGACGAGGTGTCTTCGGGATTAATGACTTTGGGAACGGAACGGGAAGGGGTCCGGCAGACATCGTCTGAAGCCTTCTGCTTGCCTCGGCCGTCTTGAGGTCGGCTAGGCTTGCCTCGCCTCGTTCGCAGTGAATAACCGGCTTCTTCTGGTCATCGCCTCCTTGTTGAGGTGCGTCGAAGCCGTCGTCGCCGCAGCATGACTGCCCAGCGAGAAGGAGGGATGGCGCGGTGACGAAACACGAAGAAGACGGACGGGACACAGCGCCACGAAAGATTTTTTAATTATCCGAAAGGGGGAGGATGATCGAAAGCCGGCCCTCCTCCAAAGCGATCTGGTGTTGCGCCATTTTGAGAACGGGAAGTGAAGAATGATGGCAGATTCAATTGGAAGGGGTTAGGGAGAATATAGGATCTGTAGTCTTATTCGGAAGGAAAGCTTACTCAAGAATGACACAAGCCCGAATCTTTTCGGTCTTATTCGGCCCCGCCCCTTTCACGTACGCAAAAGTCCAAAAATTGCCAATGGGCCAATAGATCGGATTCGATGGCATTGATAACCTGTTGCGGGACAGGCGGCTGGAATGGCGAAAAAAGGAATCAAGACACGAAGGAGGAGGTGGGGAGGAGGGGATGACCGAGCGAAACCCGTTCCGATGCATGCATCCAGATTGATTCTGATTCCGTGATTGATCATTTTTGTGGTATGATGGTTATGTTGAGAAAGATATACACATTTAGGGAATGGTGTCTGGAGGTGTCTGATCCGGAGAATACGAGGTTGCTGGTCAAACTTCAGCGGGGAGAAGGGTACTGTAGCACTGGATTGAACGGTTTAGGTTTGGAGGACATGTTAGCTCTCGGTAGCAGGCAGCCTACCCATTTCACTGTTTCTTATTAGAGCGCAGCGATTCAGACAAACACGTGTTGCAAAGTTTCACGTGAGGATGGAATCGAGGATGACGGAAAAGCAACGCAGTGAGAAAGAGAGAGAAATTCGCCGCCAAATAATAAAATCCTCAATGTTAGCGAAGGGCGGCGGCGTCATGTCATTTAGCCAATGCCATCGGTCCGGTCCATCGGAAAAGAAATGCTTCCCGACGCACATCGCTTGTTATTGTTGCATAATTCCTCAGAATTCGAGGGCGGAATCGGCGATATGGAGAAGCGTGAAACAAAACGAGAGCGAGTTGAAAAACCTGCCCAAGAATTATATGCGGAGGCGAAAGAAACCGATAAGGCAAATTATTATTAGATGAGATTTCGAGATACGAGCGGGAGGGCCCAGGCGAGGCAAAAGCCTCGAGGCGTGAGACAAGCGGCTAAAGAAAAGCTGTCTCGGGAGGCGAATTGAAACAGAGACGAAACGGTATTTGGGTCATTCACGCACCGCTTGAAAACATCCCTGAAGACGTCACGCATTCAGTGCACACACACACATAACTGTCTCTTTCGCTGTTTATTCGATTGGAAAGAAACAGTTGGTGATCCGGAGACCGGGGTATTTGCATAAAGAAATGTGTGTCGGTGTCGAATGTCTAATTGAGGATCGACTAGTTTCTTGATTCCATTCCTGTCCCATCACATCCTTCTTGCAGGTATCTCGACATGATGACTGCCACGGGACCGCTCGAATACGTCAAAGTTATCGTAGCCTCCCTGGACTATACCAACGACGGACTCGCCCGAGTTATCCTTCGCAAGGCTCTCACTTCGACTTCAGAAGCATCCCGAAAGTGGACGACACGATACCTGGGAGTTCTCGCATCTGTGGATCTTCCCCTATTCTCAGATTGGGGGATTCAGTTGATGTTGAGGCAGTTGGCCGATGAATCTTCGAAAGTCGTTCGTCAAACCATCCGTCTTCTCAATCGCTGGCTAGTTGAACACCCGTCCAGAAATCTGCGGAAAGTCGAATGGTCGCTGTTTGGAGACGCCGGAAATCTGCTGAGAACTCACATCTACGCAGTGGAGAGTGAGTGCTCTGATGAGGACGAGCTGCGAGATGTCATCCAGTTCTGGATGAAGGAGTTCAACCACAAGTACCTGCAGATAATCGACGAGGATATGCAGGAAATGATGTTTCACATCAAGAGAAGCATCGACGGCGGCTTCTCGCGGGCCAGTTCAGAGCGTCCAGACACATCTTTGGGGGTGATGGCGCCACTGCATTTGTTCGCGGCCCTTGGAAACCATGAGACAGGAAGACAGGCGTTGATCGAGGAGAATGTGTGTGCCGAGTTGCTGACGGTGTGCAGTACCGGGAAGAATTTCGAAGAAGTCAAGGCGAGTTTGCTGGCGATCGCAAGCATTGGAAGTACCAACGGAGGTTTCGAAGTTCTACCTCACGACGCTGTCCCGACTATCATCAAGATCACCGAGGAGCACAGTGTTCTGACAGTTCGTGGCGTCGCATTCTGGGCTCTGGCCATCCTTTCGCAATGCATCGAGGGAGCGAAGAGAGTCGCCGGATTCGGATGGGAGTGTAATCGATTCAGATACGCGACAGACTTGGCAAAGGCGAAAGTCGGCGATGAAGAAGGAATGACACCGATGGCAACGGCGACTGTCGGAAGTGTCAGTTCGACGTGGAAGCCGCCGAGGAAGATCACTCACCAACATCATAGACACTCATCGATTCTGGAGGGGCAGCTTCATGGGAAACAGAGCCGTGCCAAGTCGGAAAGTGCTTTGGTCCGCAGAGGACACAGCAAGGGGCGGCAGAGAAGTCAATCCGAAGGTGACATTCATGTTCTTCCGTCGAAAAGATCGTCTAGAATCGAGACATGTTGCAACCAGAGACTGTGGAACAGTGAGATGTATCTGTACAAAAGCAGTGGAACTTCAGAGTAGGTCCCGATCTCCACGCCTGATCATTGATGAGTTCTTTCAGCAGTTCAAGTGTCCCATACCACAAGCGCACTGTCACCAACTCTAGCTCTGGTCACCACGTCCAAGAAGATCATTCTCTGCTTGCTCCTCCAACTCAAGAGTCAGAAGACACTGTCAGCAAATCAATTGCTACTATCAGAACGTCAACAGACAGAAGAAGAGCCAATACGACAAACTCTCTGTTTGACGAAGAAGAAGGCGTCAAGACCAGATCGTCGACAGTAGCGCGGTGTACGAGAGACGGGTTGAAGATGCAGAGTGATCAGCTCGCGACAGAGGGAACGCTTCTGGACGTCATCGCCGAACCTCACTTCTCATGTCGTCTCCGAGAAAAGTATCACTTGCTCCCATTCCGTGTTCGAACGACCCTTCAGATAAATCGACATGTTGGAGAGCCAGTGAGATATGTGTTCATGTCCAGGGAAGAGGTTTGCATTCAGATTTCAAAATTTGAAAGAGATACTGTTCTTCCAGGAACGTCACTTTGCCGACTATCGAAACCAAGTTCTCAACGATCCTTGGCTGTACAATGAGCTGCAAAAAGAAGATAAAGCCGTGAAGAAAACGGTCAGTGTGGTGCCCCTTCAGACTGTTGCTCTGCCAGCTGAGATAGAGATCATTTGCGGAAATATCTTCCCTGCGAAACCGAAGAACGATCCAATATTTGCATTTGAACATGAAGACGAATCAGCGGAACTGGAGGATAGAGGTGCCAGGACGGGACATGCGAGGAGTGGGATCCACATCCAGCCGCACTCGACCTACAGATGCTTCCATTGCAGTAGTAACGAGGATAAAGGTGAGGATGGTCAGTAGTCGACTGGAGCTTTACTTTTGTTTTCAGTGAGAACATACCCTCATCCGGATGCGCCAACTCTTCGGAAAGAAGTTCTCGGACAGGTGGACATGCTGGAAATCAAAGAGTTCCCAGTCAAACGACTCATCGGACTCCGCCAGAACCACCCGTGGCTCTTCGAGTGGCCATGCATGTACGCAGACGTGCTGGAGCTTCTCGACGAGTACCGCTTCAAACCGCACTCCAGAGCATTCCTTCAGCAAATCTTCTACGACGCCCTCCAATTATAAACTATTCACCTTCTATTCAAGTATTTTCCATGACACCGATTACAGGGACACTTGAGTGAAACACGAACTAGTCAAATTGACTGTATATAAACTGACTTCTAGATGTGATACCCGTGTACTTTCTATTATTTTCACTTACTTTCACACTGCGAATTATTCTGAATAAATGTCGAAACATCTATTGAACACTGTCCTTGTCACGACTACTCTATCAATTATTGTTGCGATTTTCGGAGCAGGGAGTATTCTTTTTGACATTTCAGAGTTTAAAACTGGAATCAGGGAGGATTTGAATGAGTTCCAGGTGTTCAATCTCTTTTAGAAACTTTGAAAACATTGATTCTTGAAGTTCTACTCATCGGACTCCTGGAACACAATGCTCAGCGGCAAGACCATCAGCTTCCGTGTTCGTCGTGCCTATTCCGATGCTCCAGTCGGTGGAGGAGGTCAGATCGAAGATGGAACCTGCCAGTGTGCGGAGCAGTCTACTGGATGTCCACCTGGACCACCAGGAGCACCTGGAACTCCTGGACATCCTGGAGATTCTGGAGCAGCGGGACCGCCAGGAGGCCCTGGAAATCCGGGAACAACGGAGACACATCCCTCGCTGTCTAATGGATGCATCAGTTGTCCGCAAGGTCCAAGTGGCTCTCCAGGTCCGGATGGTCCTCCCGGGGCTCCCGGAGCAAGTGGTAACCCTGGAAGCCCTGGTCCAGCAGGGCCAGCCGGGCCACCAGGTCCACCAGGAGGACTGGGACCTCCAGGTGCAAACGGAAACGCAGGTGCTCCTGGAAATGACGGAATACCAGGGGCCCCCGGAACAAGACAAACAAGTTCTCCTGGTCCGCCAGGATCTTCGGGACCAATGGGACCACCGGGGCCGCCTGGAAATGACGGATCGTTTGCAGCAGGCCCACCGGGACCTCCAGGTGGAATGGGTGAGTTTGATTTAGTTATGACTTCAAAACAAACATGATTAACAGGATCTCCTGGAACACCTGGACTCCCTGGAGGACCAGGAACCAACGGCCAACCTGGAACAGATGGAATCCCTGGACCCGACGGAGAGTACTGTACTTGTCCCGCTCGGACACCAAACTTAGGAGTTCACGGCTGGCGGATGGTGGATCCCGACGTATCCGTTGGATTCTCGAGGAACAAGATGAGCAAGCTGAAGAAGATGATCAGAAAGTTCAAGGAGCGTCTAACTTCGATAAGTGCTTGAAAATAAAACATGATCTTCTTTCTGTATTTTATTAAGTTCATTAAAGCATAGTTATCGTGTCTAAGATCTCGATTGATTCATAGTGCAGCGTCTCCGATTATCTGAAGGATCGGGTCGTCCGCTTTGTGGTGTGTCTTGACCAGAGTCTGGCAGGCCTTCGGAAGTGTTTCGTCGTTGCCGGTGATCGAGTGCCAGTCGGAAATGTCGTCGGCGTGCCACTGGACATACGACTCGACGATCTCTATCGCATGCTTCGAATCTTCCTCTCCGCACATCTGGAACAAAACGAAGATCGTTTCAACAGACCGATCAGATCCTACCTCTTTCACCACCGGAGCCATGCAAGTCATGTAACACGTCTGGAACCTGCACAGTTTATCCAGCTCTGTCTCGTATGTTGCCAGTTCCGAGGAGACGAACAACTCCTTCTGGCTATTCGGAGAGACCTGCTTCAACTGATCAGTTCTGACTATCTCTTCGTGACATTCGTGGTCACACTTCAAGAAAGTGATCGGTTCGGTCTGAAACACAAACAATCCGACTGGAAGTTTCCCAGAAAACTCACCTTCGCCAGACATTTCATGGCCTTCTCGAACAGAGATCTCTTGAAATTACAGACAAAGTTCGATGGGGAGAACGAGTTATCAGCTGCCTGAAGGAAGAGAAAATTAGAGAGAACACGTGTGAATTCTGACAACAAACATAGTCACTGCACTTCTCCGCAAAGCACTTTGTCTTCTGTTCCGACAGTTTGCAGTACAATTGGAACGAGGAGAGATCCAGCACGACGGGGTGGAATGGGAAGTCGTAGAAGTCGGTGAGCGATTGATTCAGCGTGTACTCGAACTTTGTGCGATACTCGTTCTGGCAGTCCTGACGGGAAAGAGTTGATTTCTGGGGGGATGCGGAAGGACTCACTTCAAAGCACTGGGCGTCCGTCATGTTACCGTCGGTGATGAACATAAAGTCGCGTTTGAATCGTGTCTGATAGCACGTCGCTGATACGAAGAGGACCGATAGAAAGTACAACATATCGGGGCTTCAGGAGACAAAATCGAAATCGATGAAAAATGCGGCGAAGCGGCGGGGGAGGAGGTGACGACACTCGAACCAGACGAACTGGACGTGTTCTCTCCTCATTCTTATCATTTCATCAGCTTTTGCTTTCTCAAACACACACACACACATGCAGATGTGGCCTCGACGCGATTGAAATGATTCATCTATTCATCCAACTCTGATATAAATACTACGCAACTCCGGGAGAAGGTGAATGAGGAATGGGACAGACGGGGAGATAGATAGTCGGGGGAAGGAGGGGAATACAATTATGGCGTCACAGAAAATGAGGAGAATGTTTGACAACTAGAAACGAATGACTCAAATATATACAAAACCAGAAAGAATATAAAACCCATTTTTTGATATGAGAAGTGGATTAGAAATGTGAGAACTAGTGAAGAACCCTAGGAAAACTGAACGATGATGAACATGATAAAAAGATGAGAAGAGGGGGAAAAGCCGGGAGAACTAGAAGTGGAAAAACGAGAAAAGGAACAAATATGAATATACACATTATGGAACAATCGGAGAGAACGGGAGATATAAAGGCACAAAAAGAACAAAACAGGATAAAGTAGGAACTGATTGGGTGGGGAAGAAACACAAAATACTAGAAATGATAAAAAATACAACAATTAGGTCAGGCAGCGGAAGAAGTTGTCGGCATTCCGGTAGAGGATGACGATTCGGGGAACTTCGAATGCACTAGAGTTCCCGTGTATAGTAGACTGGAGTTGCTTTTTCAAGGGCACCAAGTCCTGACGCGATTGGTGGGCGAGCGAATCGAACACTGTGGCGATCTAAGAAATGGAATGCGATGAGTGAAGAAATGTAGCTGATAGGTTACCTCAGAGAGCGTACTCGTTCTGGTGATGTCACCAACGATCCTTTTGATGATGTCAATTGACACATCCACGACGATCACTTCGATCTTGCACTTTCCAGAGAACTGCGTTACGAAATCGGTGAGTTGGTTGGTAATTTGGTTGTCGACACGCTTCTTGTCCTTGATGTTCTTGTGAAAACGGTCACCGGCAATGGCGAATATGACGTTGATCTGGTTTACAGTTGCTGAGCTGCCCCGCAGTCCACTCGACATCTGCGTCGTCGATCCACTTCTGGAAGCTCTGATCAATTGAAACAAGGTAGGTGGGGGAATGTGTGACAAACCTGGAGGCAGACACCGGTGTCATGTGATCGTCGTGTCCGTTTTCCACTGTAGTGCTCGACGACGCAACAGGTCCGTTCGGAGTCTTATGGCCTAGCTGTCCTTGTGGCTGCGTCTCGCATATTTTAGGAATGATGTTCGTGAAGTCAACTTTCTCTGTTTTGTCTGTTGTCCCGCTTCCGGTTAGAATGAGGGCTTCCAAATTGGAGTTGGTGAGCGCAACGACGTGTGAGATGGATGACCGGGAACGATGATCCTGAAAGCGAAGCTTGAAGTGAAGAAAGAATTTCGGAAAACTTACAGCAAGAGAATCAAGATTTGCAACCGGATTATGGAAGACGTCGGCCGGAATGTTCATGTTCCACAGCTCTCTGGCAAGACGGAACTTCTCCTGGAGCAGGTTGCCACCGCCTTGTATTTCCTTGGAGCAGATGAGAACTTTGCGTTGCACAGGGAGTTTGCTTGTTGTCGCATTCGGTTGGCTGTTAGCCGGAGGCGGATGGTCGTTGAGATGTTCTCGGATGGAAGCTAACATGTCTATGTCGACACCGAAACCAACAATGCTCTGCGGGACTTCGAAGGCAACATCTCTCGGATGACGTTCCCGGAGAAGTGCCGAATCGTATCGACCACCGGCCAGAACCGTCTGGACTTTAGACTTCTTGTTCACGTGTGTTTCAGCTTGAATTTGGAAGACGAGGCCGTCTGCGAACGTGCTGGGACGGTAGCACACTTGACTGTCGAATACAACTGTGATCTTCTGGAACTTCTCGCCTCGACAGAAGAAGAATGTCTTCTGAATGTCATCCAGGTCCTTGATAGCCTTCGACACAAGTTGATTGCTCTCAGGGGTGGAAAGCTTTTTCCGGAAGCTCATCACTTTGTCTTTGAACTGACCGAAGACACTGTCCGTCAACGACATAGTCTTCACAAGAACATTCGCCGCTTTCGAGTCGATTTTCTTAGCCAGTTGACTCACTTTTTCTCTTGGGGACAACGGTTCTAAAACAATTAGTTTGATGGGAGATACGGATATTGCACTCACTTTCAGAAACCGAAATCATGTGAAGAGCATCCAGAAGATCCGATCGAACATTGTCCGGCAGCTTCAGATGGCGGATTTGTGCCTCGAGTAACAACGAATGTCCTATTTTCAAAACAAACTTGGAGTTTGGTAGAGCTGATGTGACCATTTCGCACGCGACCAGAAGCAATTCAGCCTGAAATAAAAAGATGTGAAGTGATACTGTGTTTCAACGAATACTCACCTCCAGAGACACTGACGTGCTCTGCGGGCCGATGCAATCCACACAACACTCCCATTTCTCCTTCGGATGAAGGTTAGGTTCGCCTTGCGAGTAGACACGTCCGAAGTTGAACCTCTTCAATCGTTGAATACTGCCTCGAACACAGAATCGAACAAAGTTCTGTCGCAGATCCATCGGCAGTGCCACTGGAATACCGTTGGTGTCCAGGAACTCGACGGGCTTCGTCCTAACGGAAGCAGCAGCCAGAGCAGTCGACACGGGAATCAATGTGTGCGTGTGGACCTTTTCGAATGCGTGGACTTTCAGGATTTGACAGAAGTCGGCACGAATCGTCTCGACGATCGCTTCTCGGTTATGGGTTTCTTTCTTCTCCGTGCACAGTTTTACATCGTATCTGTAGTTGACGGCCATCGGAACCTCTTCACTGAACTGCTGGCTGCGAAGCCACATGCTCATCCGTCCATCCCGTTTCTTCAGCGTTTTCGAGAACATTTCCATGAAGAAGTCTTCTTCCTTGGTGTGCAGCGGCAGATCGTCGTCGTTCAGCAGACCTTCAGCACTCGGTCTCTCATCCGGATTCCTCGACATCATCCTCTTGACCAATTTCGTGAGGAGCTCCTTCATTCCTGGAACAGCCGGCGAGAACTCTCCAAAATCGGCCGGAATCTCGAGATTGTCCCTGAGCGCATTCAGCTTCGAGACTCGCTCCATCCCAATCGGCAACGGCTTGTAGAACATTTCGAACAGCACTACACCAGCACTGTAGATGTCCACCTTGAAGTCGTAGTCGTCGTTACTTGACGTTTCTCCGAACAGTTCGGGTGCCATGTACAGTTGGGTTCCGACGTCTTTCGTCTGCTGTACCTCTTTGCTTTTCGCTGGTGCCTTCGGCGAAAGGATCGCTTCGTTGCTGTTGCTTTTGTCGGTTCCCAGCGGGACTTTCTTCTTTCGAGGATTCACCGGAACGATAGTTGCAAGACCAAAGTCACCAATTTTAACTTCGTTTTGAGACGTCAAAAAGATGTTGAGCGGCTTGATATCGCGATGGATGATTCTCGACTCGTGGATGTACTGCAGGCCAGAGAGGATCTCTGCGAAGATTCTCCATGCTTCAGTCTGGTTGTTGATCAGATTGTTGCCGTCGATGAAGTGCCGGAGAGTCGACTTGTCACAGTATTCCATTTGAATGCACAGCAATCGCGGATTCTGATGCTCTGCCACAATTTCCTTCACCCGTCTCTCCACAGCTTTCGCACTCTTCTCGCATTCTTCTTCCGCTTGCTCGTTTTGAATCTTTTCGTGTGTTGATGACCCCACGAATACAATATCATCGTCATCATCCTCTGCTGACTTCGCTCGTCCGAAGACACTGTCTTCTTCAATGGAATGCTTTGACTCGCCCGTTATATCGTCTTCATCACTGGAATCGTCTTCATCGTCATCTCCCTCGCCTTCCACATCGAATTCTTCATCGTCGCTTTGATTCCAGTCAATCGAACCATCTTCGCGCTTTCCTTCCTCGTCTCCTTCCGTCACACCCGAAAAAGTGCTTACTTCGTCCTGCTCACTCACTGTGCTTCTTTTGCTGAGTTTCGCCTGGTTCTTGTTCTTCTTTTCAAAGTGGACGGACCATTCTTCGGCTTCTGCTCCCTTACTCACAGGGGTGGCGATCGCGAGATTTTGCAAGTTGGCTGGCAGCAACGAGTCCCCACCTCCCAATTCGACCTTGGCAACGTCTTCTGTCTTCGCTCTCTGCATCTTTTTCTTTCCTTCCTTTCCGGGAATCGGAACTGCACACTCCTCATCTGAGCTCTCTTCTCTGGGAATACACTCTTCAACCCACGTATTGAAGTATCGAACCAGATTCCGATGATTCAGTTTCGCAATGTGCTTTGCTTCTCTCGTCGTTCTCCGATTTCCCTTTTCGTTGTTCTTATCGAGGGGAATTCGTTTGACCGCGTAGTCAGACATGTCGATCTTGTTTCTTGCCAGAATAACGTCTCCAAAACCTCCTTTGCCCAAGACGCGAAAAATGATGAATTCGGAACGAAGTCTGCTATCTGGGTGCATTCGGTCTCCGAACGGCGCGAATAGCTGCTCGTCGATTTCTGATATTTGTGCCGCTGAAATTGTATTTTGATGTTGTAGGAACTCCTTGTTTTCTGAAAACTAACCTGCCATGAATTCATGACGTAAAAGATAATCAATATCATTCTTTTCTTGGCACTTTTCGATGAAATCGGACAGAGCAGGTGGTCGTTGTGGACGATCTGCATAGACGGACGTGTGTGACATTATGCTGAGCGAGTCAAGAAGAGTTCCCAAATGGAAGCAGTCCTGTTTCAGGCGGTCCTTTCCGTTGCTGTCGGTTGGGTCTTCTTCGATAATCGGCTTATCGTCGCAGATTTGGTTGAATAGTTTCATAAGGTCGAGCAGTTGTCCGAAACTGCCAAAGTCCGAAAACCGGAAGCCGGCGCTTGATGTGGAATCACTCATCCAGACACTTCCCATGGATAGACTCATATGGCTGATTCGATGTTCGTGGAGAGAGCGAATGGCGGAAAGTCCTTGGAGTGCAAGCGTCCGGATCAGAATTGGTTGCGGACAGAGGAGTTCATAGACATTGGTCATGTTGCTTTCGTTAGTATGAACCTTCTGAGCAACCGACACCGTCACGTGGAAACAATGCGGTGACAAGGATTCCTGGGTTACTTCGCAGAATGCGTATCCGATGAACAACCCCTCGAGAGCGTGCAGACCACGGAGTGCATTGATACTCGCTGCCACGGCGTCCACCTTCTCCAGAAACGAAACAAAGTTGCGGCCCTTCGAAGGATCATTGGGATTAGCGGTGTATCGGAACTCCCAATCGGATATGAGAAGCTGCTCGTTCTGAAGAAAACATGTCAGCATATCGATTTTGTTTTGTGTCACTTACGCCGAAGAATCCGAACCACTCATGACAAGAAGGATGCGGCAACGGGCGGTTAACGGGAATGTTTGACAGCACGACGATCCGCCGGTTGCCCACTTTCTTCGTTTCCGTTCCAGTGCATGTAGTCGTGACGATCGGAGCCGGTTTCGAGGGAGCAAACCTGGCCATCTCTTCTTCGATCTTTTCAAGATCTCTCTTCTCCGTGTCGAGTCGCTTGCGCTGAAACAATATGAATGTAATAAAAACGGTCGTTGATGGACCCCAAGAGGGCGAGCGACGATCATTTCCCCCGACAACTGTAAACAACAAGCCCCATAAATTTGCATTGATTCCCATACTTTTTTCTCGGCCTCGGTCTTTTCGGCGTTCGCCATCATGTGGTCATGAAAACTGCCGGCCGGGAGCGGAGCCAAGTCGGCCAGGTAAGTCTTGACCGTTTCCGCCAGAGCTATTATCTGGGGAAACCCCTCATCGTCATCTGCTTTCTTTCGAAGCATCAAGCGCAGTGCTTCGACTTGTTCGTTTGACAAACCTTTCGGTTTCAACAAATCGACGAACGGTTTTCTGGAAAAGCGACGTCACATGAACACTCAGAATGGCTTTACGAACCGATCAGGATAGTTGTCGGGACATTTTAGGTGCAACGTGATGTGAAAATCATGCTTCTTGAGTGGATCACCATCCAAAAAGCACGAGTCAAGAGGCCGGAGATCGATGAAGCACTCGATTGGCTTCCAGACCTAGCAAAACTACGGTACTTGTGCTCTAACTCTATCCACCTACGTTCCACGGGTTGTGCGGGACTGTTACCTGGCCAGAGTACGTCGACTCTACAGCCATCCACTCCTCCTTCTGCTGCTGCTCGTATGTGTCGCCATTATCTTTGGGGTCCTCCGCAGGCATATTACCTGCAAAAAATGGATTGGAGTGAAAATTGACTCGAAACACGAGCGAAGGAGAAAATCAATGGTGCTAGACGAAGTCACGAGACACTGGTTAGGGCGACGAACATAAAACCGCGACGCAGATTGATGGCAGACGGGCGATAACGGCGACTGTCAAAAAGAGAAGCCGGCGTGCGAGAAAAGTGATTTCTCTCGGCGATACGCAATGTTACGTGATGTGTGTTGACTGCGGACTGCGGAACTTTTGCGCGCCGACTCAAATTAGAGTTTTGGGAAGTTCAAACAGGCGTGTTCCATTTGTGAATTCTCCAGAAATTTCGAGAAAAATAACATTTTCTCAGAAACAGAAATACTAACTGTAAAATAGTCATGTCGCTTATAAAAAAGTTATTTATCGTTATCACATTCTGCCCAGTAGTTCAATCGTATGAAGCAGGTGAATTCGATGCAATTTTCGGTGTAACTTCTAGAAGAACAAAAGTTCAGAGAAGAATCGCGTGGGAATGATAACATTCTTCTCGACGATCGTCTTCTTCGTCTTCTCACTCGCCACATTCGTCGTTTCCCTGCTCAGTTTCCTCAAAAACCGAAGATTACGTCACTTTCAACTGAGCGAACCGCGGGTTTCGACGATTCTCCGAGTGTAAACAACAATTGTCCTCTTCAGACCCACATTTACTACCGAAACAAGGGAAAGACTCCAAAGTTGAGAAGACGAGTGCTGGAATCGATGGACAAGGGCGGTTCGATTCTGAACAAGCCGGACACGGAGACGGAGAAGTCGAAATCGAACAGTTTCAGCTCTCTGAATGCTCCTCCTTCCAGAGAAAACCTTTGAGAATAAAGCTTTATTCAGAATTTACATGGTCGTCAAATGACTTCTATCAGCCTCAGTTCCAGTTTCCGTGCCTGTTCTCGCTTCTGTTCCAGTCCCAATGCCACTCCGATTCTCCGTCCCAGAGGCGTAAGGATCCGTAGCACTGACTCCCATCGTCGGCCTTTTCGAGTAGTATCCACTGGCAGTTCCAGTTCCATATCTCGAGTCTCCCGGCTCCGAATGCTCACCCTTCAGGACGTAGTACTCAAAGGACTGTAACAGATCATTTGAATGCGGAGACATCCGAATGTCTCACACTTGGCCGGCTCATCATCAACTTTGGTGGTTTGTTATTCCGGAAATGGAGAACTGTGAGGAGAAGAATGACAAGAGTGAGTACGAGAAGAACTGAACATTGCACCAAGTCGAAGTAGATCAGAAATGGGAAAGCTGAACAATCTAGTACGAAAGCGCTGGAATATAGACTGCTCACCTTCAAAAACAGATATAGATTTCATTTTGTTGTTTCACACCGGACAGGAAAACTAAAAGTTACCAGAAAAAACTTTGTGTCCCGTGTACACGTGTTCGTGTTCGCTACGTGAAACATAGAGACGACACGTGTCATGGGGTCCAGCTTCCTAATCAAGTTATTGATTCAACTCTTCACGGGATGCTTCAGTACATTGTTCTCGGATGGCTCATTTACGAGGTAAACTTTTGATATTTGAGTGCGCTCTACCGCCAGACAGACAAGTTATCCCAAGTCTTCCATTCACCTTTTTTTCCTCTTCAGATCCACCGTCTCGCGCAGCAATCGGACGCCTCGGCCGTCAAGTTCACTCCGCCGCCACCGACGTCCGAACCATCGGTCCGTAGCACAGCCACCGCCGTCCCTCCGACACCTCCTCCATCGACCACAACTGCTCCGATCGAGGCGCCCAAGTCCGAAGTGGCCACCGCCAAGTCTGGATAGACTTTTGATCTTTCTCTTGTCACAAGACCTCTCTCTCTCTTTCCCTTTCACTTTCCGCTGATTGATAAAAATGCTTCGTCTTTCACCTCGTCTTATCAACATAAATTAGTTGCTTTTACGAATCCGGAGATGGTTTACGACCTCAAAATGAACCTACTGTGGACTCGAAACGACACAATTAATGTGTTTGTGATAGCGACCGAGTGTTTACTGTGTTTGTCGCAGAGTCAGCACGCAAAATGGTGCGATTCGAGACGATTCTGCCACGTTGGATGAGCATTTGAATTCGGGCGGGCGGGAAGAGAAAGCGGCTTATAAGGTGTACTTTTGAAAAGAATAAAGTTGGTCGCAAGTTCAAACTTTTTGATGTGGGCCCCTGTTTCTTGGGTTCATGGGATTCAGGGCTCCAAATGATCACAACACCCAAAAATCAAAAAATCAACTGTCATCTGAAAGTGCGTCAGCAATCGCCGGCTCCCTAAAACTCGGAACCGGAATCGTGTCTCCTTCAATGTGTTCATAATTCTCCCTCCGTGGACCATCTACGTCACACCATCACAATCTTTGCTCCTTATCAGTTACTAGCTTGATTGAGTGCCGTGCCAAGATGCGCCCGATACCTGGTCTCGTTACGAATGTAAAGTGCAGTTCCTCGAAAGGATACAATGAACAATGTGGGCACGTGATCAGGATTATTTCGGGCCTGTTGAGGAATGGAGACATGATTTTTGATGTGGGTGGGAGGGAGCGGAAGAAACAACAAGTTACACGTGAGTCTCCGTGGGAAAATGGCAAGAATGGGGTGGAGAGGAATGGTTTGTTCTCATAGTTTGCATGTTTTGTTTATGCACATGTCTGATTAGTGTTGATGAACAGTTCGAGTTCGGAAATGAAGATCAAAGGATCAAAGACCCAAAGCGTTTTCAGCTTTGCTTTCGACTTTCGCGACGAGACCCTCGGCTCTAAACATCCAAACAACCAAACCCGAAATGCTCACCTGGCACAGTTTCAATGTCACCATAAATTTCGTAACCTTTGAGTTATCATCTGTTGCCTCTCGCCGCCCTGTTCCCATGACTGAGCCCACACTTCCGTGTGCTCCTTGCCTAATCCCATTCCAAACATTTCACTTCGACAACAACCCGCTTCAAATGAATCAGAGACCTCCAAGTGCCCTTCCGGCCTAAACTGTGTTGTCTTGGGCTCCTCGGAAAACGAATCTCTTATCAGACAGTTCAGTGAATTTCATGTGAATATGGACACTTCATTTCTATTTACAACACATCCAATTGATGACTACATACCCAGAAAACACGGAAAACATATTATGCGACGAGAATAGAGAAGGGACAGGTTATGCGCAGAAAGTGGACGACTTCCGGGAGCTGTCCTGCATGTCGTCCATCCAGGACACCGACTTCCGCTTGCTCGACAGACACGAGTCCGTCTTCGAGCGAGTCTTTTTCAGGTACCGCGGCTTCACTTGCGGATTCTGCTTCTTGCCGAGGCACGCATCGATCTTCTGCTTCAAAGTCGTCGGAATCTCGTCGGTCTCCACGAGAATGGTCAGCAGAATCGACTTCAATTGCGGTAATTCCTGATCGACGTCTTGCAACAGCTGAAATAGACACTTTTTTCAAGGGTTTTCTTGCATAAAATGATAAACATGACGGGTCGAATAGCAAGAATAGAAGCGAAAAACCATAAAAACTTTTTATTACCTTGGCGAGGACTCGGTCGCGGAAGGCCGTCAATATCAGTTTCTGGACATCGAATGACGCGTCGAGTTCAGCGAGAGGAAAGCACATGGACTGCAGTGACGGGATGACCAGGTTGTTGAGCTGCAGCCAGAGCTGCTCCAGAAGCTCTGCTCCATCGTCTTTCAGAAGCTCACTGGAGAGGTTGGAACAGTTGAAGATCTTGAAGGCGTTGTTCTCGATAATTCCGGAAGCGTCGCCTTCTGGCTTGAAGAAGCCGGCGAGCTTTTGCTTTTCGAGCACGGTGAGGGCTTGAATTTCAGAAGCACAGTTTCGCATGTCATCGCTAGAGAGCACGTGTCCTTGAAGGGCAGAGAGCAAGATGAGTTCACATCTGAAAATAGAGGAGGTGATAAAAATAGAATCTAAAAATAGGAACAGAAAAAAAAACAACAAGAGATAAGAAAGATAAGATAACTCACGGATTGGGGTAGTCGGAGAATGTGGCTCGAGGGCTGGGAGTTCGTGGAGATGACAGTGACGACGAGAGACTGTCTATGGATCTTCTGCTGAGCTGGGAGAGCTGTCGGAGGATCGACCGACTCTTCTTCTGTTTCTCTTGCTCGACACCTGGAACGGAGAGCAAGTTCATTTTGAGCAGAGGAATGGCGCCAGGTGAGGTCTAATGCTAAAGAGAGACAGAGGGAGAGAGTGAATCAGAATGACAGTGAGCCGGGAAGGTGATGTCACGGGTGAGCACGAGTGTTTTGAAAGAAGCAACAAACTAGACAGAAAGACAGTTTGCACTCACACTGCACGTCATAAAACACGTTTCCTATCGAGTTCTTCTTGCCAAAAATCATTCAGGGAGATTGGATTCTGGAAGGCTTGAAGTGGAAGGAAGTCTGCAACAGGAACTGTTTTTCGGATGATCGAGAAGTCACGAAATGAGCGTCAAGTGGGGTCGAAAGAAGTCACAGAGACTGAAATGCTTTCATATTTCGTTTCGTTATCTTGAATTCTCTCTCTCCACCCCTTCCCAAATATTTTGTGCTTCTCGCTCTCATCGCATCGCCTCTTGATGCCTGCCCCCTTCTCGTTTCACTTTTGAACCGTCGCTGATAACCCTTGAGAATTGCTGATATGGACTACGTGAGAACCTGCGTCTGCGGGCACACTCTGCTCTCTCGGCTTGTAGTTTTTATCGCAAAAATTGGAGGGCGCGTACAAATTGGAGAAACGTTTGCAGGAGGAGGGGTTGAACATACTTTGGAGAGACCAACTGGTTGGAGAGGTTTCCGGTGCAGGTGCACGGACTGTGCGTTTGGTTTCTGGTTTGATGGTGCTTCGCAGAGTTTACGGCTTCAGGAAGTGGACTCGAAACAGTCACAAACACACTTCTATATATAGTTTGGTGCCTGTTGACAGTTATTTATACATCAAAATAGATTCGGAACAAACTCCGAAAAGAGCTGTTTTTGAATGAAGTCACTTCAGATCTCAGCTTTTCAAACCGTCAAACAGCTGATGTCCCAGCTGATTATCCAATCACCTTCTTATCAAAATTCTCAGGAAAACAACATTTCGCAATCGTTGGTAACGTTTCTGAGACCAGCGACCAATTGGATCATTTTGTGTCTGGTTAATTTGAGATTCAAAGAGTTTTGTAAGATGACATCATTCTGAACTAAACTTTTGAAAGTACATGAAATCCCTATCACGCTTTCAGCTGTTCCCCTTTGGAGAAGGATTGAAATCTGATGAAACATCTTGTTCCATAACTTTAATCTCTTTCTGAAGAGAGAATCCTTCATTCCGGATTCACATGACTGGCTCCCCTCGTACTAGTAAACAATGCTTTCTAGAAACGAAACTCAATTTGATGCACAAATAGTTGGAATCGAATTTACGAATTTATCTATTTTGGAAAGACGTAAAAGTCATGCGGGTCATTTTCGTCGTTGATTTCCCATGGTTCCAAGAGGACGCTCGGTGTGGAACAGCAGAGGTACTGGAACCAGAGAACTCCGGAACAGTGTTTCTTGGGCTGCTGGAAGTACGGGTAGTCGTGCGGTGGCTGGCAGGCAGGGCTCCAGATGAATCTGCATGTTGACCAGTTACAGTATCTCTGGAAGGTTTGGGATTCTGACCTAGATAGTTGACTTTGACCTACCGAAAAGGAAAAGGAAACTGTAAGACACAAGAATAGAAGCAGTAAACGATGCATTGAGAGGCTCTTTGTTTATTTACTTGAATAAAAAGAAAAGAAATGAAAAGAAAGGAGAAATTTAACATAAATCATATATCGTATCATATCAATCCACGGAAAAATACAAGCAGGGGAAGATTATTTGGACGGGGGAGAAGTTTCAGGCGATTTCAATTTACAGGACAAAAGGGACTCTACGTACTTGGGAAACACTAGAGGGACGAAGCGGGGATGGAATGGGGGCACCGACGAGTTGGGGGAAGAAGGCGTTGGGGGAGAAGACGGATGGCAGTGGGTCACGGATCGGGGACGGCTCAGGCAGAGCTGACGACGCGCAGACGGTTTCCGTTGCAGGTCTTGCACAGAAGATGCTGCTCGATCGGGTAGCATCCCTGGCCTTCCAGCTGGAATCGGAAACGATTGTTTCAGAAGAGGAAAGTGTCTACGATTATTAGAGTCAACCAGTTTTTGGCGTGTTTCCCTCATAAAACGATTCAATTACCCACCTTGGATGACAACTGCATTCCGCAGTCTTCGCACCGATAGCATTCGACGTGGAACGACTTGTCCATGGCCACGACACGGACCGACTCCTTCTCGCCGTCCTGGGGAACGATTGGTCGACTACAGACGGCGCAGCGAGGAGCGAACTTGCTGAAAGATCGGAAGTCAGGGATCCAAAGGTTCCAGGGGCATCTTCTCACTCGTGGAAGCACGGAACGCAATGCACGTTGTTGTCCTTGTCGAGGGTGAACGGGATGCCGTCGAGGGACTTCTTGCACGAGTGGCACACGAAGCAGTTTACGTGGTAGACGCCGCCGCACGCGCGCAGAAGTTTGTCACTGATCGGCCGGTTGCACGCAGTACACTTCTCGAGCGAGTTCTGTAAAAGGACGACGAATCTTTCTTTTGTCCCCCAGGGGAAGTCATAGGGGCAGCGAGTAAGATTGAGCACCAGTCAGCCTCGAAAGATTCAAAGTCCGCACCTGATAGCAGCCTTCGCACGTCGGCTTGTCGTCGATGTTGTAGAACGAGGCTCCGGCGAGCGTCTTGGAGCACTGTCCGCACTTGAAGCAGTCGACGTGGAAGATCTGATTCATGGCGTTGCATCCCGGCTGGTCGCCGGTGATCTCCTTGCCGCAACCGACGCAAATATCTGAAAGTCGAGAGATTGTTTTCTTTTCGTATCTCTTGTATTTGATAAGATTGTGGTCTGCTCATGAATCAGGGATATTTGTTACACTATCTTGTTATCTCGGGTCAGCTACACTGACTTTTGTGCTCCCGCCGGCCTGCTACCGTATGCCGTTTTGTTGTGTTTCTTTCCAGAAAGTGACGCATGTTTCAATCGCCGAAATGTTTATTATTGCAGCCCCCGTTATGTCATGGTGGGCGCGGAAGGCAAAACGACACATTGTAAACTTTGGCTTAGTGTTGGTTGTAAATACAAGACAAGTTGGTGGTCATGCTCAAGTTGGCACTTGACAGTAGGGAGGCACTAACCTTCTTGATCCGACATTGATTCAGAGGGCAAGTGGAGCTGAAGCAGTCGTTGGAAAGGGAAAGGGGCGAAAAATCGGAAGACCGACGGAGAATGAGAAGGACAACGTGGGGCGTGGCCCGAAAAAGGGAAAGACCGCCCACCAGAAGTAGAAAACGAAGACGAAGAAGAAGACGAAGGAGAAGAAGATGCAGAAGCGAAGCTCGAGGAGGAGCCGCTGATAGAGGATGGATGGACAAGGCAGCTGGGGGAGCAGGAGCCGAGTGGAGATGGCAAAAACGAGTAGGAGGGCGCGGCCCCGGAGCGAGAACGAGAGACAGAGAGAACCGTAGTCGAGCAACTGTTGCTTGCGTGTTTGAGGGCGCCCGCGGGGGGCTCGGGCTCTCTCGCTCGGCTCTTCCTGATCACTTCGGTGTGCTCTTGGGTGTCATTTATTTTCGGTTCAGCACTATTTGTCTTCCGATAGGTTGTGCCACTGCACAAGTTGTAAGAGCCGAGTCTTTTCCCAATATGTTGTGGTTCTCTGACACGTCATTCCAAGAACTGTTTGACCACCTGCACCCATCGGAGGCCTTGATGTCTACAGTAGGCAAGCCCGCGTGACTCGGAACATGTCGGCGCCATAATTCGCACATCGTCAATATGTCGTGCCGCGAAGAATCCCCCGGGAGACGCCTTCTGAATCTGCCGCTGATGAACAGAACACAGCTCGTGATTGTGGAAAGGGGTTCTCGGAGCATAAATATTTTCAGAAGTCTTGAGTTCCACCCTCTGGTCCGGCACCATCGTCCGCGTCATTTTTCATTACTCGTTTGTTTTGTCGTGTCAAACGCCTTCCCACGTGTCATCTCTCCCGCGGGACCCCCTATCGCTACGTCACACCAGGGGCACAAAAAGTCAAAACAAACGGGGAGAAAGAGAGAAGGAATGTCGCCCCCGAAGTGCATAAACTTTTTACTTTTCCACAACCACCCTCTTCTATCATCCGATGCACCATCTTCAAAAAGGGGACCTTCGAAGTCAGAATACAATGAATATGTAACGAGGCGACAGGAAACGCAAGAGCAAAGAAAAGCGAAAGAGAGCAGGAACTCTGGAGAAACTCACTGATATTCATGATTTTGCGAGTGGAAGTCGTCGAAGTCGTCGTTTGGTTCGTGTAATTGGCGGTTCGCTGCAGGCCTTCGCTGTCTTCCTGACGCCGGGGATACTGTACAATGCTCGGGGAGGTGGTTTCCTGGTGGAGCTTGCTTCTCATCTGGTGAACCAGATGATCCACCTCATCGCCGTTGTACGAGTCCTGGAAGAAAACTTGGTTTTGTTGAAAAAGTCAACGGATCAGGAACGGATTACTGTAAAAAGGCTTTCGTGGCGAGACCCTTTCTCCTAAACTTCTTTCTTGTCCTATTTCCTCCTTCAAACTCCTCTCCAACCCAATCACTGCGCGCCATCTCTGCCAGTATCAACCTAACTCAGTGCTCACTGAGCAACTCGAGACCAAGAAAGTTCCCATCTTCTCCGCCAATTTTTCATCTGTCTTCTCCTTCTTCCTTAGTTTGCGCTTCCCCAAAATAGAAGAAAAGGGCGAGCAGGAAGGGGAATTTTGACGTGAGCTCTGCGGCGGCGGCGGCGGAGCCCACCAAATTAGTATCAGTTTCTCGTGGAGCTCCCTGGAGGCTGCGCGCCGGGACCACGCTGTTTTTTCGTGGCTTTTCGGGGCCGAAGGACATGATTAATTTCATCGAAACAATAAATTTCTGTGCGTGTGCTCTCGGTTTTTTGCTCGTTTCCAGCTCATTCTCGTTCTCTTTCTCTCTCTCTTCGTCGGAGGAGTGTTTTGATGTTTGGAGACGTGGAATTGCTTGTGGCGCCGCCGATAAAAATGAAATCGAGCAGCCGGAAACGAAAGAAACGATGCGATGGCGGCGGCGAGAAGGGGGGAGCGTCGAAAAGAAACAAAAACATAAAAATTGGATGGAGGCGAGGAGAGATGGCATTGTTCCAGAACGAACAGCAGCAAGAAGAAGGGACTTCAGGGTTCAGGGTTCCAAAAAATAACTGCGTTGGCTCAAGTTTCGCTTCGTTTCCGCAACACCGCACCCATAGCTTCCACACTCTCTCTCCACTCTTTTTCCAACTTTCAACAACAAATGCCACGTCGTGAAACATTCAAAACCCGGCGAAGCAAAGACGCATCTTTGCATAATTATGGCGCAAAATAACAAGAGGAACAACACGAGGCGGCAGGGAGCAACAGAAGAAGCAACATAGTTGTTGGAGCAAGAGTTGAGTGCTCCATCCATGGGTGAAGACAAGACAACAATCGATTGTTTGGTGGTCGTCAGGAAGCAGAAGAAGGGAAAGGAAACAGAAAAAAAGTACGGGGTCCTGGGGTCCGCGCAGAAGCGACAAAATGCAGGCGAGTGTGTATGCATTTCAATTTTTCCGAAAAGCTCCCTCCAACACACGGGGCGAGAGGAAATTGGAGCACGACGCCAATTGAGAAGACGAGAAGAAGAAGGAGGAGGAGGAGGAAGCGGCCGACAGAGGTATTCGTCCGGAAAATTGAGATAGGACACATAAACACGGGCCCCCCTTCTTCCCGTCTTTCTTTAATAACATGGGATCTTGAGATATACACAATGGATTTGAAAAAGGGGTTTACTAGGGCAGAAGAATCTGTTGGGGAACCTGTTCCATGTCAGGAATCCAGAAATGACACTGGAGAATCAGGTGTTCAGATACCAGGTACCCACTACCACTTGGCTTCTCCGGAGTTCTACGACAGGTGAAATTCCAATTCCAATTTCAGGTCGGACCTTCAGAAACCAGATGTTTACTCGCTGGGCCCCAGGTAAACAGACTAATCGTTGATCATCGGAACCAACTCTTTTTTGGTTCGAAACCAAAATAAACGCTCTCATCAATCACCCACTCCTCTTCTCCGTTTATGTCCACTTCTCGTGTATTCCGAATTGAAAGACTCATCTCGATTTGATTGAAGAGTCTATCCACTAGCCACTAGACACACGGCCGAACAAAAGCGGAGACACAAACCTTGACAATTCGCGACACATCGAAGGGAAGCGTCGATGAGGAGCTCAGAGCACTCGTCTGATTGCGATTCGCTGCTTTCTGGGTCTCGGTGAGGCCTTCGTCGCGGAGCTGACGGGCCAGGGAGTTCTGAAGGAAGTTGCGGGCCTGTGTCTTCTGTTGGTAGAGATCCGGAGGGGGTGGTGGTGGCTGTTGGATCTCAGTGACATAGTTGGTGGTGGAGTACTCGTGGATCAGCTCACGGGCGTTTCGGATAGGAGACTGCGAGCGACGGAACGAGCTGGAAAATGAAAAGATTACGGTAGCTCAATGATACGATATCACCTCGGATCGTACTGCTCTGACCACTGCAGAACTGTCTCCTGATTCCCGTACTTCTTCGAATTGTTGTTCTCATAGTTATCTGCTGCCGTCGTGGTGGCTGTGTTGGTGAAGTAGTCGTCGTCCTTATGGTAGCTTCGGAAGTTCGTAGGGTAAGAATATTTGGATGAATACGGTGAAACATATGTGGCATCATCGGGAACTGATGGCGGAGAAGGGGACTTGTTGGCATACTGGGTTAGTGTGGATGAGGAGAATTTATTGATAGGGCTATAGTTGGAAGATGAAGAAGAGTTTGAAAGAAGAGCCTCTCGGGATTGCTGAAAGGATCTGATTAGAAGAGAGAGAGACAGTCGGATTCTACCTGGAACTGGCTTAACGCCACGGGGTCTCGACGAAAGTCGCCGAGCGGACGAGATGGGTTGGAATAAGCGGGCGCAGAAGGAATCTCTGCTCCGGCTTTCTCGCTGTCCAGTTGTTGGAGCTGCGCGCGGTACGTCCGATCTCCGTCAGCAACTCGTTGACCCGGTCGGTCCACTCGTCCATCGGATAGATCCGCGACGTCACCTCGAACCGATTCGTTGTAGCCGGTCTTGCGCAGACGAGAGGCTGCGTGCTGTAGTGCCGCAGCGTCCACTGTGGGACGGGAGGGCTTGGCCGGCGCAGGTGCGGGATTGTTGTTACGTCGTGGTGCATCCTCTGTCTTCCATTTGCGAGATGGTAGTGCCGCTCCCTGGAAAAAGATCTGGGAGTTCCGGCTGCTCCAGGAATGGAAACTTACGGGTGGGAGTACAGGGGGTGGTGGAGGCGGAGGCGGGGGTCCCATAGGTCAGAGTCGTCGAACGAACGGGAAGTGGTGCTGTAGGTACGGGGACGACCCAAGCTGGAAGAGAGTCACATGGTTGGCATCACATAAAAGTGAGGAGAGACAGACAAACAGACAACATGGAAATGAAAAGCAGATGTAATGATACCTTGGACTAGAATAGTGGGGCAACGGTGAAAGGTAGCTCATATTAGGCGGCGCAGCGGATCTGGTGTCTAGTGTGGGAAATGGCCAGGGCGCCGGTGTTTAGTATGTTTAGAGTCTCCGGGAAGGCAGCCGAGGCAGCCGGGCATGACGGGACCCCGGCCCGACGCGTCGGCGTCTCCTCGCTCCGTCAGGTCCATCGTCGCCCCGAGGGCCGGGAGCCCATTTTACACTTTGGCGCTCGAATTCGACGGATGGCATCGCATCAAGAGAGGCCGAGAGACAACGGGGATTACAAAAAAAGACGGCTGGCGACAATGAGGGATAAGCGGAATCGGTGTGGTGCTGCTGCTGCAGGCCAACAACATCAGGGAGCCACGTGGCAAAACTGTGAAGTAAGGAAAAGCGGAAGAGCGTTCGGAACGCACGGCAAACAACGATAAAGCGTCGGAAAGAAGAGCGCAAAAAACGTCTCTCTTTCGCTTTGCACAAGAATTTTATGGGCGGTTTCGTTTGTGGAGGGAAGATGGTAAAGGCCACCCCCACACCCATGAGAAAAACGAAGAATCGGAAATTGTCGGGCCGTCTGGAAAGAATTTAAGACGGTCGGAAGACAAAAAACATGGTATGTCGAAAGAGGGGCATTATGTTTGTTTCCCGACTTATTTTTACTACGACCAACTTGAGAAACTGGAATATTTGGGAGTAAGGGGAGTGAATGAGCAAATAGAGCATCTTGTGACGTGGCACCGTGGAAGATTCAAAGTAACCAGAGTTCAAGAAACCTAACGGGTCTCGACACGAAAATCTGTTTTCAGTAGATCGTGGTGAGACCTTCCTCTCAATCTTATTTGTTCTGCAGTCTCATGTTTGACACCAACATCGGAAATCTTGTCACTGACAAGAAACCAAAACAGTTACCTAGATCTTGTAAAAACGTTCAACAACTTCGAGAGAGACATAGAATACAACAGTATTATCGGTGACCGGGGATTAACCCAAAAAAGTAATAGTAGCGGTGTGGCGGTGACACGAAAAAGCGGAAAACTGGCTTATCTATTTTGAACATCTATACGGAACAGCATATTACTGTATTATTGAGGTTTCGAGAAAGCAGCGAAAGTTGGCCGCGCGCGAGAAAATTGGAAAATTAGGTGTGACTTGGAGGGTGAATTCAGTGAATTTCTGAATTCAGGTCGAGATCGGCAGAAGGAGAAGAAGCGAGAAGACATTCTTGTCTTGGTGATAGTGATAGCGGATTCAATATTCTAATTTCGAAGATAATCGACAGTGAGATCGGAGAAGCGATGCGCGATACGAAATTATGGGCAAGGCTGGGCAAGGAAGCGGCCGAGGCGGCGGGGCAGAGTGTTCGTTTTTACACTACATTCATAATACAGACTCGTATTTGTTACAGGCGAATCAATGTACACGAAAACTTTGTATGTTAATTAGCCGGTTTACCTATGTACAGACTGACTGATTCGACGAGACAACCATCGGAGACCAATTAATCAAACATCGGAGGAGGGCATTCCGAAAAGAAGCATAGTCACCAGCAGGTGCTAGGGGAAACTTGGAACTTTGGGAAAGAGAAGGGGAATGAAACCGAAATGAAAAATGGAATTGTTCGTTTCGTTTCCCCCGGGTGAGTCATCGTGTTCGCGCAGAATTGATAACGGACGAGACGCAGAAAGACTTCCCGCCGGCAGACAGACGGGAGTGGGTGGATGAGTGAACGGATCGGAAAACAAGATGAAGCAGCAGTGGTTTTTAACCTGGAGAGCAACCAATCAATCGATAGGTTACGAGCAGTGGAAGTTCAGAAGTTGGTCGAATCGAGGCGAGACGAGCTGTCCGCGCGGCAACCGCGAGGTGTGTAATGTGCGTAGTAAGAGGGACGGACCCCTATTGTTTTCGGGCTCATCGGGGCAAACAATTGAACTCTTCGAAGACACGAGAGTACTTTGAAAGTGATCGTTGAGATGGGAATATGACCGAGATGGTCATGTTTGAAGGGTGAGCAGTGTTTGCTTGGCGTCGAAGTGGCAGTATCATCATATTCGGTTTTTGGCAGAAATGATTCAGAAGGCGTTCAATCATCTGTTCGGATACCAGATATAACTTTCTCTTCAATAAGTTGGTGAATTTCCCAAAATCAATATCATTTTCTGGTTTTACTGAGGAAAAGTGAAGATCTGGAAATTAGGTGACTATCTTCCGTCAAAGTGACTTTAAATTCGAATTCCTCACGGCTTTTTGGTCCTGGAAAGTTTCATTTCTCCCGTTTTCAGTCGTACGACTCGTATCCATGGCTTTCCCTGCACTGCCTCTCCAGTCACTCTACTGCTCATAGCAAACGCGCCCCACCGCACTTTCTTCTTTTTCGCCGAATTCTATCGACGACGACTTCCCTCTGATTCCCCCGACGTCATGGTGTGCTTACCATGTATTTTTTTGCCAATAATGATGGCAATTTACATGAAATTCATCATGCCCTACGTCTACAGGTAATTCTAGTCGTAACAAAGTTCAAAGTTTTGAACGGAGAGTTGCAGATGGCTGCCGGAGAGATGGGTGAACTTCCTGGATCCGATCCTCTATCCGACGTGTCCTGTCAAAATTCCGGAACCTGAGAAGAAGGAAGAAGAAGGTCAAAGTGAAGGTATGACATATTTATTCAGAGCCAGTCAATTAACGGTAAATTTCCAGAAAAGGCGTGCTGTTCGGCTACGGGAAACGAGGAGGAGAACAAAAAAGACCGATAAGAATCAAGAAGGCCATCAAATTCTTAATTTATAGCATGTTTCTGTGATTGAAAGTTATCTCTAAATAGTGAACGTCTCGATTGGAGTTAACGGAAACTTTTCGCCGTTTTCCTTGTAAATAAAATGGTTTGTGTTCACAGTCGTCGAGAAGTACCAAGAGTTGTGGTTTCCGTATCGGACATAGTAGAATCTGAAAAGAAATAGTGGAAGTGCGCTCCAACGAGAAAGCTGACCCATCCAGTGGAACACGATAGTTCCAGGAGTCAACTTGAGAAAGACCGGGTCGCTCGCAACCGACAGACATCTCACGCCATTTTTCCATTTCTCTCTGGAAAAGGTTTCAGTTTGCTGTACTCTTCCATTCAAATGCGCTCCACCGGAATGTTAGCCATGGAGCACGATTGCATAACTTACCGTATCGTCTTCACAGTGGAACAGGAAATAATGGAAAGAGCTGTCATTGTGGAGCAAGAACTCGATGTCGTCTCCTTGTTTCCAAGAGAACTTTTGAACAGTGAACCTGCCGGCTGGGATGCTCACAGGCAACAGTTCAACCTTCTCTTTTTCCTCTTTCTTGCTCAATTTTGGGAATGGAGCAAGCGGAAAAGACACAGGACTGTTCAGATCTCCTCCCAGATCCGATGGCAGTAAACTTCTCTCAATATGCTTCGGAACGGCTTCTAGTGAAGATTCAGAAGTTATCACAATCTTCTCCTTGTAGTCATTGGGCAAGAAGGGGGAGCATGCCTGATGGAGCACGTTCACGAAAGACGGAGCATTGACGATGATGATCTTCTGAAGCAGTTGAGGGTAGTGATCGAACAGTGTCCCCCACATGATTCGGTACGGTCCGGTCAGCACCGAGATCAGTTTCGGACTAAAAGAAAGGCCCTCGAGGTCCATTATGAAAAGTCCGCCGCTTTGCTTTCCGGTTTTCCGCTCGGCAGCTACCACTTTTTGATGGACGGTCTCCATCATCTTTAGCTTGATTTGCATGAATTTGTGCATCTGACAGACTCGGATTAGAAGAGATTTGAGTGACGGGACCCACCAAAACATTATCCACCAGTCCACTTATGTCGATCTTTCCAGTCCGTTCAAACATGAAAACCTTGTTGTCTTCTGGATGGTTCTGGCCGAAGACGTCGATCGGAACGTACTTTGCCAGGTCATCCTCTTCCAGTTCGGTTTTCTCAACGTAAGAGTCCAAGTCGATGGTCTTTCGGATGTTCAGATGACGTTTCAGAGCCTTAAAAGGAACAAACAGTGTCAAAAGACAGAGCAAGTAAGCAAACTGACCTTGGCCGCCTCCTTTTCGTCGTTTCCATAGGCCACCAGCCACCTGTAGACGTTGAATTCGTGAGCACAGTACTCGTCGTCGCGGGCTTCAATCGAGTCGACGATCCGGCCAATAGCCTCCTTTTCAGCCAATGTTGGCGACATTTCGTGGAGGGGAAGTTCAAGTGCAAAGTGAATTTAGACAGCGTCTCTTCTTCCGAAGAGGATCAGATTAGAGATGTAGGTTCCAGATACGATGAACACCTCGCTCTACCGGAATACTGGCCTTTTCGACTCTGTAGTCGGCGTAGCTGATTTGCATATCGATTGTTGATTGTGATGTGGAAAAGGAAATGGGGGATCTATATGATTGGGAGGTCATTCGACAGATGCTTCCCCCCGGGTCCATTGCATAAGTGCAATCCCATCGCTTTTCTTTCCCTCGCACTTTTATTGCTCCAACATTTGGCCGACATTGATGTGCAGATGCCTTTCAATTCTCTCTCCAGCCATCACCCAATAAACTATAAAATGTGATCAAACTGGTGTGAAATAGAGCGACGGGGCCTCCGGAGGATGTTCTTTGCAACGTCGGAAGAAGACGCAGACCGTCATACGACGCACCGTGTCCATCCACATCGGCGGGCCGGTTACGATATTTGCGCCCCCATCTCCGTGCGCTCTTTCCCCCAACAAGCGGACGCGGTTTCCCTTTTTCACTGTCTGCGTTTCGTCTTGTCTTCGTTTTCTTTTGAGTACTCTTTGCGTGTTGCATGCATATTCATATGAACAGTTTGTAAACGCATTCGTAAAGTTGTTCAAGTGTTCCACGGTATTTTTTTTCAAATTCGCGCGTAAAATGACAAGAACTGTGCGTGTTGTCGTGGTGTACGATGCAAAATACGCAAACACTTCAAGCGTTTTTTGAAAAAAGTTACAGCTCCCGCCAAGTGTCAATACCAATTTTTGGCGGTTTTCATGAATTTTTGAACTTTTAGTTATGTTTTTTTGATCTCAATTTGTAAACAAACATACTTTTTCAGCTTTCCCCAACTTTTCCCAAGCTTTTCCCATCCAATTAGCCCCTTTTTCGCTGTTTTTTCCAAGTTATCCTGTAAAAAGAAGATATGACGCCTGGGCCACCCGGTACGATGAAATATAATCCGGCCATTGCAATTAGTGTGACATTTGGCACACCAGCCGTCGGCATTATCATAGAAACTCGGGAGGACCGCTCTGCCATTCGTCCTGCGTGGTTCGTTCCGTTCGCCGCTTCTCTAACCCCTCCACTTCCTACACGCTTTCTCTCGTACCCTGTCACTCCAACAACATATACATACAGCAGCACATTTCAATTGCATTGGTCATCGGAGGAGGCTTGGACGGGGACGAAAGGCCCGGGCGAGCGCTCTCTCTGCGGTCTCTTCACGGCCACCCGCTTTCCCCAATTAGCCTCTTTAAATCCTCAGTCCACTGATCTTTCTTCCCATCGAAGCACACTGCAGTCTCTAGTACTTGAGGCCATTTATGTTTTTTGAAACCGCCACTTTCATTCCCGTGTCTCTTTCGTAACTCTAATCCTCGAAAACGGAACCGAACGCATCCTCTTTCGCAATATCAGAATCCCTCGACGCAGTTCCCCCTTCTGAATCGAAAACATTTATTTTCTGGGTGTGTCCCTCTACGGAAGAAAAAGAGTTCTGCACATTCCTGCCGCGATCGACTGATAACGTTACTCTTCGTCTACCCGTTTTTCTCGATTCTCCGCATTCTATTTGCAAGAGCACCGAATTTCCGACTTTCTTGAGAGGTCACAGCTGTTAGATTCGTCCCGATGAGTGTGCGTGGCTCGGGCGTTTGTTCCGGTCAATAGCCCATTTACGAGTAATAGCCGATGCAAGCACTACCAAGAAACTAAGAGCCCAGCACTGAAAAATCTTACATTTCCCTCATCCTCATTGTAATAATGCCCATCCGTCTCTTCTGCGCAAATTGCATGGATTTTGAGGCAGCTCATTAGCTCCCGCTGTGCTCAACTCGATGACGAGAGCCCATTTCGGTCCTAATTTGCTTTTCCTTTTCCCAAAAATTCTCGTTTGTCAGCCGCACCGAAACGATGTAAGACAGAGTTGCTGGTGGCGACTGGCACGAATACTCACTCGGTTCGCACCCTTTTTCACAAGATTAAGTGTTTTTGTCCTTGATTCGCCGTGTTATTTATCTCCTTCTCCCGATCTTCTCCCCCCACCCTGTCATTTATAAAAAAGGCGTCGGAGAGCCTCGGAACGAAGTCGTCTCGAAGATGGATTTCGCAAGTTGCCCAGTTCACGTCTGACTCATTTCCTCTTCCGACGCCTTCTGCGGTCAATTTTGTTGGCGTCGTCGGTCTTCGATCGATACACTCCAACAGACTGTCGTATGAGTTGCTTATCGTTTCTCGGCGCCGTTTCTCCCACCACTCGACAAGTGTTTTGTTTCGATGCAATCGTCTCGTTCTCCCGCGCCCATCCGTCCTACCGGTTTGGTTCAGTTCACACTCACCCACACGCCACTTTGAGCAGCAGCCAAAATCGAGCCTAATTTTGATCACGAGCCTGTTTTCGAATGGGTAATCGTGTTGGAAAAACGCGAGAGAAATGAGGCGAAAACACGAAAGTAAAACATTCAGGCGGTCAGCGGTTTTATGGTTTTTACGAAGGCGCTGGCGGCTCGCAAACAAGTTGTAGCGTGCTTCTTCCTCTTCTCATGTTGGGATTAAGTCGCTTTCCGTTGTGAATCGGCTGGAGCTAGTAGAACGTAAAACCTTCGACTGGATGTTTGTTTCGCTCTAGAAATGCGGTTGAACGCCAATCTCAGGCGCCAAATGAGGCGGAAGTAGGTGCCGGTGCCCGACAATTTTTCAGTCAAAAAGGTTGTTTTTATTCCGTTTGTTTTTGTCCCGAACGCTCTCTCTTGTTCCCGGAATTGTTGCCTCAGAAGTCGCCATCTAACAACTATCCCTTCTCTCTTCTTCTCGTTTCCCCAAACTATTTCCTTATTCTAACGCGTTGTCAAAACGTCCGCATTCAAAATTGCATTATCATGGTTGCAATCGGGTGCGAGAATCCGCAGACCCGAAATGAGCAATGTGTGTGAAGGAGGAACGGCTTCGGGCGACGGGCACCCACTAACCCTCTTGAAATATGGCCTCATTTCGCGTCCGTCCTTTGCCCGTTAGTCCGTTCCGACTTTACGTTTTCACAACGATTTCTACCTTTCTCCGTGTGCTATAACACAAAAAACAACAGAAGAAGAGACCGCGAATCATAATAAATGCAAAGCGGCGGACCTCGTCGTCGCCACTTCCATTCAATATTGAATGTCAGCCGAATGGAATGCTAGACGGGGTTAGTTTTTACCTACTCCCGAATACCCCCGGTTCCCTATTTCCCATATTTGCTCTCTGCATTTTGCTCTCTTTTCTGACCTTTTTTGAAATGTGTTTCACTCCCCTTCCCCTTTTCATGATAGCTGTCTGGCGAGAGTCTTGCAATAAAAATAGTTATTCTATCAACAGTTCATCCCAGCTTTCCAAGTTTTTGATATATCTTGAGTTTTGGTCAGACCAGACCATTTTTCAATGAGATACATAATGAAAAAAGTGGCAAATGCCAGGGCGTCCTAGTGCAAATATTTGAAGCCGCCGATGATGGAGCGGCGAATCTTCCTCTTCCACAATCAGGCAATCAGATGGCATTTACTTTGTTTAAGGAGGGTTCATGCCGACGACCCCGAGTATCGCAGAGTTATCAGAGATTAAAAAGTTGCCGCCATGTGTCTAGTTTCCAATCTCGCAGTGTTTCCCGGTAACCTTCCTAATATTCCTTTCTCGCTTCCAATCCACCTCCGCCTTTTTCGTTTTGAAACCGTTCCTGGTGGCAGGTTTTCGTGGGGGAGTCCCGCTATTCTTGTATTAGTATGATTCAATCAAGATGTTTGTTGTGCGGGAGCCCGTCTCAACCCGCCGGTGAGAATGACTCACCTTCCGCCATCCCGTCTGCGTCTCTTCGCACTTCCCTATCTCTTCATCACTATCACTTTTCTTACTCATGACCTGCCCGTTGTCCGTTTTTCTTTTCTTTTTTTTCACAACCACCCCCTACGAATCAACTCTATTCCTCGTTCCAGATACACTTATACATCGGGTCAAGCAGCCGTCACGAACGTATTCCACGGCGCGTCAACACAGTCTAATAACCAGAAATGTCGACTGCTAAAAGTTCCAAAGTGAGTTGTTTCCCGTTTCAAAGCTTTCAAATCTGCCTTTTCCAGGTGCGAATACGCAATTTCATAGGGAGAATTTTCTCGCCGAGTGAAAAAGAGAAAGACGATGAGATGAAGCCGTCGTCGTCGGCCATGGACATCAGCCAGCCGTACAACACCGTCCACCGAGTACACGTCGGGTACGACGGCCAGAAGTTCAGCGGACTGCCGCAGCCGTGGATGGATATTCTGCTACGAGACATCAGGTATTCTACGCTGATTGCAGTCGGTATTCTAACGACTCCGAAAGCTGTTTCAGCCTCGCCGATCAAAAGTCGAATCCAAATGCGGTGGTGACGGCGTTGAAGTTCTACGCACAATCGATGAAAGAGAACGAGAAGACAAAGTTCATGACGACGAATAGTGTGTTTACGAACAGCGATGACGACGACGTGGATGTGCAGCTCACAGGACAAGTCACGGAACACCTCAGGAAGTTGCGATGCAGTAATGGTGAGTCGTTTTCTATCAAACTTGATGAAACTGAAAATGTTATTCCAGGATCTGCTGCCTCCCCTTCACCATCCCCATCGGTGTCAGCATCGTCGTCTTCGGCTCGACCTCTGACGAATGGCAACAGCAATCTGTCCACTTCGTCGACCGACGCCTCGCTGTCTCTTTCAGAGAGAAACAATGTGCCATCACCTGCTCCAGTGCCTTACAGTGGTGAGTCATCTTTTTTTTTACGGACTTCTTATGATTTGTGTTCAGAAAGTGCTCCACAACTGAAGACATTCTCCGGAGGAGACGCCCCGAAGCTCCATCCGAGATCTCCCTTCCCGCAACAGCCACCAGTGCTGCCACAAAGAGCAAAACCTTCTCCTGCTAACTCCACGTCGACAACACCGACAACTTCGAACGGAGCTCCGGTTCCAGGAAAGGGAGTGCCTCCGAAGGTGCCGCCAAAGCCATCGGTACGAGACTTTCCTTCTTCCAGAACTGCATGTTTTGTTTTCTGGTCTCTATTCTCTGTTGGAAAGCCAAAACGAACAAAAGCAGTTCATTCCGATATGTTGATTAGGTGATAGTGATAGGTCTATTCTCTGGAATGACAATGTTGCCTCTTGGGCAGCAAAAGCTACAGCGGGGGGCGACGGATCATCTCCTTTGTGTATCATTTCCAGGCTGTTGCGTTGTAACCCCATCAAAATCCACCAATCGGTTTTCTCAAGATAATAGTGCGCGAATAGGAGCGTTTAGAAGTAAAAGAAGCCGTGCCGCCTAAAAAAACCGACGATATCGGTTTACAGTGAAACGAGATTTTGAGAGTGAATGAGCGGAGACGACGACAAGCCAATTAATCAATGGCGGTAGTTTGGGTGTTTTTTATCAGTCGGTTTTCGAGGTTGATGACGAGACGATTTCGAGGGAGTGACTGGTTTAAAAATGGCATCGCAGCAGGAGAAAAAGGGGAGGAGGGGAATCTTTCTACGCTTCTGCTTCGATGCAAATGGGCTTATGCTGCAAAAATAGAAAAGCCATATGTCACTGTTCTCTCCTTCTTGTTTTGAGTGTTCACTGGTTGCAGCAGTGTGTTCTAATCTTTGTAGCCTAGATGACGATTTGGTTATGAAGATTTATCCAAACTTTCGATTTTGAAAATTAGGGTGTCACTGATATGGTGCTCTGATCTTTGTCTTCTTACTTTCAGAATAGGGAATCGGTATTTTCTTGAGCCGAACGCGCCTTTTGAATGGGTGTGCTCAATGGGCTTCTCATGTTCCGCGACATGATCAGAGTTCATAAAACATTCCCGCCGACTAGACCACCTTAACTTTTCCTTTCCGTTCACTTCTTTCTGTTTCTCATCAAAAAACTATCCGACGATTTGTGAATTAGTAGGACAAGTTGTCGAAATCTCAAGGCCAACTCGAAATATATATATCTTCTGCTGGCTGCTGTCCTTTTCCTGTCACCTGGACCTATCCGCTCAATCATTTCAAATCTGACCTTCTCATCCCCTGTATCCCCTCTAGTCATATCCCACTGCTGTCAATCTTTTGAATTGTTTGTTTGGACTTCTTCCCCTTCTGCTTCGGCTTCCTCCTCCCCTTCCGCTACCCGTTCGTGTTATCGTTACCTTCAGAAGTGGCGCAACGGTGTCGTTGATGCTAATACCAGTCAGTCCGACGAATTATGGTGCGATTTAGACGTATGGGACGTCAGAAAGCTGCTGTTTAGCCATCACTCAAATGAAAGAAACAAGTCAATTGATAGTGTATGTGTGTTTGTATGCATGTACGTGTATCGTATGCAGACACAGAATCACAGAGAGACAGAAGCCTCGTCGACGGCGTCGTTGTCGTTGCGAAAGTGAATACATTCGATGCCGCCGCCGCGCATTCACTCGCTTTCATTCCGTCCACCCGAAGAAGGAAAAGCGCGCCTCCCTCTCTGATAAGATTGCCATTTGAGGGAGGCGACCCCCTGGCGCGCGCCAAAGCAACATTGCAAGACCGGTCAGAGGTCTGGTTGCCAGGAAGAGGAAGCATAATCCGTCATTTCTTGAACACCTCTCTGCCTCCATGTTTGTGTTCGCACTTTCGCTTCCCGCCTGTTCTTCCCAGCTAGTTTTCTGTGTCACCCATACGGAGAGTGGCTCCTGCTTCTAGGCTCACTTCCCCATGTAAGGTATGACATTTGCGCCTAAAGCTGACCGAAGTTTCCAATCGATCTTATTGTTCTGGGGACTTGACCTCACTTTGCTTACAGTTGGTTGACCAAGAGTATTTGTTTTGCATAATGTTTGACGCCTCATTAGCTACCGGCGCCCGGGTTCCCTCCTCTCCTATCATGTTCCCCTCTTCCCTTTCCGTCAGCTTTTCCGATTCTTGCAGTTATCCTTTCACTTCTCCGTTCCGAACGTAAGCCTCCTGCGGAATTTGTAATAAATCCGGCTGCCATTCCGCTAATCACTGGTGTAATTAATACAAGCACTTGTAATCGGCTAATTGGTTCTTTTTGAGGGCTGTTCATGGCGTATGACAGTGTTTTGTCGGCTTTCGATACCTCTGGCACGCAACAAATCTTAAAGATCAACAAATGCCATTCGCCGATTTACGAGTTCTTTTAGTTGTTTTCTCGCTTCCGTGCTGACAGGCACGGTCGCCCCGATTGGATTCATAAAATCGGAGAATGCCGGTCGTTAAAATAAATGAAAAGGTCACCATCAGCACACCATCCAAGTTTTATCCCCAAGTTCTCTATCTCTTCACTTTCCTCGCGTGCCTTCGTTCATCGCGCCTCCCGTTAGAAGATCATCTGTTTCGCGTGTATATCAAGTTCTCCCTTCCGTTTTCTCCTACATTTTTTCATCACCCCTTCTTTTCCCGTAATAACCACACCCTCGATACTGTTTCATTTTTGGCTCTCTGTCCTGCAGATGCAATCGCTCGTCTCTAATTTGCCCTTACTTCCGTACAAAACTGTCTCGTTTCAGTAGCTAACCAAACGTCAGAAACTCACTCTGGACTGTCGTCCTCGGTTTCTCTCCCAACTGTTGGAGGCTATATTACGCACTGAAAAATGTTTCAAAACAGTCCGATGATGTACGACTGGTGGAATGATTCAAAGCCGAAGCAGCAGCAGCCGGCTCTGAGTGTGTTGTCCCCGTGGGGCGCCTACTTCAATCACATCGGAAATGAACTGCTGGTTGGCCAAAAAACAGAGAATGGAGTACCATACAACTGCCTCGGCAGTCCTATCGTAATCCAAATATCTAGCATGTCAAATTTTGAGCTTCATCTAAATTTCCAACTTTCTCAACTCTAAATGTGCATGTTTGTCTTCTCTTCAGCACCTCAAAATCGCCTCGTCGACCGTCTCGTCGGGATGCTCGTCACCAGTGCACCTCTCGTCGGCTCGTTCCGTCGGAAACTCGCTCTCGAACGGAAGCGTCGTTTCGACAACGTCTTCAGATGCCGACGTGCAGCTCTCGAATGTAAGTGACTCGTCCCACCGAATGCTCTCTCTCTACCCTTCCTGTTCTATCGCATTTTGTCCTATCCAGAATGAGATTGCATGAACGAACCAGAATCAGATCAGCTCGTTCTGAGAATGACGAATTTATGTAAACCAATTGTCTCTTTTTTTCAGAAGGAAAACTCGAACAACAAGGCCGTCGGAGACAAGAATGGAAACGATACCACTGCGAAGACAGAGCCGGCAGCTCTAGAAGCAGAACCACCGGTTCGAGTGAGAGCCACGCATCGCGAGAAGCTCTCGGACCATGAAGTGCTCGACCAGTTGCGCGAGATCGTCAACCCATCGAATCCTCTCGGAAAGTACGAGATGAAGAAGCAGATCGGTGTCGGCGCATCTGGAACTGTGTTCGTAGCTCACGTCGCCGGATCTAACGATGTGGTCGCAGTGAAGCGAATGACGTTCAAGACACAGCCAAAGAAGGAGATGCTGCTCACGGAGATCAAGGTCATGAAGCAGTACCGACACCCGAACCTCGTCAACTACATCGAGTCGTACCTCGTGGATGCTGATGACTTGTGGGTCGTCATGGACTACCTCGAGGGAGGAAATCTGACGGATGTTGTCGTGAAGACCGAGTTGGACGAGGGACAAATCGCCGCCGTGCTGCAAGAATGTCTCAAGGCGCTTCACTTCCTTCACAGGTTTGTGTTTTGTTTGTTCTGTTCTGTTTCGACGAATCGTTCGTCACGGGCAGTAGAAAGTGTGAGAGCGGAAAGTACAGACCACTCGGATAATCAGATTAGTGTGTTAGAAAACAGAAAAAAGAAAAAGTGTCTGTGTTCGTCATTAGCAGTACGACTGGCGATCAAGAAACGAAATGGTCACGTAATCACCCACTTTTCCAGACACTCGATAGTGCACAGAGACATAAAGAGTGACAACGTGCTACTCGGAATGAACGGAGAGGTCAAGCTGACTGACATGGGATTCTGTGCACAGATCCAGCCGGGATCCAAGAGGTAATCAGTGGAAATTGAGCATTTTCACCGCATTGAATAGTTGCAGAGATACTGTCGTCGGTACTCCGTACTGGATGTCCCCGGAGATTCTGAACAAGAAGCAGTACAACTACAAGGTCGACATCTGGTCGCTGGGAATCATGGCGCTGGAAATGATCGACGGAGAACCGCCATACTTGAGAGAAACGCCGTTGAAGGTACAGTCAACATCAGATCATGAAGAGTTACCCTATTCATTTCAGGCCATCTACTTGATTGCTCAAAACGGAAAGCCGGAAATCAAGCGACGAGACCAGTTGTCTTCGGACTTCAACAACTTCCTGGACAGGTGTCTAGTGGTTGACCCGGATGACAGGTACATTGTTAACATGCAAGTCCCCAATCCAATTCCCTCAATTTGCAGAGCCGACACGACCGAACTGCTGTCTCACCCATTCCTGAAGAAAGCCAAGCCGCTTTCCAGCCTCATTCCGTACATCCGTGCGGTCAAAGAGAAGTAGTCAGTCGGTGGTCCACAACGTTCTCATCCGCCCATCTATATGTATATTTGCCACCGCTCCCACTCGTCCGGCGTCTCTTCCCGCATCTTTCCCAGTGAATCGTTTGATAGAGTTTTATAAAAAGGTCCCTCCCCGAAGATATGCTCAAATTGCTCATTCTCTGAGCACACCCCAAATTTGTCCGCCGTCGTGTTGATGACATACGTGTTTTTGCTTTCAGTTCCTCTCCCCCCTCCTTTCCACCCCACAAATTAATCGTTTTCGTTATTAATACCACAATTTTCTCGCCCCATTCCCCAGTCCCCATCTGTCCCATTCTTCGCCAACATTTGGCCGTTTTATTTACATTTAGCCTTACTTATTTCTTGATGTACTAATTAGGGAAGCACATCCACCGAAAGTCACCGTTTTATATGTTTTACCACACCTCTCTTCTCCAAATCTCTTCCTTTTCCTTTTTCTCTTCCATCCCTCCAATATTTTATTGTATGCGAATTTCCTGTGAATTTTGCGTTAAAATTGTGGCGAAAACATTATAATTGTCCTCCATCTCTCTCTCGTTTTTCTTTTGTTTCCTCCTCTTTCCTCTCTCGTTTTACTTTTGCTAGAAATATTCTTGTTGCATTTCTCTATAATATAATACAAGTGAGCCGAATTCCAATGTTAATATCCATGCCATTTCCATTCATCAGTTTTCCCTCTACCCCATAAAACTGTAGAATTGACTTTTCGTCTTTCGAGTAGTACTGCTGCGTGCGCGAGGCAGGGTTTGTGAATGATTCACGAGAAGGTGGCAAGTTTGAGGGAAACTGAAGAAAACAAATTCAAGTCGCGAGACGTTTGCTTCGAAATTCTCATCTGACGAGATGTCACGGAAATGGGAGTCAAAGGAAAGAAAAATTGAATTTTGCTTTTTTCTCTGGAGCAATCGTGCTCCACCAAGCCTCTACGAAAAAGTTGATTAGGGAACGGTTTCAAAACGAACACAAGATTGATATCAGCTTCGTGTTAACAAGCAAAACCAAATCACCTACACTCCAATCTGCAAACTTTTCCGCTGGGATCCCTCTCCGCCGCGGACTCCCTGCTACCTGTTTTGGATGCGACGACTCGTCTGGAGCTCTCTGCGTCTCCTCACTCCACACACTCTCTCGCCTCTTCAACATTTCGATTTCGTTTCTGCCAGTCGTCTCGTTTTCGCCCGATGGAAAACTGCAGCAGCGGCCCCGGGTGACGTCTCCGTTTTGTATTATGAATATTCGCTCCCGCCCCTTCCACATATTCACCGCTTCGTCTCTCTTTCATTCCGTTTCTTTCTCGTTTCTTTTTCATAAATAATCCATATTTATTTCACACACGATGTGCTCTCCGCCGAAGAGAAACGAATTGAAAGCAAACACAATTCCTTTGGCTCTTTTTAATCGACACAACAGTCAGTCTAATTGCACTTTGATCGAGTTGCCAATTCGGTTCTTTTCGTTTCTAAAAGCTACTTTCTTTGCCTTTTTCGGAATTGTTCAGTCGTTTTTCTGATTCTGAATCCCACGCCTCCAGAATCCCTCCATTCCGCTTGAAGGCGTTGATCAGTTGGTCTCCGCTCACAAGTTTCCCCATTTCCTGTCTCCAGCCGTCTCTCTGAACTCTTCTCTTCCGGCCCACTAATCCCATTCAGGTGGCGCCTTTCTTTTTCCCAGAAGCTTATCTCCTGCTCATTCCCCCAATTCTCTTCCCACATCCACGTCATCCGCTCCAAAACCGCTCCGTCCATCCGGAAACAGCTCCAATTTCCCTCGCTCTTCTTCTTCTTCTTCTTCTTGTCCGCCTTTTCACACAAATTGGACAAGTCATGTCAAACAGAATGCTCCATTTCTTGTGCCCCCGTTTTCCTACTCATTTCGTCCCTTAATCCACTTCAAATTGAATGTCACCTTCTCTCTGCGTCTCTCCGGCTCCCGTGCTCTCTCGCCTTTCTCACAATTAATCCTACGAGACGGATTATTTGCGAAGAGTTGAGACCCGGGGCTTTAGCAAGTGAGAGGCTTCCAAAAATCTGCTCAATCAGCCGAAATTGTCTCCGTTTTCTTTCAGAGTCAACGATCATCATAATCGGATTGGCTGCCGAGAGATAAACATGGAGAAGTCCCAGAATTCAGTGAGTCTTCACTAGTAGCACTGATAAGAAGCTTTTGATATCAACCTTGTAATCACAAACTTGCTCCTTCCAGATGAGTTTCTCCCAAGAGGGCGGCTCCAATCACAGTGAACGTGTCATGCTCAACGTTGGTGGGAAGAAGTTCGAGACTACAGTGGCCACCCTGACACGTATCCCAGACACCGTACGTGAATCTCTGACTTCCAGATGCATTCTGATTTTGTTCCAGGTTCTGGCGGTAATGGTCAGTGATCGTTGGCGAACTGGAGATGAGATCTTCATCGACAGAGACCCCAAGCACTTTGGGAAAGTGCTCAATTACCTCCGTGACGGAGAACAGTTTGTGGTGCCGGCGGACACAGAAATGTGCGAGGAGCTGAAGAGAGAGGCCCATGTGAGTAGACTGATTAGTGTTCCTTATCAGTACATCTTTCCAGTTCTACAACATGCCTCTGTTGGCTGAACTTTGCCTTCCGATGAACGTCGACGTGGCAGACGTGGTTCAATGGAAGCGGGATGCTATTGAGATCTATTGGCGTCCATTCGTCCGTTACATGGTTGATGACTCGCTTTCCCTTCCATTCATCTATGATAGGTACTTTCCTTGTCATTCGGTGCTCTCTAAGCTTTCCCTCTTCTCCAGAAACAACCACACTCTTGCGCGGTGCATCGCCTGCGAAGAGTTCCAAGACCCCAAGTGCTCGTACCTCTTCGACATCAACTACACGGCGTGGGAGCCGATGCGCCATCACATGTACAACATGACGGGAGAAATCACGCAGGTAATATCCGACGGCGGATTTCGCGAGGATTAGGTGACGTCGACTGCTGCCAAAACACACGGAAGACACACGGGCCCAAGCAATAAATATTTGATTGTGGGCAGCGCGCAGAATAGAGAATGAGATTACTGGAAGGGACGAGGTAGACTTGTTTTGCAGCTGATGGGAGAGAACTGCTGCATCGTCGCCTGGGACAACGGACAACAGATCCACTTGCCGAGATCCGCACTGATTAGAGTTCCAGGAACTCAGCAACAGTGAGAAGAAGTGACGTGTTTGTGGAAAGATAAACATAACTTTGTAATGTAATAAATGACACGAATATAATAAAGATATAAAGTGATGTGGTATATTGTGATGGCGGTGTAAAGTTGAATGGGTCAGCAGCAGCTGTGAGGCAATGTGGAGCTGGTCATCTGGATCTTGTCTCCGAATTCTGCTGATCACTGGGGGAACCAGGTTTTCTCCACGGAAACTACAAAACGACACGTGAACTTTCTGTTATCATCATTTTCGGAAGGTCTCCAAAAAAAACATCCGGCCCATTGCAAAGTTTTTCGTCGAAATTAGTATCGAAATGGGAGACGGAAATTCAGCGAACGCGAAGGCAATCGTCAGTGACTTGTCCGAATTCACATCGATCGAGAACCTTCAGAGAAAGCTGGTGAGAGACGCAGACGCTTACAGAATGCACTTTCAAACATTCAGATCCTGTTGGAGATCGCCGAGAACGAGAAGTCGCGTTTCGATGATGTCATCACCGGTGCGGAATCCGACAACGGCTGGGAAGACTGCTGGAAGGAGACGGAGAACAGTGTGACTCAATCGGCCGTCGAGGTGATCACCGAGAGAAGCGTGCCTTCGGAATGGAGAGATCAGCTCTCCGACGAGTTGACCATGTCGCCGGGAACCGTCCATGATGAGCTGCACTCGGCTCCGCGCAGCTACTACGAACTGATGGATCTGAACCGCGAGCCGGTCGAGAGCTCCGTTCGCATGGCTCGCGTGCCGTCGCAGTATCAGCTGGATGCGCTCTCCGAGATGTTCATCTTCGATGTTCCACAGCATTACACGTAGGCAAAAAGAAGAAAACAAGAGCTGATGAGTGTTTCAGAATGAAAAAGATGAACGAGAGCTGCCAGTCGGAGGGAATGAACGTGCTCTCGATGGACCAGGACCGTCCGATGCTCAACGAGAGCTCCACCCCGTACTTCATCAACTCCGAATACGTCTCTGAACTTCTCATGTGAATAGCTCAATAAACCATTGCTCTAAAGTGCTCAGATTCCCTCTCCCACCCACTCGTTCCTCTTCTCCGTCTCTCCTCTCTCGCTCACGTCCGTCACTTGTTATTGATGCGGAGAATTGATCTTTGACGATCACCCGGCTCACCGGCTGAGAATCTCTCTCCCACTCAGCTCATTACATATGTTCCGCTTCTTTTCCCGTCAGAACTAATCTCAACCATTGTCCTTCAGAACATCATGGTCCTTGCTCCGTTCTTCGAGAAAGCTCCTTCTCTTATCATCTCTCCAGATGGATCAGTACTCTTCGAATGCATCTGCAACGCCAACCCTCAGCCGACTATCAAATGGTTAGTTCAGAATCGAAGAGCTTCAGAAGTCTGTCACGTCTTCTGAATTCAGCAGAGCAAAAGTCATGTTTTCAATTCCAGGTTCTTGAAAGACAAAGAGCTCGTCGGAGACCGTTACGTCAGCAAGATCAAGAAAATGGTTGGAAAGTTCACAGTCACGTTGCATATCAAGGTGAGGCGACCGGAAAGTCCATGTCCTGGCAGTCAAAACAAGATCTTTGCAACTGATTGTTTGATAATTGATAACTGATAATTTGCTGATTTGATTCGATTTCCAAGTTTTAAAAACCTTGTTTACTTCAGAACCCGACCCAAGAGGACCAGGGAGTGTACAAAGTTCAAGCGACGAACACGCACGGAACGCATTCCGTTGAGCAGCAGTACATCTACAAGTGCACCGGAAAGGAGGTCTTCAAGACTCTCGACTGATCCTTCTCCGAACTAGAATCTCTTTTTCTCTTAATCTTTTTTCGCCCGTTTGGCCTTTTGGACTGATAAAGTTGATTTTGAAAGTTTCCGGGTTTCAGCAATTCCAGAATGACACCTGAAGGGAGGAGGGCATATTTGGAACATGAGATGCTCCACTGCTGGCGAGGAAAGGGCGTAGGGTCACAAGTATAAGTTTGGCTCAACATTGAATCAAGCACCTCTCTTGTAAGCCGACACTGCTCTTCAATGACCTGTTTCTTCGGAACCATCGCCACTTTCGTCGAAACACGCGGGAGTCTAGGGTTCACGTTTAACTGATAAGATAAGATCTAAAGTTCAGAGAGGTCAGAAGGGTCAGAAAGGATGACAATTTCCAAAAATCAATTTATTACTCTCTCTTCTTCAGCTCCTGTCAGCTTCCGGGACTCTTTCCCAGCAGGTAAAAGATTCCGGGCTTGATCATTTTCACCGGAAACCTTTCAGAGCATCAAAAAACCTCGGAGAGCAATGGACAAATGTTTGATGAGGAGGACTAATAACGAGGTAACATAAAGATTGTAATCTCAGGTTTCTGAAAAGCTCAGTTTCAGAAGGACAAATCCGGCGAAGGAAGGATTCCGACAGCTGGAGCAACGGAGCAAAACTCAAGGATGATCTGGAGGTGAGTACGTTTCGCTGTAAGGCCCTCCGTACTGGCGCTTCCTTCTCTCTTGTCAGTAC